>JASVER010000016.1:13032375-13375530 GCA_030449065.1 Oceanodroma leucorhoa | reverse complement strand
TTCGCTTTTTGTATCAACCCTCACATGTTGTAAAAAAAAAAAAAAAAAAAACACACACACAAACAAACACAAAACAACACGAAAAAAAAAACCACAAAACCCCCAAAACCAAAAAAACCTCCGCCAAAATCTAAAAATAATCCTTCTCCATAAGAAAAATCTTCAATTTAAAACAATACTGGAGAGGAGGGTTCCACACAGCAAGCTATACCACAGCTTCATAGATGACCTATTGACTAATCAGGTGGGAACGATACTTCTATCAGCTAATCTTTAATAATACTCCGTTTGTCCCCTGGATCATCTCCAAATCTCTTAACAGCAGCTTCTCTCAACCACCAGAGTCAGTTCATGAGCATCACATTGTGATGCATCATTACAATTGACACATCCCTGAATTTCAAAAGATCATGATGGATTTTGTGCACATTTCAGCTACAAAGACTTCCTCTCTGCAGTTATTAATGTTCTGCAGCATTGGGCTAATCACGATGCACTGGTTTTTGTATTCTGTTCGCCTCTACTACTTGTTAAATACTGTCTGAACATACAGGATGTAAAAATCCAATCCTTGGCACAAACGACTGAATCTGAAAATATAACATGCAAACAGCAGCTAAGAGAGCTAGCTATCATCTCTAGATAGGATATTAGAAGAACACTACTTAAAATACAGAAGTTACACAACCAAAACCTAGTGAATTCTAACGTTGCTGACTGACCACACTTTCTCAGTTGAATTCTCCTACACGTCCAAGGAAGAGAGAGTCCTTGGCCACCAGGAGGTGTGAACTCAGAATCTTCTGGCAGCACTGAAGTAAAAGGTTCACGTTTCCAGCTGAACCTGCTAAAAAATTGTCAGGTACAATGAGAGAACTGCCTTCCACAGACCAGAGGGTTTGATGGGAGAAACACAATCCATTCCAGACCAGCTCTCTCTTGCTGCTGAGAAATTTGAAGCTAGTACAACGAAAAGCCAGTGGGGAATGAATTTATCCCAGCAGTCAGCACCAAACCTGGGTAGCTCTATTATGATCTGTTTTCTGTCTTGCAAGATTGAGTGGAGTGATGGAAATCTCTTCTGCAACACGGATTCCTTTGCCTCATGAGGAGTGAAAGAAATAGGTGTTTTGTTTTTTGGGCTACATTCCAGATCAGAAGTATCCAAGTCCAACCAAATTATTTTCTGTTCTCTGACCCAAACATTACTACAGCTTTCAGCAAAACGTGTCCAGTCTTAAAAAAATGTATTTATTTATGTTCTATACTCTACCTCCTTACTGAGGAACACAAATTACAGACTAAAGCTTGCTTTCCACCTTGAGTTAAAAAAAACAAAACCAAACAGAATTTCAYGGGACAAAGAAAAGGTACGGTTCCTGCTTGCCTAAATAAAAAAAGCAAAGGTTGACTGCAAAAAAAAACAAACCAAAAAGTCACAAGAATCTTAGAAAACAGAAAGTATTAAGTAATACATAAAAGCAGTTTCCATCTTCCCTATAATAAATATTACAATGTTAAAATATTTCAAAATAATTCTTTACCTATAGCCAAAGAAAAAAAGTGTGATGATAAACTATATTTTTTAAAATCATAAAACTACAGTGAGTTTAAGATTTTTACAATGCTTTTATCTCTTTAGGGTATAAAATCTTTAATATGAAAATATATTCCATTTTAAAAGAATACTAAATCCAAACCAAGAAATATATTAACCTTTACTTCAGCAAGAGTTGGACCAAGAGACCAAAACAATGTATACCAGTAGGTCAGTTTTAAAAGAGGGGAAGAGGTTGTTTATACATTCTTCCATTTTTCTCAACATCATCTTCTTCAAGACAAAAGACCACCATTTATGGCTCACCCTTCCAGCTCTTCATAAAAAAAAGAGAGATGTGTTTCTGAAAGAGTTTAAAGTTTGACTATTTCAATTCCAGATATAGGTTAGTTTAGACACAAAAAATCCCCATACATAAATCCCTACAGGGTCAAGAACAACCATGAACCAACAACAAGAAAAACAGAGAGAAAAGCAAATAATGGGTATTTTCAAGAGAGTATCAATATCTGTGATTTTCTTTCTACACTCTGATCCAAATTAACTCCTGTGTTTAAGAAAAAAAAGCAAGTGCTATACAACATTTCAAGTAAATATAGTCATGAGACCATGTCATCATTTGAAATAATTCATTTCCAATAATAGAGAAGTCTCTGAACAAGACAACTGGAAAACAATGACTACTGTAGAATAAAACATATGCAAGGGTGCACAGAAGGTTTGATTCCGTGTATGGAAAATCCAATAAATATGGAGAGAAACTTACAGACTATTTCAGCAGGAAATAAGCTGGAATAGGAGTGTTACTAGATACTGCCATGCAAATCATGTGTAACCAAAAACTGGTTGAAGATCTTTCCATTTAAGCCTTTTAGTTTTACTGTAAGCCAGGAGTTGAAGTGCTAGACTAGGCAGAGTAGAAAAATGTGAGTAGAAGGTAAAGACCTGAATATTCCTATGCCTATATATTTTCTCATCACATATTCTGCTGCATTCCAAGCGCAAGGCAAATTATTCTGATAAACTCAGAAAACTAGCAAACCTATTTTACTATTTACCTGCTTCTCTACAACGAACCTGAAAGTTTGCATAATTTTCACTATTTCACCATTGCCGTGGTTAACACTGCACTGAAAGAGCAACACTGCACAGTGAGAGCTCAGTTCCATGAAGTGCTGATATTCCTAAAATAAGTCTTACTTAGTCTTGCAGGCACCAAATAAAATCACAGGAGAGCTTAAGATGTTCCAGAAACTTGGTGACAAGATAGTTCTTACCTTGGAGTATAACTGAAACTTTYTTCAATAACTAAACAAAAGCACTTATACTCACCTAAAAGTAAAAGCTTCAAGACAAGACAGATCTCTAATCTTGTAATACAGACCAGGAAAAAGATTTTTTTAAAAAAGGTATAAAGAAAAATATGACACTAAAAGAGTAAAAGAAAAATAGGAAAAATAAATGGTTTGTGTATATCAAGCACCTCAAAAGCAGTACTCCCCCACAGCATATATGACTTCCTGAGTAAATTAAACAATATATGTAATCTCAAATCCAAATTAGAGTTGACTTTGGGTTCCACGGTTGACATAATAAAATTTATGCTGGACACAGTAAAAGCACACTGTTAACACAAGTTACAAATGCTAATCTGTAAGAACAACATTCAGCATCTTAACAAAGACTTCAGGGAGATTTGTAGAAAAAGAAAAATCTAGCTTTCTTCTCAGAAAAGGGGAACATATGACAGATTACTACCTTTGCTGAATTGGACAAGATGGTACATCTACATGGCAAAGCTGGAAGAGTTTACCAATAATTAGATGTAAATATTGTGAAGGACAGTTAGCAACGTGTACACATTTTTAAACTAATTGTGTAAAAGCCAGGTCACACACTTTTGGTGCATAAGCAAGATAAATATTAATCGTGCTTAAAATGGCAGACAGAGCACAGAAGAGGATATGCATTCGACACATTTAAGTCGTTACATACAACAGCGCACAATGCTATTAGTTTAAGATTCAGCTCTGGTTAAAATCTAGAGGAGGTTTGACATTAACGTCAGTGAGAACAGAACCAGACTTACAAAAAACCTACATAGCCATATAGAGACCCTTGCAGGCATGGACCAGCAAATTGATTCATAAAATGTTTAGCAGATGCAAAATAAATTATTCTGCTAGATATTGTACTAAAAATCAATTAACTTACATTCAGATTGCAATATAATTTAAGCAATATGTAGGAGAGCAAGGTTTTTATTTGAAGCAGCCTTTGTAATACAGGATTTGTTTTTAGGTTTCTGGTCAAAAAAAAAAAAAAAAAAGGCATTTTCTTCTAGCCTTTTGCTAATATAATAACCCTTAACAACCTGTTATACCAACCTGCCTGTTTTATGTATTTCTTTCATTTAAATGATTTATTCCTCAGGCAGGGAAAATGAGATCCAGCTAGAAATTTTGAATGGAGTATAAGGATTTTCTTCAGCTGATTACTCTGTTTAAAGGTATGCAGTAAGGTTACAAACCCATTTCACCCACAGAAGTCCTAATTTCTCTGCCCCTCCCAATAAAATGAATTACTAGGGTACAACTACTAATAGCAAACCGTAACTTTTGAATAAGAACTTACTACAACAAAGTGCGCTTCCCAAGCTCTAGATGTGGTTCCAATTGTCAAACTGTAATTCTGTAACAGACAAATATCATCATAAAAAACCTCACTCATCAATAGGAAGTCACATAGGTACAGAAAGAAGAAGTAATTTTGTTAGCATTCACACTCCCACACAGTTCACTACCCAATTAAACTCATTCCTTCATTGAATGTGAGTTCTGACCCATGTTAGTTTATTCTGTTAGTAAATCAAAAAGTGCAGCAAGGCCCTCCTATGTAAACAGAAATGCAAATGCCATGCGTGGAAACAAATCTCCCCCATCAAGTTCTGAAGGCTGAGCATTTCTCACACACTATATTAATTGGATTACTTTACAGGATTACAGCTTCAGAAAACTGATACAGTAAGTCTCACCTAGAGGTTTTCTCAGAGTCAGCAGAACGTACCTCTGTGCAGAGGGCCAGAGTAAACAATTCCTCAAACCAGGCACAGGACTTCTGCAGAGAGGTGATTTACCAAGCCTGAGAGGCAACCCCCGAAACAAACTGGTTTGGAAGGGAAGAATATTGCCACTGATGCTCTAGTAACTTTGCAGCTGTCAAGTAAAAAATAAACTGTAGAACACAAAGCAGAATAAAAAATGCAGATAAAACAGAAAGTGTATAATTCTGCTTCACTAACAGATTTATAGTATAAGAAAAGAAGAAATTCAGAGACTTCATCTGCAATTGCAGCTGACATACAAACTATAAGCTAGAATTCAACCAGAAATCTGAAAATAAAAAAGAGCACTACATTACTTCTGACATAATCAGAATAAAGTGATGCCTGTAACATTATCAATAAAATATATCAACATTGCAGCTTGATATATCTTTAAACCACATTCATTTAATTTTCAGTAGATTAAAACAGGTATGAAAATTCCTAAATCAGAAAAAAAAAATACCTACATTCTCAGTTGGCTGTAGTCAATAAATAGGTATAAATATTTCAGTATTTAAAAATGCAGGTATACAGTTTTTATTGAATTGAGCCACACATTTCACCTAGAAAAAGATACCTCCGTTCACCTTTTGGAACATGAAAATCTGATTCTCACTACCTAATTACTCATTTTTCTCCTCCCACTCCATGGAAAATGAAATGTTTCTTTTTGTGTCTAAACTCAGAGTTATATTACACTTTCTATGCAAAAGCATCTGTTTTATTTTGAAGAAAAGCCAGGCAACAAGCTATGTCTCTCAAGAGGATGACAAAGCTCACCTATGAGATTTGACATCCCTCCCTCCTACATTCCATCCCTCTCCCTTTCTAGACAAATTCTGTTCATTTGAAATTAAGGATTTTGGAGTCCTTCAGCTCAATGAGCTGAAGATTTCCAGAGGTCAAGCACGCAAAGGAAAAGGAGAAAGAAAATGCAGATTAATCATACATCAATACAAACAATGTGGAGAAACACATATTACTGAAGTTCTCATGATAACCTCTCTCCTACTCAGTAAACTTGATGTGACATTTTTAATACGCTTATTTTCCTGTTCTGAGAAAGGAAAAAAGAAAAAGACCTTGACCTTTGTCAGATCAAGAGAGCAATTAAAAAGAAAAAGAAGAAATAAATAGATTCAAAGTTTAACAGCCCCCTTCGGGAAAACATCCTTCTACCAATTTGACAGAATGCTTAAATTCATAACTAAAGACAACAGCAAGTTCTGCCACAGGCTTAGGTTGAAGCTGTGTCAAACTTTAAATCAGGAAGAGCAATCAAACCCAATACCAAAAGACAGGGATCTCAATGGCCATGACAATACAAAAGAACAGTGAGAGAGATTAAACAAAAAGTTTTGGACTCAGAGGTTGAAAGACCAAAGAAAAGCAACTTCAAATGAACCAGCAGATGGCATACAGAATAAATACAGTACCCTTCTTGTATGAGATACTGCTAACAGATTTCAGAAATGGACTTGGAGGCATAACATTGCAAGTGATATTCTGGAACTATCCAACATGAACAGCATTTCTTCTACAGGATTTCAAGAACCTTCTCATATCAAAATAAAATTTACAGGATGTTTCTACAAGAACCCTGGTCAGTTCAAAATGACTGATGACTTTATTTTGCAATCCTTTCTTTCTGTAAGCTTTAAGAGTCTTCTTCCATCAAAATACCAGTATCAAAAGTAGTAACTTTTAAAATGCATATTCACTACATCAGACACGTTAAAAGTGATTAAAGAGTAAATAATGGCTGACATAGCTGACCAAGCAGTCAGACTATCATGCTAAGACCTATTCAAAAACATCTTAGTATGTAAACCATTAATTCACAAGCTTACCCTACAGAAATTCAACCAACAGTGATGGAACACCTATGGCATTTGAGAAGTTTTCTGGATTTACCTATGTAGTTATCACTCTCCTGCAATTACTAAATACTAGACTAGTGCTTTTTTGCTCACCAGCTTTTCTAAAGGAATCGCTACTTAATTCTAAGACTACAAGAAATTAGGCAGACTTTTTATGTATGCACCAAGAAATACAGCTCTTACCCATGTTATCCTTACTATTCCAGCATCGTGTCCAGATCTGTGATGGTACTGCTTCGTGGATTCTTTGCCTCAACAATCACACTTCAGCAATGTTACCTAACATTTTTGGCCCTGAAAATTCATACAGTGTTATTTACAGAGTTAGGTCTCTTCAGCCACACTTGCTATGACAGTTCTCATGAATGAATCGTTTCATGTCTGCAGGAATGCAATACTGCGGTTCCTTCAGCTGCCTGCTGGATGGGCTGGTACATGTGAAATCATGAGACAAGTCTTTGCTTTCCATAAGTGTCAAATGGGGCAGAAAAAAAGCCAAATCCCACATTTATTTAATACAAGCTTTTAAAAGAAGATTAATCCAACTCTTTAGCAATGAAGGACTATTAAATTACCTGTAACACCAGGAGAAAGGTTCTCTCCATCCCTATTTCATTCTTTCTTACTATTTCCCTGCACCACATATCGTGAATTTTTTTACTTTTCTGTTGCGTGGAAAAGGGGATATGCATTCCATCTCCCTGGTACTTGCAACAAGACTGCGTAAATGCACATAACTGTCTATGCATTATCATTGCAAAATCTACTTCATAAACATGCAGAAAATAGTCAAAAAAAATGAAGTCACATGATTGATGCTTATTTTCAGCCTAAACCTCAGTGTTAGAACTACACAGCATTCTCGTGACTGTTGTAGGACTAAAGGATTCTTATCCATCTGTATAGGTATTTAGGTGGCTGCTATCACCATTGGAACCAAATGCTTTACCAAAGACTGCTTCAGGATGAAGGTCATGTGTCCATACAGAGAGGTTTAATCATCTAGCTTGTGCTTAGCATGCCTCTGCCAGTTCTAATGAAATTATTCCACTTTGCAACTAGAATATAAACACACCATGGGTGATTTTCAAATGTTTATCAGCATGGCTACGTTCCTGATGTACAATAAGGATCAGTTACCAGTGAATGAATCCATCTATCCAGTAGTTTACTGAGTCTTAAGCAGATCTTTCCAATTACCTAGGCTTACTTTGAACACTCTTCAAATTCCTTTCATTCCTCCACCTGAATTCCTATATAAGGTATTCTACTTGGCCATCACAGGAAGAGAAGATGCTCGTACACGAAGGGAAATTATCTGGCATATTCAGCAAAGGAAGATACTTTCCTCTTTCCCCTTTTTCCTTTTATGAAACCAAAGTATGCATCCCACACAAAGGCCAGGCAGACATTTTTTCCAGCTTTGCCTGGTTTGTAAGGAAGAAATATAGTTGTAAGACACAGCCATTTCTGGCTTGATTCCACTAATACAACTCCACTTTCTGGTAATCCCCAGGAAAACTCACAGCCAGCCAATGCAAATTTTGTGTTGCTTCATTCCATCATTCCCTTGAAAGAAGGATTTAAGCTGGGACACTCTTCAAATTCAGTGCACTCAGTTTTCACAGCAGGATTCCAGAGAAGTTTTCACAGAGGTAGAGAGACAGGACATGCCAGTGTTCGGCATTCGGTTCTGCCAGCTAATATCCATCAGATATTATTTCCCACAGTCAAGTAAAAAACAATCAGATAATAGAAGTATGTTTTTATACAGCATTAATTACGCTGAAATCCTCTGGGAAGCTGCCTCACAAAATGTAATGATCTTGTTACTCCTTCTCTGTGGTCCTACAGTGTTCAGAATATGAACAAAACCAAACCAAACAAAAAAAGCTGTCCTGCATTAGAATGTATTGTATGTTAAAAATTAACTGATCCATACATCATACTGAATGGTACCTTGTCAACTTTTGCCAAAGCCCCTTTGCATTACTAGCTAACCTATTTTATTTCCAWTTTTCTTCAAGCACATGGTAATTATAAGGAAGTAATTCCTGACTATGATAAACGTTAAAGTACGCCACAACACTRAGCGAACCCACCTTTTTATTTAAAATTTAATGTAGCTGTGAGTGCTCCTATAAACACATTAATATTACTGTAAAACTGACTCTTATAGCATTACATTTAAACAGAAATTGCAACTGTCAAATAGGTTAATACAGCTCATGTTATGATACCTTACCTGTCGTATCTTTCACTTTCCAAACAGTAAGCACATAGATACTAGTTTGTTTTTATTAAGCAATTCTGAGAAGCTAAGCAAAGCTTCTACTAAATTACAGTACATGCCTCAAACATACATCTGTTCAAATCTATTGCTGAGTTAACATATCATTGGGCTCTAGAAGTAGCAACATATTTGAAGAGTTTAAACCCTTCACCTGACAAGTTACACCACCGTTATTATGAAAACCAACAACAAAAAAAAAAACACCAACAAAGAAAAGCAAGAGTTCTTTCATAACTGAATACACAATTAGTTAAGGAGTCTCACGCTTGTTAACAAGGGAGCACAGCATAAAACTACACTGCAGTAAAAGCACGTGGGAGCTCCTGCTAGTCCTTGTTAGGCAACTGCGGCGACCTTTTCTGTGATGATGTTGCAGGCAGTGGCTGCCCTTAAGTTGCTATATTTGTTACAATGAGAACAAAGAAATACCACTACTGTGTCCTGATGGGCACAGAATATTGCAGTAAGCTCCACATTTCTGTGGTTGCCTTTCAAAGGCTTAAACTGTTATCTAAACTAGTTCCTTCGTGCCTTTTCTCATTTACCGAGCTGCATCAGGCAACAGGCAGCCTCTTCAAGCGGCCTTCCGTTCCCAGAGTGCTACAGACAACACAGCCAGACGTGGCTTAAATGCCATACACTTGCAAAACATAGTATAGGTCTTCAGCAGAATACAGACTAGAGACAGAAAATTATGCCAGGCTATTCTTACTTTGCTACTGGGAGAAATTCCAGGGTATAACTGCGTCAGTAATTAAAGTGCTCTGTTCTCACTTCCACCTGACCACAGTTAAGGTTTAAAATGGGTGTTTTTCAAGCTTGAAGGACAAAGTAACAGGATTCACATTTCAGCTTTCATTAAAAGAAAATGCATTACTCAAGTTTTTATCATTTTATTTGCCACATTTTATAGAAGTGTCTATTAAATCTTTTTAATCTAAATAAGGAAAAGTACTGACAAGATACTAGGACTAAAAGTCTGCCCTGGCTTTTACTTTTCCAGTCCTTTTCCTTTTGCTTGGTTTTTTTTTTTTTTTTTACTTCTTGTTCTTCTGGAAAATCATACCCTCTTCCTCCCACTTCAGACTAACATTAATATTACTTCAAGAATTCATGTCATGAATGCAAGTACCTACCAACAAAGGAAAAGTTAGACCAAATGAAATAGCTAGCTGTGTAATGCATATGCATGAATTTGGACAAAATATAAGAAAATTAGTGTGCTCAGATTACGTACTTCATTAGCTACTGCCTCTATTCCCCTATGCTCAATGCTCTAGCAGAAAATTCAATWCAGCCATCTCCAGAAATTCATAGAGCTTAATTTCCCAGAAGTGATGCATTAAGGGATTCATCACATAAGCCATAAAGAAAATCTCCTAACAGCATCATAGCAAGGAGCAATTCCAACCAGAAGACTGAATCTTCCCATAAAGTTTTGTAGCAGTTTTCAGAAACAAACCTGCATTTACACAGGAACAACTATTATGTGCACATTTCTAGTCATTCTGCCTGCAAACAAAGTTTGGATATGAAATCCTGATTAAACTGAAATCAATAGTTCTGCCTTCACAGGTATCAGAGTTTCACTCTTGAGACCTTGAACAGCACTTCTCAGTGGTGACCATGAGACCCATTAAAATTGACATATGCAAAAAACAAATATTTTTTATTTTTTTTATAAAAAATATTTTGTTCATTTCACTAACATTTATTTTAGCCATTCTTAACAACACTTAATATATAGCAGTAAATGTGTGGTACATAATTTATGACAATTAAGCAGAGCTCCATTCTATGAGACTTCTGTATAGCATTTGCAAGTATTTGCTAATAAGTAAAGAGATATTACTTCTTTTGTGCACAAACTAAGAAAAAAAGATTTACGTAGCCACAATATAGAAAATACATTGCTGAATTCTTCCATCAATCACAATTAAAATTACAACCACCACAGTAAGAGAAAGTTAAAATTCTTTCATTCACCCTGATAAAATGAGTTCATTTTACCATTCAGAGGTTATTTATGTACTAGTACCATAACACCAAACAAAACAAATTTATGTCACTCAAATTTTATTAGTCAGTATAGGAATACATATGCAGTTTCTGACTTTTCTTTTGCCATCCACACAAAGCCAAGTCTACTYTTTCAGTCGATTCAGGAAGTTTAAACAAAAGCCTAGGTGTAATTCAGAAAACAAAACCAAAACTAACTCTGAGTTTTAACATGAAGCACGCATAAGTATAAAAATCAGAAGAAAAAGATCTCTGTATTTTCAGTTTCATTCATGTACTTCCTGGATGCAGCCCACTGTCAGTATTCCCCTCCACAGTCAGCTCCCAATCTTTTACCCTGATTCAGAGAAATACTTCAACACATCCCTATCCCTGCACAAGAAAGACTGGTGTACTTAACTGAATTAGAATCATCCCGTGCGCTTTCCAGACAGCTATATGAGAGAAAAACCACCTTTACAATATGCCTATAATAACAYAGCATTCAAATAGAGAAGTCAAAGGCAGACACAGCCCTTGAGACCATGCTAAACCTTAAGTCAGAAATTAACTGGAATTCTCTCTTTACAGTCTGTCCACAGCTTAAGTTCCTGCAATAGATTTTCCTCAGGCCTTCACAATGCTAAAGAGCACCATGCATCAAAACAGCTTCAGACACTGAAAGGAAGAGCAGCTCTCTGGCTCTCAGAACATTTGTCAACCAACTCACAGGGATAGCAGGAAACTTCCTGGGGACCAACTATTTGCTACAGAGCCTCCTCAGCCTCCTCTTCACACATCTGATAAAGACAACTTCCAGATGCAGAACACTGGACAAGATAGTACACAGACTAGACAACTGATTTTATCCAGTAATATCATTTTAATGGTGGCATAAAATGTTTGTCAAACAATTTTGGAATAAAAAAATCTATAGATAAAATGCTCACACTTAATTCCCAAATAAGAAATGGACTGTGTCCTAGCTAAAACCTGTTCGTTACAAACAGCCTGTCCAGCTCAATTCCAAAATAGAATTTGAGATCATATTCAGTATCTGTACTGCAGTGCAGTGCCTTAGAGAGGAAGGTACAGATGCTGCAATCTCAGCCACGCCAGCCCTCACATAAGCTGTTAAACAGTGGTCTCTTGTGCCAGTTCCTGGTGAATGTTCAGAAGTCACACACTGACAGGTACAAGAAATACTTTTTAAAGTAAACACAGGCTAGCCAAAGTGTTTTCCAGTGTTCTTTCCTTCTAAAATTGCTCCTAATATCCAAGATTGCTTTTGAGCATTTTCTTCAGTGCATTCTGGCAGCCGTGTTTGTATGTTTGATGACTGCAGCTACCAGAATCTAACATATTTTGATAAACCCCTTTAAAGATAAACAGCATATGAAAAGCATCAAGAGAATCTTCATTCAGGATGGCATCTAAGCTATGATTTTTAGTCAGATTTAAAGTGACATTCATTGTTTAAATGCTGCCATAATGAGGAATATCTGGAACAGAATCGACTCCGGAATCACAGAATACCTGTCCTTGAAATGTGACCACATTACATTCCTCATTTCAGAATGAAAAAAAATTCTTTGCCAACTCCGTTCTTTTATTATCCAAAGTATTAAATCCCAGCACTGAGTGAATAAAATCTTTTGCATGTCAAACATGAATCCTAAATAATGTTTAACTTGATTTAAAAGTACTTTTCCAGTGTTGGAAAGTACCCTTACACTTTTCTCTGACAGTCACACTCAGAAAAATTAAGTCCACGTAGAAAACAAGGCAGCACAGAATACGTTTACACAAGCAAAAGATCCTATTTTACTGCAAGTTGCTAATTAAACAACTGAAAAAGGCATTAGAGGAGAGCACATTAGAGGAGTGGAATATCAGCATTCCAATCTTTAAAAAAAAAAAAAAGGAGAGATGAAAAGGAGACGATGACTCCAATGAACCTGGGGAAAATGTGCTGCTCACACCGATTATGCTTCTGATTTCTGACAGGCATGGTAGTCTTCACTGTCTCAGAGGACAGTGAGAAAGACCATAACCCTGTCGGCCTTATTGTAGTGTGTCCTGGTGGTGTCTCCTACTATAAACATCTAAAAGATGACCTGCCTCTAATTTAAGAAACTCCACAACTCCAGAAAGCCATACGTTCTGGCATCAGGAACAGCCCAAGATCAAATAGCTAAATTACATGTTTCTCATCACTCCTAGGTACATATTGCTCCCAAAATTCAGGACACCTTTAACCAATATAAGGGATACTCATAGGCAGTATTTTGTTGAAATACCACAATTGTTTTAATCCTATCATCAGTTTACCACCCCACTCCTCAGGAAGGCCTTCCCTTATGGGGCTTCTGCACCACAAAAAACAGTCCTTGCGTGTGTGCATTATGGAAGGAGCCTATGCATTTAGGCAAAAACATTTTCTGTTCTCTCCTGGAACTCTGAATTATTTTCACGCTGGTCAAATTACACATCCTAAAAAAACAAACAAACAAACGAGAACCAAACAAAAAACCCCAAACAAAAACAAACCCAAAAAAACCCAGGTCATTTCCTATTAACTATAAATGTTTTCGATTCTTGACTGTAAAGACTAAACAATGAAAGTTTATTTTGTACACATCTTGCTCCTTTCTAATATTTAAAAAAAAGAAACCAAAAATCCTCTACAGGGAAGAAGTCCTCCCCAGACACGCAGCTACTAAAAGCAAGAGCAGGATACTTGCTCCTCTCCACTCCTCTTGCACAACATGTGTGCATTCAGTGGGAGAAGTCAGGAGAATGTACGTCTAAGCCTARAAAAGGCTACACATAATACAGGGTCATCTCCACCTGGAGTACTCAGCAAAGCAATGAGGGAGACCCCTGTCTGTGGAGAAGCTTGTAATTCACAGGACTACAGAAGATTTCCTTGAGGAGAACTGAACAGCACAGAGCTGAATTCCAGTCCGTCTGAAGTTATCTCAAACAATATAAGGACTGATGCTTCCAGAAATCCAGGGTTAATTAATAGGTTATGTTCACTTCTGAGAAGTGACGTATCAAACTCAACCGTTCCCAAAAGAAACAGAAATCCGCCCTAGCAGCAAGTTTGTAGGAGGAAATGCATGACGCCACCTTATCAAAAAATAACAAAAAAATAAAAGCAGCAAACAAAGAAGAGGACTCATGAGGCAAATAGGAATGTGCAAAGAGGAAAGGAAAAAGAAATTACAAATCAACACATAGATGGCAAATACAAACTCAGTTTAGTGCCTTAATGCAAATAAAGGAATTTTTTAATTGAATAAATCTCGTATTTCTCTTTAAACAGTAAAAATAATATATTGTGTTTACATTCCAGGGTAAACTCTAAAGATGCTACAGTAATTTTGAAACACCAGAAAGAGAACCCGCAAATTTAGAAAGTTTATCAGGTCCTATCAAAAGAAGAAAATATGAAAAGCACTATTTACATGTAGTAGGCCTACAGATGTCATCATTAAGGTATTCAGAGCACAGAAAGCTTTTTCACTTGCATAAGGTGTTCTTTGAAAAGTTCTATTTTATCTACCAAACCGTTTATGAATTCGTCTGTCCCTAATTACTGTTTTAAAAATAAATAACTAAAAAGAAAAAAACTGCAGAAATTACCAGGTAATGTCCAATTTCCAGTGCTTTCTATCAATGCCATTCAGAAAGTTACGCACATCTAATAGCTTTAGAGAATACTAATCCATACTTTCTAAGGACAGAAGGAAGACTACACTGRGAATATGTCTTAAAGCAACTGACTTTTCCAAGTAATGTTCATAACTTTGATAAAGTGGAAGAAAAAGAGGAGTAAAAATCACTACTTACATACAACTACAGATTAGAGATTCAAAACTTCACATGAAAAGGATATTTCTCAGGCCTTTTTTGTTTCACTACACAAAAAGCCTCCCCCGTGCCTCCATTTGCCATATTCAAGGTCATTTTACCACCAGTACAACATTCTAAAAATTTTTAAAGTATTGTCTAAGGCTGGGTTTGCCAAGTCTGTATTAAGCCTGATGCACATTATCAGGAGTGCTGTTTTACATAACATGCTGCTGCTGTCAGGTGCTGTAGTTTAACATTACTGTATATGTGCAGAGCAGTATTAGCATGCTCACTGCTTCTCCTTCCCTATCAAGCATTCAGATAACAGCCCTTCCATGAGCTAAGCTTAACACTCAAACCTGCAGTAAGACTGTCATCATACAAGTCTTCCAAAAATGTTTACCAGTGAGAAGGACTAATAATAAAACTCTCATAAATTGACATGACAAATTATCTTTCAAAAAAGTATTTTTCTGTTTTGTCTTTAGGTGTTAGACAACACTACAATAGAAGTCACATAAAGCTGAGAGGAAAAAAAAGTTGACAATCTTCATGCCAATGTTGCATAACAGCTGTATTCCCTGTAAAGCCAGATTTTCTAAGAATCCTCAAAGAAACAAACAAAAAAAAATAGGACATATATCTATTATTTTACGGTTTCTGATTGAAATAAACAGAAGATGACCGAGATCCAGGATTCACAATGCTGCAAAGAGCATGTAAATATGCTTCACATACATACATTATGTGGCTTGCTTTCCCCTCCTTTTTGAATGTATTTTCTTACATTTCTTACAATGTTCATTGATCATGAACATTTTCTAAATCAGACTGTACTAAATAAAAAGGAAGCTAAGCTTTACCCTACAGTCTCAGTGGTTTTAGGTCTACTTATCAGATGTCTCAGCAATTTTTCCTCAAACTGTGACAGGGTTTGTGTACACCACCATTCAAATATGCCCATCTGCAAAACTTGCTAGATTGTGCACATAAACAGCACTTGGGAGACGGCCCAGAAGGTAAATAAAAGCACTGCTTGAAGAAAAACAATCCAGATAAGCATAAAATGCAGCAGTCCTGATGTATTAATTAAACTGAGGGAAGAAATGCTCTAGCGCCTTTAACATGCTTTGGACCGAAGAAAACAGAAGTAAAGAAAGGATGCTCACACCAAAAAAAAAAAAACAAAAAAAACAAAAAAAACCTTATTAGTCTGTGCTCAGCGAGGAGAACGCTTGCAAGTTAGTGGGAACCTTGGTGAGGAGGGAGTGGGGTGGGAGAGGTGATTTTTTTTCAATTCTATTTTTGCAAAAGGAGTGTGATTGCAGCTTTTAAGCTGGGGAGGGCTGCTCGGTCAGTATCCGCAGTACGCGAACGCACCGGCGGGTGGGAAGGCAGCGCCGAGAGGTGCTCGCGGGGAGGCGGCGGCGGCGGCACCCTGCCCGCGCCGCTCGCCCTCCGCCCGGGGTCTCCCCGCCGCCCCGCTCCCGGGGCAGGCACCGCCGCCTCCCCCCTCCCGCTTATCCCGGCATCGCCGGCGGAGCGAGCGGCGAGTTACCGCCCCTCCGCCCGCGGGTAGGGGGGCCGCACGCTGCCAGGTGGAGAGGAATGGGGCTGGGGCTCCGGAGCCCTCCCTGACAGGACTCCCCCGGGGCGGCGGGGGCAGAGCGCACCCCCCTCCCACTGCCCCCTCCCGCCTCCCACCCCCGCGCGGGCAGGAGCCCCCCGCCTCCCCTGCACACGGAGCCCCGGTGCCCCCCGCCCTGCAGCTCCCCTCAGGGCAAGGTCCGGGCGTCGCCCCCCGCAGCCCTTCGCCCGCACGGCCCCGGCCCCCTGCCCCACGCCAGCGCGGAGGTGGGGGAGGCAAGCCCGGCGCTTACAGTTCGCAGGAACTGGATCTCGTCCTCGCCCTCGCCCCCCTCGACCATGGCTCCCCCTCTCTCTCCTTCTCCCGGGCGCTGCTCCCGGTGCCCGGGCGGGCGGCGGCGGCAGGAGGCTCACGGCCGCGCCGCACCGGGCTAGGCTGGGGCAAGTGCTTGGGCGGCGGCGCCGGCAGCCCCAGCCCGGCCCTTGCTGCGAGCGGGGTGCGGGTGCCCGTGCGCCTGCAGCAGGTGGACAGCTCTGCCCAGCCGCCCCGCTGCCAGTGCCTGCCACGGCTGGAGGGAGATGCGATTAACCGGGGGAGGAGGGGGAGGCGGAGCTCCCCGGCCCCCCCGCTGCTGCAGGTGATCCGCAGCCCGCTCCCTCCGCACACCAAGCCCGCCGCCCAGCGCCCCTTACTGGCTGCTCCGCGGAGAGGCGGCTGGCGGCTCGGCTGACGGCTGGGCTGACGGCTCGCCCGTCCGCCCGCCGCCGCCGCCGCCGCCGCGGGGGCTCGCCTCAGGCGGCTGCCGCCCGACCCACCGGCCCGAGGCGGGGCGGCCGCGTCAGACGTGCCTCGCACGGCCCGGGGCCTGGGTCTGCCTCCGCTCCTTCGGGAGGCACCGGGTAGGCCGGCGGGTCCGAGCGCCGAGTCTGCCCGGGCACGTCTGCCCCTCCGGAGCTATGCGTGCTGTGCTGCACTGAGGGATGCCTCGGGAGAGGGAGGATTTAAACGGCTTTGCACGAGTTATTTGCCAGCCGACAGTACTCTCGGGGAGAAGAGGTGGAAGGTACAACATGGCTTCACYGGGTGTTGGCCTCTAACCATCGTGTGAGTGAGCTTAGTCCAGGGTGAGTGAAAGGCTTTAAAATGTMATTTACTTAAAGGGTAGCAACCATGTGTTTACCATGGGGTAAAGCAGAGGGTTGCCATGGAATAGCTCATCTTTCATGAGCGTTCGTGCAGTCCGTACCTTACGAAGGACACACTAGTTCTAGCAGCGAGGAAGCTAGGCCTCCAGCAGAAAGAAGTTTGGCAACCCACAAGAGCTGCAGGACTTCTAACATCGACAGCACTCTGGAATACATATATAGCGGAGACGCTGTGCTAATGTGATGCACTGGCCATGAGGTGAGGACAGTAGAATATCTTAAAAAACAGTAAAATGAACATTGGATCATTGACAGAGTAAAATGTGTGAGGGATGTGTGACTGCAGAAGGCTTTTGAAGGACCAAACCYAGTAAACATGATGAAATCACAGCAATTTTGGTAAACAGAGTGTGCAGCTAGCATAACAGAAGTCATGGTAAGCGTTTCTTGAGAAGCCATACCCATAATCTGTAACTTTACACTGTTCAAGGACATTGTGAAAAAGTAATATTAAACACTTCTTCCAAGATTTTWTCATTACTTCCAGCAGTAGAAAACCTGTTCTTCTGACAGATTGGAAATTGCAAGAGCAGCCAATACCCATAAGGTCTGCAGAGCAAGTAATGTACGAGTATTTAATACAGAGGTTCCACAGATGAACTCAAGAGTTATGACAGCCTAAGCATTTCCTTTATAATTTCCCTTTTTTTTTCAGTTACTGCTGACCTCAAGAGATTTTCACCTCTCAAACTTACTCCTACTGAAAATATTTTTTTTCTAAGTAWGATAAAAGTGAAACACATTTTTTTCCTATTGTTGCAATATTCAAACCTCTTAAATATACCTTCCTCCAAATTACAGAAATTGAGAGATATTTCTTGAAACAGACCCCTATCATGAGGAAAAGTCCTGAGTTTGGATAACTTTAAAAAAATTAGGTTTCATGAAGGTGCACTGAACAAATATAATTGCACTTTATCSCACTTACAGAACAAGTCAGTTCCAACACAACAATTCGCGAATATATTTCATATAGATGTAAAGCTCAGTTTACAGGACCAAGGTCTTGGTTAGATCATAGAACATCCAGGATACTTTCCRTCATGCTTTGAAGGTGAGTAGTAGATTAGGTGCCTGCTTTATTTGCTGCATGTAAGGCAAGGACATTATAAAGAAAAGAAAGAAAAAAACCTATAAATAGTCCACTAAAGCATCAGTGGCTGAAACATTTTGTACAGTTTTCAGTACAACATTATGACATAATGAAAGTCACTCCAAGAACTGTGGAACTGATGATACCTGGTTTCTTACAGACTTGGAGCTCATAATTAGACTCCTTGGTGTTTAGCAAGACGCAAACTCCAGCTGAAGCTTCTCCTTGCTAGGGCAGTAATATTTCTCCAACATGCAGATTTGTTGATGTCTAATATAAGTGAAATGTATGCTGCAGTTTTTCAGACAGCAGATAATACTCTCTGGTGTCTTCTTTACCCATGCATCTGGCTAGGAGCATGTATGATACTATTAGCCCTCTGTTAAATTGCTGGAATTTCCCAGTTAGTTCAAAAGATATTATGCAGTAACAGAGGGACACACACCACACCTGGCTACATAATTTAAATTGCTTAGGAAACAAAGTCAAAAGTCATAAAGATAAAAGATTCTYCTGGAAACTTTCTGAACAGGGTGATAAAGATCAAATGTAGTTGGAAGCACAGCTTCTTGTTAAATTACTCATCAAGGACAAATATTCGTATGTGCATACACCATACACATAGAATGTTATATGCACACGTGCAAAATGCATATTAAATATAGTTATAGAATATACATAGAATATAAAGTCAGCACACACACAAAAATGCCTGAACAAGCTAAGTAAATTCCTGAAGGACATAGCTTTGACTTCCTCTACATTACCTGCCCACACCAATCAGCTATAATGCATGCGCCTCTCCCCTTTCCACTGAAAACACGCAGATTTACTCTATCTGYGTGAAAAGATCAGGAATGTTTTCAAAATGTTCGGGATTTTGGACTGGTGTTGTGTTTTAAAAGGAATGTACTTTGGCTGATGTGAGGTTTTAATCAGTAGTTATGCTTAATTGCATTGCATAATTAAAAACAACTGATTGTTTTTAAGTGGAAACAACAAMATAGTTTCTATCATAACAGGAAGTAATGTAAAGTTCCCAGAATTGTTGCTTAGATGAACTAGTGGAAAAACTAGAAGAATAAACAACCTCCATGGCTGGTATTGTCAGGTGGAATTCAGTGGAATTGCATTTTTTTGTGTGGGTGTGGAAGAATAGGACACTTTGCTACAGGACTGCCAGTCCCAAAGTTCGAGATGCCAGTCAACCCCGTAGCAATTAACTTTGTGTTCCCCCCTCTTATTGCTCATTTTCAGTCTACGTTACATCTGATTATGCCCACTGTTTTCCACAAGTCTGAAGATTTTTATCACCAACTGACAACTGTGCTTTCTACAGAAAAATGCAGAAAATACCAGTTTCTACCTCTGCCAGAATAATTCGACACTGATTTGGGAAGCTGAAGTTTTTAACACAGCCGCTGAAGATTAACAAAAAGTTTTAGTAAGAAAATTGTCGTTCCCTTGCAGCTTTAATTTATCTTTTGTTAGCTAACTAGTTGTCTTATGACATGCATGTAGTATGTCTGCTCCTTTTTCATCTGACCTAGAAGCAGTCTTTCAAATTTTCAGTCCAGAATTTCTCCCACATTATGTGACCTGCTGCTTACCGTGTACTGTTCCGTTTGTTCCCTTGTTCTTGCTATGTTCTTCTTAAAATCCCGTTTGAAATCTGCCCATCTGCATGCACRTTTGTAATTGTCACTATGACATTAGTGCATTTTGCCTTGGGACTTTGCAAGGGCTTCTTGCTCCTGCAACCCTACTTTACAAAGGCAGCAGCACTGTGAGAATCCATAATACGCCCTTACCAATTTTCACCAAAAACAGGATTCTTGGTGTGATGCAGAGGCAGTACAGTAGCACCAGTGCGACAGTGCTTCTGAGATACCCCAGCAGGATTCTGAACTGAACATAAATTGACGCTATTATAAGAATGTTAGCACTTTAATTTCATAAATTTTAATCACCTAAATGAGGAAACATTATGATGTTAGGAGAAGATGCATAGATATGTTTGTATGCACACACTCAAAGCAATAATCTGTGTAAAACAAACAATGTCTGCTGTCTGTAATAATAACAACAAGTATTGTGAACATTCAGTATTCAGCAACATGAAGGGAACCCCCAGGTGTTTCTTTGTTTTCATCTAGCAGAATATACTACCAGGCTGTTTTCTTCTTCTTAGAAGCACAGAATGAGATAATGCCCATAGGAATGAAATGGAGCAGGTACTGTCCTTCCTGCCTCACACTGTTCTTTCTTACAGCATGTCAGACTTTTCAGCCATATATCAATCTCGAAAACATGTTATTCCGAATGGTGTAAACCAGAGAGATTGCATCTCCCGTCATATCACATGTCATAAATCAACACCACTGTGGTCAATGAAATGGAAGCAGTGTAAAATCCATGCCAGTTTAGGTCCCAACTGTGACTTGGAAACAAGAATAAAATTAGTAGACCCAATTCCACATTGAATTTAAAATGAGATTTTACTGCAGATTAGCAGAGTTTAAGGAAGCATAATTATACCTAAAACCACATAGTTATATGCTTATCATGATCACCCCAGAGTTCAATACTATACTGCATTTTCTTTAGTGCTTATCCTGAAAACATAAAATACAGTATAAATGTTAACTGCGTGTTTGTCGTTAAGTATATGTTCTGTACTCTATATATAGCATGTATGCAAGAATTTACCTAGGAATACAATGTTACAATAAAATTCAGACAGTGAATCTTTTCCTCTTTTATGAGAACTTTGGTTTTCAGCGAAAGAAAAGGCAAGACCATTACATTTTTCTTAATTACAGGAAAAGTCTTCCAAAAAATTGCATTTTGCATTTGGACATGTACAGTCATTTTTTAAGACCTTTTCTGTTACTTTGTCTTCTGTTGTCAGCTGCAGCTAGTGAGCTCATGCCTAAGTGTAGTCTGGAACATGGCTGTGGCAAAGTCTGGAAGTCTACACTTCTTAGCCTAGACCAAGAAACTGTCACTATCTGAACCATCCTCCCTGGCAAAGCTCAAAGCTTTTAATTTATCTTTTCATTATTGTGTGTGAGATTACTAACATTAACAAGGAACTATGGATCTTGTGTTTTAGATTTTGGGGAATAATAGTTTGCTTGGGTTTTCATRTTCCTGTCTCCTTGGAGTTTTTATTGCTCTTTTAATCTTTCTCTAACGTACTTTCTGATAAATTCAGTGGAAGCTGTTGGGAGGCACAAACCCAGAAGAAATAGTTTTTGGAAAGGATTTTTTTTTTTTTCTCCTTTGGTCTGTTTAGGGGCATTAATATATTATGTTTCTGAATATTGTTGTATACATTAAAAAACCACATGAAATACCATCCTCAAAACAGAATTTCCTGGTTTCCTAGGTGTTGTAACACATTATGTCATTATGTAACTATATGTTAGTCCTAATGGTTATGATGTATATAAGGATATATCCAAGTCTCTTGCTTTTATTGACAAATGGAGATGTGTTGGTGCTTTCTTCAGCTTGCGTCTTTGAAATTGAAGTTCCATTTGTGTTTACCCAATGACAATGAAGCAATAGGAAGGTAATTTTAATTTTATTAATAATTTATGTTAACCATATGTCAGTCTCAAAAATCAATGCAGTTGCAAATAGTTGGAGATAATCAGGTTTTCGAGGTGTTCCAAAATCTTTTCAAGTAAGCATCTAGATATTCAGTGTTCCTGGTTTATTCTGAATAAGTTAATATCTGAGTACCTAAATAACTCTCTGGAACAAAGAAGGGGAAATCCTTCCTTCTTATTATTAATATCCATCAATCTGCTGTATAGTTTCCCAGTAAAGACCTACATAACATATAAAACCAGGAAAACTTCATCCCCTGTCCCTGAGGTGACAATCTTTGCTATGAAGTCCAGTTGTGCGATATTTAACAACTCTAGTTCATGTTTCTAAAGAAACAGGCGATTTTCTGGGATAAATTTTAGTAGCCATAGTGCTACTCTGTAACTTGAAGAATGCAAATAATTGTTAAGAGATTTGCCTATCTCAAAAGAAACTTGCTTGAGAAGGCAGGTTTTTTACACCTTCATTTTAAAAAAATGAAATTTCAGTGATACAGCAGGCTTGCATTTTGTTCTGAGGAGATAAAGAACTTTTTTTTTCACGGCTGCAGGGGGAAGAAGAACAAGGGTAGATAGCACAAACATTGGGAACAGTATGAAATTCCTGCTAGGAGAAAATAAACTCTCTGCATTACAGGTATTAATCAGATACTAGCTAGCAAAGGTGAAAGTTGTTGGCAAGTTCTGGAGAAGTAACCAATAATTCTTGTGTCTTCAGAGAATATTGCTTACATGGGGAAATATTTATGTTACTTAAAATGATTATAAATTAGCGATAAAAGAAATTAGTAATCAATGCAAAATTCAGTTGGATTGACCATTCTCCAATTTAATATCCTTTATATATCCTCCAATTTAATATTATTAATACCCTTTATATATTCTCCAATTTAATATCCTTTTCAGCAGTTGAAATGTGTTTTTCTCATAGATATTATGTGAGGTGGTGATGTGTAGCCTGAAGAAGCTGCCAGAATAAAAGGAAATAAAAAGGAGGAAGTGGAGGAATGGAAGGAGGAAACTTCTAAGGTCTTTCAATTGTAAATATTAAACCTGTGAACCACAATATCATTAGATTAATATCCTAATTTTTACCTTTCATCTGCCATTTCTAGTACACTTTTTCAAGACTTGAATATTCACACAAGACACAAAACACCACCAGGAATTGAAACTTAAAACTTGGATCCATAGCTAGTCATAATGCAAACATCTAATTTGAATTGTGACTATGACAACACAAGTACAGGATTACACTGTTAGTAGGCAAACTGTTCACTGTGAACAAATGATTAATTTAGCTTTTTTGAGTTAAAAAATGTGTGAAAATGGTTTACTAATATATTTGTTATTCATAATTGTTAAAAAAATTTCAGGCCAAGTTTTGAGAGTTATACACTTGGCTTTTACCTTACAATACTTCTTACTAGCTTTTGTGATTTCTGTGGTGTCATGTAAGTGACGGAGTATTGTTTCTGCTCCCTCACTGGGTGACAAAGTCAGAAGGATGAGCATTAAATACTTTACGTAAGCACAAATAACCTTGTGCACATGCTAGTGAAGATAACTGGGGAAAAAACAAATGTTCYCTACATACTCACAAGAAAAATGTGTAATGAGGCTAGTTTTTCCCACTATTATTTCAGACCAGCAAAAACACAGGCCCCCAGATTTCACAGTTAATTATTAATTTCTTAAATATAGGATAATTACACAGCATAAAGGATTTGTTTTTCTTTTTAATTATGATGAGTTGATTCCAGACTTCCTCTAAGTCATTCTAATGTCCTCTACATGAGCTGCTCTGCCTGGAAAGGCATGCATGAGCTATAATTTCCTTTTGACATTAAAAGCCACAAATCTAAACACCACTGCAGTAATGCAGAGGAAAAAATGTTTGGCTCTTAACTCAAGATTAGTCTCTGTAGCCATTAAGAAGTGAAAGCTCCACGGAGGTAACAGAACCAAAACCACTGAGATTACATTCCAGTCACAACAAACACTTAACTCTTGTAGATACAGTATCCGGACAATGATATATAGTAAATAACCAACATTCAATTGTCCATTTCACTAATATGATTTTAAGAAAACATTCATTAACACAGTTGTAAAACAGAAACAAATAGATTCATTTATTGAAAAACAGTAGTTAATATAAAGGAGTAGCAGAATTCCTCAACTGGAGTCTTGTATCACACACTAAGACTAAAGCAAGACATTAGCAGTACTTAAGACATTCTTGCTTGAGCACAAGATTTGTATTTACTATGGTTCAGTTACTTCTATAATTAAAGAGAAAACTCTTTTCTGAAGCTCTATGAGGAAACTATATTACATAAATATTTTGTTTAGGCACTTAGTGTCTCATCCCATAGCATTGATAAAATACCTCACCTCTAGAAGCTGCAAACTGCATCTTTTTGTGACTGCTTATTGAACAAAATAAGGAGAAATGCTGGAATGCATCTAAATCAAAATCTATAGAGCATAGTACTCTGAATTCTGAAAAGGAAGGATTTGGAGTTTTCTGTTATTTTAAAGACCCATGCAATTTGCTGTGCTAAACTGGACCTAAAATCTGCGAAGTCCAGTTTCTGGTCACATTCTGTGGCAAGCAAAAACTGATGCAAACAGGAACTACCTAGTTCTCCCCTCCTTTCCAGTCATAAATATTTGATCTTGGTTGAATATCTGTTTCAAAATCTTTGTTATAGTTGATTTGTAATCACAATGGGTATTCCTATTATGTACAAAATTCTATTTTAATACTTCTTAAAACCCAATGACTCTTCTTAGGTTCAACAATACACTAATCAGTCACTGTTTCAAAATATTTTCCACCTCTTAATTGGATTGTTTTGTACCATCACTAAGAACTTAGATGTGTCTATTCAGTGTTTTGTAGAACTGTTCACGTAATTCTGAGGAGTACTAGTTCCCTCCAGACCTTATTCTTCCTGTTTATTTCTCCCTCCCAGTTCATGTAGCTCAGACTGATTCCATAGGCAAAGTTCCTTTACATTTCCCAGAATATGGGATTTTAAAAAACAGTTCTAACATCCTCAGCCATTCTTCTCACATGCAGGGGCATTTCAACAAGTGATCAGTGCAGACAAGCTGAACCGTTTTCTCTTTGCATCATCCAAGATTCTTAACTAAGGTGCTCCTGCTTTCCAGGCTCATCTGACAGCAGAGACTACTTTTATAGTCACTGAAACAGTGAGTCTCAGTTAATATACCAGGTATTATTTCCCATCTTTATTTTTGCTTTTCTTTATTCGATCTTTAAAATCAATCATAATATTGTAGTATCTTTCTTTTCACTCCTTTTAGTGCACTGCTCTTTTTCTACTGAATAAACATTGTGGAGCCTGTTAACTATGTTTATATGACACTGCATTATATGCCTTATGATACAACAAAATAATCACATAACAACCATGTCATATGAAGTAACTATTGAAAAGTGCTGTCAGTGAGTCACTCTGTGCAGAATGGTTTTACTACCTTAAAAGCAAGAGAATCACATCTACTCCACTTAAGACCATCTTCTCTTTGAGTTTACCAAAGTCATTTCAATAGCTTTGGAGATTTTATTACTCTAATTCAGTAGGGCTAACCTCCTAGTAATCACAGCATGAAAAGGCCAGCTCAGGGCAGGATGTTTCGGTCTGAGCAGAGCAATTGTTCTCAAACCACGGGAAGACTGAAGCACCATCCAGCTTCAACATTTCTAACAGGCCAACATATTCCTCAGCAAGGAASGGAAACTGCACTGCAGTGTCACCCACTTAGAAATCAGAGGTTTGTAAAATTTCCACAATTCATTTCAAGGCAGGCATGGTTTCAGTTGAAACACTCAGCTTTACATTAAAGCAGAACCTCCAGGCTTTTCTGCATATTGTAAATGGGGATTTTAATTGTCCAATTAACATTTGCTTTTTTAACAATACACCACAATTTCTTTCATTAACAGCAGCATTGCAGCTCAGATTTTTATGACAACTTTGCCTAATCTGCTTATTGGACTTTATTATAAAGGCTTGATTCCATGCTTGCCTCTTAGCATGTGTAGTTATTGACACCAGCAAAAAGTGGGTGTAAAGCTCTCCCACGACAGAATGGTAACATTTTACACCCACATTACCCAGATGTATATCACTACAAAGCAGCAGAGAATAAAGATTTTATGTTTTGGAACAATATTAGTAGATTTTAAGCTGACTGCTACAGGAAACTATTAAAATGAGCTCGTAAACAATTGACAATGGGATATTCAGGTTTGTGCTGATTTAGCAGAAAGCAACAATTTGTTTGTGTTTCATTGCTTATCATGCTAACAAGAATACCTAATTTGCTAATCCATTTCAGTCCCTACCTAGTGATCCTAAAGCATAATGTTAACATTCTTCACCTGTCTTACTACACAGAATAGGTATAATGGGACTATAAATATATACATATATACATACGTATGCTAGCATTAAGAGAGGATGGAATTGTCAGTGCAAATACGGCAGCACCAACTGCAATATCCGCACTAAATTAGACTTCAAGGATGACAGAACTAAGACTGCTTTTCTCCTGTTGCAGAAATGTTCTTTTATTACTGGTCAAGAAGACAAGCTCCCATTTAGGCCACATAGCAGACCTTTTCTACTGATAGCTGAGTTTATTTTTGGTTAAAGCAAAGCAAGACCGTAAGGGAGTGAACTGTTTAACAATTTTTGCCCACATCAGGTAATACTAGCTCTAGAATAACTATTCTCTGCAGTGGTATTGCTATTGCTTATCCTATCCTCCCCCCAACCCAGCTTGTGTGAGCAACGGTTGGTTGTTGGGATCTTCAGCTGTATTTCAATGTCATTCAGCTACAGGGGAAACAACTGTGACTTTTGCATGCAGTGGCCCCTGCACTTTGGATCTGCTCTCAGAATTCATAAATATAATTGTTCACAGGCAAGATAAAACATTCAAATGACACATCAGTCCTAGCCAAGGAAAAGAAGCACAAAGGAGGGCATTTAATGAATCTTGACATAAAGCTTTGTCATTCAAGTAGTCACACTGGTAGTTCTGTACTTCCTCTCCCCTCAAGTGTGATTCCCCCATTGTCCTTTTAATGTTGTTTTTGCAAGATATCTCAGTTCTGCTTCAATTGCAGGTTCCCACAGTCCTTGAAGTTCATTATCCTTCACTGCTGGTGAAAGAAAGAAACAACCTARGAACTAAATATATACTGAATTTCAAGGAGGTAGCTATTTGTAGTGATATTTCCATGCATTTGTTTTCCCTTGCAGTGCTTGCGTAACCACCCCGTCTGAGCTCTGCCCATTTTAAGTGCAAGTGCAGCTGAAAAGTACTATGTAGTCCACTTGAAGTGGCACAGAAAACTAGCTCTATCGATAGAACTGAGCTTATTTGTTTCATTGCATATGGCATGATGCACAGCTTTAATTTTTGCCAAACTAAAAGCAGAAGCCCTCAAATTTATGTAGCATACTTATGCCCATGCTCCAAATAGTAGAGAGCAAAGTCTTCAATCATGCCTTATGTCTGCTCCATTTAAAAAACGCATATTAGAGGAGCTTCCTGCAGATGAAGGACATCTTGTCTCTGATTAGAGCTGGGAGAAAGTTGTTATAAGCGCATTTGATTTCTGTCTGAGATTATGTAACATTTGCTGGTATTCAAGAAAATTGTTCTTGCTAGTCAGAGGTACAATGTTAACGGCTGCTCTTCATAGTAAGTTTTATGAAGAATCCATGGTAGGACACCAATCAGGCAGAGGTCCAAGTGGTCGGGTGATTCCCCAAATGCTCAAGAGATTTTTTTCTCTCAAATGGCCAGGAAAGTGTATTAATTTCGGTAGAGAAAGTGAGTCAAAAGTGTTTATTTTAATTTGAAACACCTGGATTGAGAGGTGGTTTCACAGCAAAAATTAAAATGCTTTGACTCTTTTCTTAAATAACTAGGAAAAAAGGGGAAAAAATAAAACACATTAAGCAGAAGAGTAAACAATTTTCATTTTCCATTGCCTTTACCTCCAGTCTTTAGAGAAAGTTTTCATAAGGGAAAGCCCCTTCTACTTTGTGTTAAAGAGGGCAATAAGTGTCCCTTTGGGACAAAAAGCTACAGTTAGTTGAAATCAGTACTACTTCTTTAAAGCAAACCAAGCCCACACAGTGAAGGGGAGAAAAGAACAGAAATTAGAAAGAAAAAGAGCTTCTATTCTGGTGCATCTCCTACTTTCAACTCACTTGCACCTGGAAAAAGACAGACCCAACACATGGTCTTATCAACCACTCCAAAACCTGGCAAACTCCTAGCAGCTTCTGATGATTACAATGCTGCTTTTAGCTGCCCTTTYAGTCATGGGTTCATAGCAGTGAAACAAGACATGCCACAGCCTTAATCAGCTAAGTCACACCTCCTAGAAAAACACACACACAAAGGTCAGAGAAAGACCTCCAAGAGAAGGGTAGGAAAGAAAATGGACACATTAGATAGGAGGTGATGGTGAAACCCAACTGTTGTACGTTATATGTATTCCATTTGGTGTCATGGATTTAGCTTAACTCAGGGGAATGATAACACCCTCCAGTCTCACCTCAGTGGAGCTTGGACAGGACATCTGTCAGGATCAGAAGATAACTGTCCATCAGCCTCATCTGTGCCTTCCCTTTATTTCAACATTTGTAGTCCGAAGGAATCAATGACAGGGAGAAAGACAGTGGATTTACTCACCACGTTTAATAATTTTAGAAAGATCAAAGCAGTCAGTCACGTATTTTGATTTGTTTTTACACAATGGAGTATTTTACATATTCTGCTTCCTCATAATTAAAAAGAAAAAAAAGTCAGTCTTATTCAGACACGGCAAAAGCAAGAAGATCATTGGAATTGTACTAGAGGAAAGATTTCGGCACAAGCAGAGATAACCATGTCATTTCCTTAAACCTTGCAACAGTCAGTAACTGTATTTTTCAAAGTAAAAAAAGCCTATTTTTCTGTTTTCTTAGATTTCTCAGATTTGCCCTGTAGCATACAAAAGCCACTAGTTTAAAGTCCATTGGATTTACCCTTGATTTGTTCTTGATCCCACAGAATCTTGACATAATAAAGATTAGATCTAGAGATAATAAATATTTTCAGTCACCCCMGTATTTTTACCAGTTGCAGCTTCCTTACTATTTTGCTGAGATTTATTTGTATCCATCAGCTTCCTTTGTGATATTACTTCATGACACAGAAACTGTGTGTCTTGCAAATTTTTAAAACTGGTTATCAAGCTGAAATGATTTTGCTTTATTAATTTCTTGCTATTAGATCTTCTTAGTATGCTAAAAAAATATTCCATTTAAGCATGCATAATTCAGGATATTATTACTAAAGATTTTGCAGAATACATATTAGAATTTTGTTTTCATACAAAGGGCCTGCTCCTACAAGTCTTATTCTCCTGGGTGGCTTTGTTATGAAAGGCTGCAAAAGTGGGACTTCTGTAATGTGACAAATAAAAAAATTTGTGGACAAGTTTTTGACTCGTATGCAATTGGCAAAATATTTGAGGATCGATTCATGTGCACAGACCATGGCCCAGCAATGGGGTGGCCTCACTGAGCATGTGTCTAGAGTAGAGAAGTCATTCCCCTTTAAAAAACTATATAAATACRTGAGTCCCATGTTTTTGACCGGAGTATGAATCACACAAACTACATACTCCTGAAAAAGCCCTCTCTCACTACATTTAGTGGAATACATCCAAAGTAGATTTCTCAGGGATAAAGTACACCCATCTGTGGGGATGTGAGCAGTAAAAAACCCTCTTCATACGCTTGCTGTCCATTTTCTAAAATGAAACAAAACTTTGTGCGTGACCGGGAAAAGCAAAGCAAGGCAACTAGCAAAGAGGCAACGCAACAGCTACCCACAGGTATGGAGCAGCAGGTCGCATCTGTGGGGTGAAGCGATGTGCTCTCCGGGGAAACGAAGCAACGGGGCCCGCTCCGAGCCCCTCGGGAACGACACCGGCCTGGGATTTGTTTTTGCATACCATCCCAAACATACAGTGCTCAGACTGCAAAATTACATGACAGGTAATTTAATTACACATAGAGTGTAAGTTGGAAGAATATAGATACACAGGACTGTAACAGAGCCATTGCCACTGGGGATAGCCAATGCCGTAAGGGGAACAGTGAGTACMGGAGGATCCATGAGAACTCTGTTGCATAAGCATATTTAAGCCCATTATAACAAGACCTTCAGTACAAGATGAGAATTTCAGACATTGCACCGTGACAGGGAGGAAGACCAAGAGACCCAAGAGGATGTCAGCAATGCATTACTCCCTTAAAAAGCAGGGAGTTTATTAATGAAAATGCTCACAGGACTGAGGAAAGTGAGATACCCCCTCAGACTTTCAACAGTAAAAAAATAAAAAACCCCATCTCCTTGCCAATCAGGCCCTGGGAAGGTGAGAGGAGGTGAAGATTTCCTTTCTGATCCAAACCGGATTTTTTTCAGTTTGATCCTGAACAGTCGTAGAAAACCCACTGTCCACTGCTGTGACATCAGCGCAACATCCAGGAATGTATATCAGGAAAGTAYCAATCCCTAGGTTTGTACAGCACCACATGCATTTGCAGTGGGGAGCGATAGCCCCCAGCAAGATCAAGCACATCCCTGTTATACCATTATGGCATAATTCTGATCTAATAAATGTCTCCTGAGATGCCCCAATGAGATATGTACTCCCTATAATAAGATAGCAACACCTTCCACTATGATTATTATTTCATCTGGAACAAACTGTTCATCTTGGCCAATGAGCTGTCATCTTACCCCCATTTGCTATTTATTCTATCTTTGATTTTCCTTAGAGTGCAGAAAAAATATCACACTTTCTATTATACTGTTTTGCAGAAAGACAAACAAAAACTTTCAAGAAAACCACACAAAAAAGAGGTTTGTGTTCCATGGGTTTTCATCGTGAGTTGTGATTTGCTGTTCAACTTACAGTTTCTAGAGTATATCCATGGGCTGGAATATAAACAGTAAATCCTCTTGGTGTCAGCCATCATGTTCTCTCATTCCTTGATTTGCCAGAGACGAAAAACCATCTTGTAACGAGAAAATCATTGTAAGAAACCACATATAAGAAAGCATTGTAACAAATCACTTCCTGATCGTGCCTTGTGCTTTTGCTCTTACGCACRAGTGCCAATTGAAAGCAACGTATCAATATTGTCATGCGGTCATATTTAATAACAGTAGGCACAGGAGTAAATGCCTTAGTTTTGTGTGTGTTAGAATCTAATGCACCGAGGCCTGATCCTAGGAAAACGCTGTTCTCTGGAAGAGCTAATTCAGATACTCCAGTGCTGCCTTGCAAGTTCTGAGTAACCTCTCCTATTTTACATAGTATTTCCCCTCAGCACTGTAGTATCCAGGCATCTCCGAGATAAGCAATAAGCTCCTGACTAATACTTGTCGTATTCAGTTCATTTGAGAAAATTAACTCTCCTCCTCTCTCTGTAGGATGAATAGCACATGCAATTGCTCTGAATGGGTTTGACATTTTTTAAATACAAGCATTGATTCAAGGGATTGAGTGTGCCATGCACTTGGAGTGAGAAATTGTTCCTTTTATATCAGCCCCTGCCTCCTGGAAAATTCATTTAAGAGGATCAGATGTGAGCCCAGAACATCAAACCATTTGAAAATAACACTAATCTCTTAAGAAAAACCACTGCAAAAAAMCAAAACATTTGTATGAGTTAGGTAAAATTTTCAGATTTGAAAAAACATTTTATATAGGCGATGAAATTATGTCATGCATAACAGCCAAGCCAGGAGGAAGCTTCTTGCCCCAACAAACTCTCATGCTCTTTGAGTTTGCATCATCAGAATGAACGGTAGAGATTGATGCTTAAGTAGTCCTTGAAGCAAAAGGTACTTGACAATGGGAAAGCATGATACTGTGTCTTGTTTGACCATTCAGTCTTACACCACATACCAAAACAGTGAGGAACAGCAGGGCTAGAGAGACACCAAAATGGTAGGAGAAATAAACGTGCATAAAAGAACATTAGATAATATCAATGGACAAGGAAATCACAGAAGCTTAGAGCTGAACATGCATTTTGCTTGCAGAATGAGTTTCATTGTACAGATGGTTACTACTTTTGTCTCAAAATAAAGACCATTACACTGTACATGCTGGCTTCTGCTGAAGAAATACGTTCTGTTTCTTTCCTACCCCCATGAATATCCACTTTTCTTTAATATGAATTTTAAGACGTTTGATCTTACATAGCCCAGTCACAGATCCAGAAACTACAGCTGAAATGTAGCTCTGAGCTGTGCTCTGGCCCTCCCTCAGAGAGAGCTCTGGCTAGATAAAGAGCTATAAAGTTTCCTTTAGGTGAGCAGGCGGCTTGTATATTTGTGTGCCTCCTGACTGGGTAATATTCTCCAGACACTCATGCATGTATTTAGGGGTGGCAGTAAACATAAAACTCAAGAGCTGAAGTCTAAAAATCTGCTATGTTAACTGATGGAAAGTTTCCTTCTTGGTCTAGGTCTGTTGGCTTTTCTTTCCCTTTCAGTATTACATAAAAAAAATCTTATAGGTTTGATTCCATTTAGTTGTCAGCTCTAGTGGATATTTTTAGTCCAAAAATTTCAACACTATCTTGAAACAGTGTTAAGCTAAGGACAGACAGCGATATGAACAAGTGTAACTTGACCCTATTTTTCTAAACCATATAGATGCTGAAACTATTAATCTCTCGTGCTGTATCTGTGTTTTCAAACTAAAACTTTTAAGAGGAAAGAAACTCAGTAAACATCTTCTAGTGTACAAATACGGTCCCTGGGTAATTATCAGAGAACAGAATCCACTGCAGAGAAGATGACAGATGACAGGTTTCTTAAACATTTTTAAGAAATCCAGACTTGGAAACAGATTCACTAAATTATGTCCTTGTCCATGACCGCTTCTGTGTTTGTCTCAAGTAGCATTCTTCTTTTTCTCATGTTCACGTGCAATTTGCCAACTTCTGTTAAAAAAAAATACATTATTTCACATCGACTCTATAACAATGGAAAGACACATTTAAAAGAATCAGAATAAATACACTAATGCTATTTAGACTTCTGGCAATCTTTATGAAGATGCGGGAACGCAGATAGCTACATCCTGTGATACGGCGGTGCCTACACAAACACTTGAATTTGTGATAAAATTTAAGCCAGGTGAAAACCAACCGTAATTCTACGTCGGCCCTCACAGGGCTGGCTGTGCCGGCTGCCCCGCCAGCGCAGGGCTCCGGAGGAGCTCTGCCCCCACCCAGGGCAGAGCAGCACCCTGAGAACAAGCTGCCGGAGATAAAAAGATCCTTTCTTTCTAAGAGGTCCCCAGAATCAGGCGAATGACAACATTTTTTGGTCTTTTGTTTCTAGCCTGAGAAAGGATGAATACTGACAAAGAGAAAATTTTCATCTATTAGAGGTGTACTCTTTYCTTTCACTTTTAACGGAAGAAAATTTAATCCGCTTAGGAGAAACGTTCGGATGCAAAGCAGCCCTAGTTTCTTCAGTAATATTATTCAGTATGTAAATAACCAGTTTATCAAGAACACAAAGGCCTAATTTCAGAACTGGATATCAGGTGGATATGCAATTAACAGCCTRAAGGGAATTAAAGTCTGAGCCTATTTAAATGACTGTTGTGATTAAGATGTTTGAATGGCCTGTTTCTTTTTAATAGCTCCATAATATCTCAGTGATTCTATCTAGGTAATAGGACTTTCAAAGTGTACCTTTCCACTTTCAAAATGTACCTTCTAGGGATGTCATTATGAAATTTCATATACCTGCATAAAATTTTTGCTTACATATCTTTAGTATTTTTATACCAATTACTGTTTCAGATTGCCTGTTCTGTTCTCCCATTCAATATAAATACTTATTCATTATCCCAGTTTAAATTCTACCTGCAAAGCCTATTGATTTTTAGCTTTTACCATCTTTAATTTTGTTTCTGAATGGTCAGCTGTACACGTATACATTACTACATGCTGAAAAATCCATTATTATATTTTGCTTATAGTAAGAATTGCTTCTAGTTGAACAGGTATTTTTGGTGACTGGTTTCAAAATCATACTAGGTAGCATTTTGATTAGAAATAGTAATTTGTCACATACTGAATCAACAGCCATGTTTCTCTAAAATTGAGAAGGTGTCTGGCTATACATCCAGCTTTGATATTAAATCCCCTCTAGTTACCCTTCAGAGTAATTTTCTTAAACCACTTGAATATCTCAGAAAGTGAAATTTGATCAATTGCAAAATCGTACTCCRCAAGCTTTCCAAAGGGGTATATGACAAGAGGGATGCCAAGATTCCCAGGCAGAATATTCAGCACTTTTAGCCTCCCATTTACTGCATTAAAAAAAAAACAAAAACAAAAAAACAACCAAACACTAAAATGAGAAACATCATAGAAAGCCAGAAGACCTACTGTGCTATAGATAAGTAAATATAAGATGAATAATATATTTTTAAGATAATAAAGCTGCAGASAGAATATTACAACTTTATTCTGTTCTGACAGTATAGGTAGAAACAAACTATTGATTTTTACAAGATTATTTTTTCATTAATAACTGGCCGAAGTGAGGGCTCTGTGTTTTATTTGCTTTAGCCAGTTTAAATATATAGTACTATAGAAAGAGGYTTGAACACTAAAGATGCCTAGCCTTCAAAATTTGCTAAAGACAACACAATTACAGCAAGGCACTCACTAAGACAGAACTTCAGATTTGCTCRGATTTTATACCATATCTTTGCCTTTCCAACTACTGGTGAATAATTGCATAGTGGRAAGCCCCTGCAAATCTAAATTCTTAAAGAAAAATCTGATTACTTCAGTTCTCAAAAGTTAACGTGAGCATATTAAGTTTTCCCTCCCAGTAAACTTAATTAAGTGAAGTCTCCTTGTAACTGCTTTTTCTCCTCTTGTATCTTTATAAATATTATTCAGAGGTCTCAGAGTGGCCTTGAACAGATTCTGATGACTGAGAAAACTAGCAAGAAATGCCCCTAGTGTTTTTCCCTGGTCCTGCCTTACTATCAGAGCACAACTCAAAAAGAATAAATTGCAGAAATTATTTGCAGGATTCAGGGAGGGGAAAAGTTTAGCCAGAGCTTTTCAGCTGTGGTGTTGTCTGCAAGCACATAAGAGGAATCATACTATCTATGGCTCTCTGTATTTCTGAAACAAAATCAAGCACCAACTAAAGACAGAGATTTTTAACCCTACAGCCTACACGGCTTTCTCAGAAAGATGATGTAATTTAAATAGGAGGTAAAGGTATTATGCAGAATTAACTGATGAGGTTCTACAGCTTGTAGAAGWGATTAGAGTAGGTGATGATTTTAAGAGTCTCTTCTGAGCTTAAAAACCTTGAAAGCCTTGCTCTGCTTTTTTTCCAAAGTTGATCATCAAGACTGCAGTGCCTTTTGACATTTTTGGACAAGTCCCAAGCTAATATAGATACTGCACAGATTTTCAAAACTTAGAACATTTGCTAAAACTTCCAAAAAAAGAAAATGTTGAAAAACTGGCMCCACACAAAGTTTAGGAAAAGTTTATTACCAAGATTTTTCATGCACACAGGTTTGTCTGTTCTTACTGCACTTGCTATTTTACTAACTCCTAGTGTGTCTATCATGCTGGCAATGCTTATGTAAACTTGTTTTGCAGCAGCTCAGTTTTTATCTGGTCTTTGCAGCTTGGGGGACTGGGAGTGCTCCTCTATTTACTTCTCTGTTACAAAACCACAGAGTCTCTTCCAGCACATAGAAACTATTAGAATGATGAATTATCTATTCCCTCTGCTCCCAGATATAACCGTCTCAGTTACTTGTACGACTAAATATTTGTTGTCATCTCACATTCRTAAGTATTCTACTGTGGCCAAAAGTGGCAAAGCAGCAACACTGAATCAAAAGTTTTAATTTTCCATTCCATATGCCACAATCTGCTAGAAGATTCAAAACACACTGAAGAAGCTGTAAAGGAACACAGACCTTACAGCTGTGTGTATAAGAGAGAAAATGTAGRCATTTACCAGACCAGTTAAAAGCCTAGAGCTTTTAATGTGTCATTTTTATTATGCTGAATGGAGGAGCAGTTCAGCTGCTGCCCTAAATCTCTCTCTGAGGAAGGATTTTTCTTTCCATAGCCCATAACCTAGCACAGTTACGTTCCTAAATTAGGTGCCCGAACTTACGCAACGTGATTACTCTTCTGCGTAGAATAGCACGCACTTACACCCACAACCAAGGCAGCCTTTTTGCCATTTGAAGCAAAGAGCAGAGTGCACTCTCCCAGGCAGGCTTGTTTCATGCAGTGGCAGTGTTTTGCATTCGGTTGAAACCTGCGTGAACAGCATGGATCTGCCAGAAAGTGCTCTATGGCTGTTGCCTTACATGGCCAGCTGGGAGGCCAAAAAAAATCATGCTCCCTCTCTCTCATGCTAATACAACGTCCAGGTGCTGCAGGGGTCAGGGAGCATCAGAGGAAGGTGCCTGCACTTACCCATTCATGCTAATGCACACAGCTCCAGAAGAGTGGAGTATGTCTGGAGTAACACTGCTATGCTGTGAAACCACCCTTCTCCCAGAAAAGCTGCCCAAGGTCTCAGCTCTGCCAGCAGCACATGACGACATGCCAGGGGAAGCTTTAGGCTGGGGGAAGAAAGAGCTCAGACCTGACAGCGGTATGAAGAAGGTGAAAATACAGGAAAGGGGATAGCAGGATTCAGGGCCGAGGACTGATGTTTTACAAGGGGTGTAGGAGGCTCCAGGGATCTGTTGTGCAGGGCTGTATTTTAGGCAGTAGACCTGGGAGCAATTGTAGAGCTTCACTCTAAGCTCCGTCTCTATTCCAACTTCAGCCCCACAGTCCTCCTTTGGTGCGTTTCTGCGGCAAAGRAACCGCTGAAAGGGAGATAGATACCCCATGCTCCAGCCAGCCCCAGGAGGCTAGGAGGAGAGCAGGAGGATGGGGTGCAGGGCATGGCGATCAGTCTGGGTACAGCCCCTCTGCCACCTCTCTCTTCCCCTGAGCCTGCCTTCAGTCTCACCTCCTCAGTATCCCCTATGCAGCCCTCTGTGCCAGGAGGAGGAGGAGGAGGAGGAGGAAGCCTTGCTCCTCACAGGACCCAGGGAGTAAGGACACAAACCCGCTGAGAACCATCCTTCTAGCCCTCAACAGCGTCAGGAAGGGCAGCAAATGCTGACTTGGGGAAGGAGGCCCCTTGCAACACCCCACATTTCCTCCACTGTCCAGGTGCAAATTCAAACTGGAGCTGGCCCTCCCTGTCCTTCTAACCTCTGTCCCCTCCCTCTCAGAATTTCAATTTCCTTCCTTCCTACACAGTAGGTAATGTTGATGGACCCTTTCTGACATAGGCGATAGGACCCTAATAGAGTAACATTTAGGCATGAACAAATTCAAATGTCAGTGACCTGGACTTGCATGAAGTTTAGTTATTTCAACTTTCCTGCTGCTGGGGGACAGGGTGGGGGGAAGCTGTGTGAAGGAACTGGCTTTGTACTATGCTCCAAAGCACACTATTTAGGGCTCATTCTCATTGTTTCTAGCAAGTTATTCTGCAGCTTAAACTCATGAGATTTGTCTCCACGGTAGGGAGCTTTTGGTTCACATATGGTAAGTGAGCAGAGATATATTTTGGGATAGTAGTCCTTTAGACTGGCCAAAGATAAGTACTGTTAAGATAAAATAAGCAAAAAAGGGAACAAGTTCTTGCCTCAAATTAGGCAAAGTGTTGACAGAGCCACCGCAATGTACCATCCCAGTTACAAGTTTCAGATTTTGACCACATTATCTGACTTCTCTATAGCACAACAGAGATTTCACTACGTGATTCTTGCACAGTAATTGCAGATGAGAAGATTGATATCTTTCAGTAAATTAGTTATGTTAGAATATCCTTACTATTTTAGCACTTGGTGATTTGTTCATCAGGTAGTTACCCTGACTATAAAAAAAGGTATGTCTTTTTCATTTCCCATTTGATCTACAGGCTCCTGCAGGCCTAGTTCTGCAAGATGGTTGGGAGGAGGTGGGTTCCTTCTTGACGCAGCCTGGGAGACAAACCCCTGAGTGCAGCCACAGTTGCACTCTGTAACCAGCGCGGGTCTTGGCATAGCTCCTCTGTACTGTACAGGGCAATTTTACTACACTGTTGTGTAAAGCAGAGCCCCTCCGCAGCTGAGCAGGGTGGCAGGTGTTTTATTGCTCACAAAAACATGATGCAGCTATTTAAGACAAGGGCTATGGAGTAGCGTGCTGAATACGGGAAGGATGTAGCTGTCCTCACTGAAACATGGCTGCTGTTAACATTCCTGCTCTTGTGAAAATCACTATGCTCGTGCACTCTTCCACGACCACATTTGGGCAGGACTTCATTTTAGAGCTTATCAAGAAGTCTTTATTCCCACAAGAAAGGATTTTGCAAAACTGCAAAAGACTCTTCTTTCTGCATTCACTCCTTCAAATAGTTCAGCGATTCTGAAGCCTTTAATTTTCAGTGCTTAGAATAAGCAGAATGCAACAAAGCTTTGAAAGCCTAAAATATTTGTTTTCACAGTACTTCTTGCTGTTATACTTTGTACCTCCCACAGGTATTTTTACTATGCTTTCTAATTCACTGCAGTGCCATAACTTGAAACACAGTCCTTAGATGTCAGTGGTTCAATACTGAATAAATAAACGATAAGAATCAGTTTAAGTCAATTACCCTTTAAGTCAGAGAAAAGCGTACGTCTGAACTGTGGACTTTTCAGCCAGATCTCATTACCACACCTTTCAAGCAAGCATTTCTGAATAGTTTAAACATCACCAGCAAACCAGGAATATGAACATTTGCAGGGTAAGTTAGGTGTCCTATCAGTAGCATTATGCCCTCCGGCTTAAGAGATGACTGCTTCTTTTGCCCTATCATCTCCCCCATTCATAACCTTAACTACTGTGGAGTCAAGACTGCTATTTAGCAAACTAGAGCTACGCTTTAACACGTATTATTTAGCAAACTACTTGAGCTACGCTTTAACATGTATTTAAGCTGACACTCACTCCTACCAAACAAAAGTAGTCCTCGCACCTTGCCCACCTTTCTCTCTGCACGTCTCTTGGACATTCTTAATTCACAGTAAGCAGCTGGACAGTAAAACAGGATGAGGTTACTTTTCAGCTGCGTTGGCTCCGCAGGCAGGGTGGGGAGAGGGTTAGTTCTGCAGCCACATTAGTTCGCTGGGGGACCCCCCCGCAGCCCCGGTGCCGGCAGGGACGAGCGCCGAGGCTGGGGACGGGGCCAGGCAACGACAGCACCAGCTTCCAGGCAGGAACAGCACCAGTAGGCCACTGGCAGGCTTCCACTTGGCGCAACCTGCTGTGCATTAGCGCAGTCTAAATAGGCATTTGGCAAGCCTCGCCTCACCTCATGCGAGAGCATCTCCCTCCTTAATGTCATCATTAATTCTGTACTAAACGCATCTCATTTCAAGTAGGAAACAATAAAGAAAGGCAAAATTCTGGAGGCAACGGTGCAGAGAAGCCTCAAGAGTTGTGGTTCCAGTGGATAGACCTTACCAACAACATCCCAGTGCTTTCAATAGGATTACCACAATGCAATGAAAATCAGAAAATCGGAAAACTGGAATTAGACGTAGTCAAAAAAGAATATAAATCTGAACATGATCTGAGCCAACTCAGTACCATGTTAGGTATTCGAAGTAAATCAATTCATCTTGAAACTCCTGGGAGTTTGTCTTCATTACTGAACAATAAAACTGCAGGGCAATCTTTCACATAATTCCATTATAAGCCATGGTGTTGCAGTAGACGTGTATATGCCCAATTTTAAGAAACACAGAAAATATAAGTGATTTTAAACTGTAATCAAAGAACCTACTGAACTGCTACGATAATGACACACATGAAAATTAAAATATGCAATCTCATAAAGAGAAGGTTTGGAAACAAAGGAACTCAAATTGCATTTTTCTGAAACAACTACTGAAATAATCTAAAGGTAAAGGGGTGCAGATAACACCGTTCAAGAGGATATCTGTGGAAGCGTGTTAAAAAGAGGCCTCTTTTCACAGTTTGTCTATGGATATCTCAAAACCTTCATTTCCAGTCAGCTAGAAAAAGATTCAAACTGTTTATCCAACTTCCACACACATGGTACATGCATTTATTTGTCTGCTTACCCTCTGATGCTGATGCTAAGCAGCTTCTCAAACGTGTAGCTGACAACATAGTGCATCCTATAAACTTGCAGTACTTATTGCAACATCAAGGATGATGAAGGAAACAGAATTGCTGCCAGTGGCAACCAAATCTTTTTGGTTGATGGATAAGAATTCCTCAGCAAGGACCTTGATAATTAAAGTGTCGATAAAGTTGTTCTTCCCATATGAATGACATCTCTAATCATCGTAATGAACATCATGCTAATTAACATTTCTGTTGCAGGAGAGGCTGGTATTCTCTATTTCACAAGCAACAAATAATACAATCCTCCACAAAGCATGTGAGGACTTACAAACTGTGCTTAGCTATACTCCAAAGGCATAGTGTATAGAAGCTGTAAACTCTCAAGCTGAATATAGAATTCTCACTCTTTCTAAAGAATATTTATGCTGATCCACACAAGCATTGGTGATTAACTACACTGTGCTCCTCTAGCCCTCCTTTATGGAGCATAAGGCTGTGCTTGTAAAACAGCACACCTGCTAAATACATATTTATGGAACAAAATCCAATCTGTGCATACACAGTACTTACCTCATCTGCTCAGATAAACACTGTCCAGTTATCTTTCTGAAAGCAGGAAATATTTTATGCTTATACATCATTTTTTCCATCAAGAAGTTACTTCTTAAAATTATCGTGCCTTTGGAAATATAACATGCTTGGCTATGCTTTGTGTCTGGTAATCTAACATCCACTGCTCATGCATTCTAGAACTAAAAAAAGTATGTAGCAGACTTCAAATTTTGGGATCAGTAGGAAATTCTCTGGCTAATAAAACACAACCTACAGGACAGTATATCTGGCATCTGCAGAGTAACTGGGTACCTGTATTAAGCAATGTTTCATTTTACTGTGAAAAGGCAGTGTGGTTACTCTCTACCAACAGAATATATTTTAAAGCCAGGCCAACTGCATTCTAAGATGGATCAGGTTTATATTACAAATTGGTGTTCGGCCAATGTTCGAGTTTTGATTAAAGGATCAAAAGATTACAGAGGCTACATTATCTAGGAGTATTTCATTAATGAGTCATATTCATTGGTTTTAAAAGGCCCTTTTGGGGCCTCAATTGGAACACAAATTGCAGGCTGGTGAGACATATCTCAAGCACTCTATCGCATGGTTACCCAGCTGCCGATTCCCCAGCCCTTTAGTGGTGCCTTTCCACATTGTGCCACACTTGTTGCTTCTGCAGGCAAAACTTTCATGATTGTTGCAGCTACCCTGTGGCAGCAGCTGGTCAGGAATCCCAAGAATCAAGAATAAAATTATTATTTTTAGAATATTAGAGGCTATTAGAAGAAAGCAATCTGCTGACAATTTTGCATGGCAGCTTCACAGTAAATCAAAAGAGGGGTCGTATGGGAACTGGATTTCACTGATCTCTAGCCATCAGGTGGGGTAAGTCTACATCATACTCCAAGCACAAACTAGGCTCTCCTCCCCATGCTTGGGCATACAGCCATGCTAAAGCTGAGTGGAACAGAAACTCTATAGAACCTTGTGCTGGTTTTGGCTGGGGTAGAGTTCATTTTCTTCACAGCAGCTAGTATGGGGCTGTGTTTTGTGCTGGAAACAGCGTTGATAACACAGGGATGTTTTAGTTACTGCTGAGCAGTGCTTACACACAGTCAAGGCCTTTTCTGCCTCTCACCCCACCCCACCAGCGAGTAGGCTGGGGGTGCACAAGAGACTGGGAGGGGACACGGCCAGGGCAGCTGACCCCAACTGACCAAAGGGGTATTCCATACCGTATGGCGTCATGCTCAGTATATAAGGCTGGGGGAAGGAGAAGGAAGGGAGGACATTCGGAGTGATGGCGTTTGTCTTCCCAAGTCACTGTTAGGCGTGATGGAGCCCTGCTTTCCTGGGGATGGCTGAACACCTGCCTGCCCATGGGAAGTGGTGAAGGAATTCCTTGTTTTGCTTTGCTTGCACGCGTGGCTTTTGCTTTGCCTGTTAAACTGTTTTTATCTCAACCCACGAGTTTTCTCACTTTTACCCTTCTGATTCTCTCCCCCATCCTGCTGTGAGGGGAGTGAGCGAGCGGCTGGGTGGTTCTTAGTTGCTGGCTGGGGTTAAACCACGACAAACCTGCAGTCAACATTCAGCCCCTTTCCCCTCGCAGCAGTACTGCATGGCAAACACCAATGCAGTCACGAGAGCCTGGGCTTTGCAGCACGGCCACGTGGGCATCACGCATGCTGCAGCTAGCAACGTGGGCCTTGCTCAGCCGGTACCACAAGCTTTTACCTACGTCTTGACCTGCACCTAACATCACACTATTGAAACAGCCAAGTTCTGCAGCTGGGGTGTGGGTGTGCTTTAACCACCGTCACCGTGACTGGTAACGGGCCTGGTCCTTCATGTCCCACCGCCCTTCTGCAACACCTGCACTGTTCTGTAGCATAGTTGGGAGAAGTCACGGTGCAAACTGTTGCTATTCACAGTACATCTCCCTCCAACCCTGATGGAGTAGCAGAATTAAACACCAGCCAGGCAGGCTGGCAGCAGTCTTGTGGCTTTTCTTTTCTTTTTTTTTAAATTGGTTGGAAACAGAAGTGCTGAGGTACTAACAGGCTGACTCCTGTTCTTACCTCTGCCATTAGAGTGGTTCCAAAGAATGTTTATCAATATGGTGATAGGTGCTTTATATATGTAAATACTGGCTCATTGTCACCAGTAGCAGACTAGGAATAATTTCTTTAAAATATTCCCATGCAAAGACAACATAGCTGCAGGTGAAGCATGTAACAGCTCATGGAAACACTGAACTCATGGAAATACTATCACAGACTAGCCTGGAAATTAGCATTTAAAGTTACGGTTGTTTGCTGTTAGTTTTTTGTGGGGTTTTTATTTGGTTGGGTTTGGGTTTTTTTTTTCAGTCCAAGACTTGCAGCCATTTAAATATGTAGAAGTAGAGGCCCTAATGACTGCAGTCTTCCAAAAAAAAGGAAATACCAGAACTGTCCACCACATTGCGCCAAAACTGGACCCAGAAAGTGGCCATTGTGGCTATGAGAATTCAGTCTTTGAAAGATGGAAATGTATCTGCCAGTCATGAATCCAGTGGCAGATTACTGTTCTTAATCTGAAAGATTTCCTTACTTATGTGGAAGTAAGTGGAAGTATCCTTACCCTGTTTCCAGGGACTGACAAAGCAGATTATGACTGGAAGACCAGTCAGCTGTACTGGAGAGAACTAGCAGATGACAAAATGGGCACTTGAGTAAGTGCCTAAAAGTTCAATACCAGTTTTGGACAAATCTCACCTTTGATAATGTGGGAACTGCAGCCCTTGCACAGCAATCTGTGGGCAGGTACCTACTATCCTTCAGTCATAGCTGAGAAAGAATTCTGAAAAACCGCACGCCTCTTCCCAAACGGCAGGAGTTAATGTCAGTGCTGCCTGGGGCTACTGCAAGGCATGTGCCTTTCAATTTTGCTTATACCAAAGGTGAGGAAGGGGGGTAGTGAAAATTCTCTCTCCTCCGCTCCATCTGACCTCCAAGCAAACCTCCAGCAAAGGCATGCCGCCTGCCACCAAGGGGAGGCAGGGAGGCCAAGCACAATGAGTAGGCAGCATTCCCCTAACAGCTGTGATTGTAATATTTACATAGAAATATCAATGCAATAGGCGTACACTTTACAGCGAGGAAAAAAATCCTCCATCACAGATATTAAAAAGCTTGTGATGGTTGTGAGATAGACATATGAAGCGCTTCAGTTTTTGCTTCAGAGGAAATAGCCATGCTGCTGCACCCACAAACCATCCTATGGAAAACTTATGTCAGAGACAAAAACAAAACCATGTGTTTCTTCTTAAGCTAACTGTTCTGGCTTTTCAGACTTATTAATGTGAAGAGCTACATTTAAATTTAGCAGCAGTCTCGTGTTCGATTTCCTCCAATCCTGTAATTGTTATTAGCTTTGTAGTAAATAAAGTAATCCTTACCTGGGAAAGGGACAGAAAAATAGTCCATGCATTTTTAGCAATCAGTGAATGCACAAGCTTCGGAATATTAAGACTCCTTTTGGAAAAAGAGACCCCTGTAACCCAGCCGAATAGAGATAAACATTTACATCCTTCACACACTTACTTGGTCTCCTTCATTTTCCAGCGCCCTCAGCTCCTCAGCCAGGGGAGGGGAGGACACCCGCTCTGGGCCAGAGGTCACTTTTCCAGCTGCTCCAGCAAAAGCTCCATGGGCACTGCTGCTTTTCATACCACCGCACCAAAGGCTACGGAGATGAAGAGTTAAGTGCCACGGCTGCCTTACAATTGCTGGCGGGGGCAGGAGGGAAATGCATTGTTGTTTCTTATTATTTGTAGATTCCCAAATCTACAAATTTGCACTGTGAAACCAACCTATAGCCCAGAGACAGGAATTCATTTTACCATCCTTTACCTTCACACTTCATGAAGAAAAGCAGCTGCCAATAAAGGCCAAGGCACACCGCGGGCAGATGGCTTAGAAAGATTCCCACCAACAATGAAGCTGAGTGCAAAGCATGGCCTCTTCACAATTGGTGGCATTTCCAACAGAAGATATCAAAATAGTAAGTCTGACTTCCAAGCTACTTGGCAAATAAGCATGAGTGGAAGAGAATTGTAACAGTCTGGAAGCTAAGTAAAAACTCCAGTGGCAAGAATGGAAGCAGTAGTAGCAGCAAAAAATGATGAATGAACCTGCCAGTTCCAAAGAAGTAAGTATACAGCCATTAAAAGTACCATGAGAAAATGAAAAAACTATCAGTTTGCTTATAATCAAGGCATATTTTACTGACAGATCACAAGATAAGATGTTTTACGTAACATCAAGAATTTCACATCATTGCAGACCTCATTTGAGCTACAAATTTCTGGAGAGAAACCATAACACAATTCTCAATTTTATTCGGACTGATTAGCAATAGCCATACTGCAGCAGCTGCCTTGCCATTGCTCAGCACTTTGTGTGCACAAACAGCATGAAAGATGTGACAGTACTGCGAATTTGCTGACATTTGTAGAATTACATAACATGAAACCTGTATTTAAGGAGGAAAATTAACTAAAAGGCAGCTCTTCTTTAAAAACGGCCAAATGAAACTCCAAGAGTATATAGAAAGTTAGCACAATGTATATTCACATGACTGTCAAGGACTACAAAGCTCAAAATCTCATTAAACAGTATTTGTTTCAAAATCACAAGAGGCTTGAAATCATGAAAATATTTTTGGAGCATTTGCCAATCCTCGTCTGCCTCATCAAGGCACCTTCACACCTCCCACCCTTCAGGCTGCAAAACAGAATCCCATGCTGCCGGTCCTGTTCGGCAATCTCCCTCAAACGCGCCCCGAGATGGACGGGTACAATTGGTCACACTGGACCCACAGCTGGAAAGTTCATCTGTTCCTGGCCGGATAGGGTATCACTTTCTGTCAGTAAGTGTTTCAGAATGAGAGTAAGAATTCCCAGTCCCAGCCATCTATTTCAGTGAAGCTGTGCCACTGAAGGAGGTTTAAGGGCACATCCTGTTAGGCCTCAAGTGTTTTTGACAGGACTTTAACACTGGATTTTCTTTCCAGATTAGTGCTTAGGACTGATCAAAGTTGTGTTTCAGGAAAGTAGTAATTTTTCCATAGACTTCAACAGCAGCTGGATCAGACACTAGAACACCTGCCAAGAGGTGTTCTAGCTCACTTCAGCTCCCGAGCAATTAATGTGACAGCAGACAGATATGCTAATCAAGAACTGAGAATAAAAGAGTAAAAACTCCTTTCACTCTTCACTCCCTCCTCCAGCATTACTTGGAGCTGTGAGGAAATGCAGGCTATTTGATTCAGTTCACTGAGTGGTAAAAAACTGCATCAGTACCTAGAGACTTTTTGAGGAAAATCAAGTATTATACAGTTCAAGAACTTGAAACGTTCACCTACAGTGTGGTGCTTCAAACTCTTTTGGAAAAATAATCCTGGAAATGCACATCAAAATCTTCAACAAAATCCATGTCAAACACTTCTTGTGGAATAACTAGGAATTTAGATGCAGCAGCAGGATTCAGTTGTGGGAGAAAATGACACAAAAGGAGGAGGCAAAGCATGCAGTATAATGCCTAAAATGACATGAAATGCTGCTGAACCAACACCTGAAAGTCTAAAATCTTCACTTAGCCTTAGCTGAGTGCTGACTCCCACTTTACAGCATCTTCACCTAATGTTTATCTGAAGAGACAAGATGATATTCAGTAAGTACCTTGTACACTTTTACATCATATTACGTTTTGAATCTGTCGCATTAGTGCTTCTCACCATACGTGTATAGATGGTATTACAACAATTGAATCAAAACTTTTATTCCTTTAGCTGCCCTGAGATGCGAGGAATAATATTTGGAAGAAAGTAAAAGTAAAAAAATTAACTGTTTATATTTATTTCCTAAATAAAGTGCATAAACATGGTCATGTTTTTGTAAGTAGCAAACTTCTTGACTAACAGGATTGGTCTGCAAACCCTTGACCGCACGAGTAAACTTGTTAGATCAGGTGTGATAATAAAATCTGATCTTATGGGCCTTAGAGAAACAATGTCTTTATTTGCTCAATAATAGTATTCTGAAGAAAGCCATCTATTTTATTACAGAAAGGTTTATGAAAGCCAAAAATATACAGCAGATAGTTACTGCCAAGTCATTCATTATAAATGCCTGATTAAGCGAAGAGGACCTTGTACAGTATTTAGCAAAGCAGGAGATCTCACGAGTAGCCATTTGCTGAAATAAAAGCAGCTGAGGACAGACAAGATTGAGACAGCAGTTGAAAACGCACCCTGCTCAACGCCAGCAGCTAGGGCAGCCGCTGTACCTAAAGAACAGTTTGCCAAGTCAGTCTTTTGGCCGCACAGTGCAGCTTTTCCTCTCTCTTACTTCCTGTACCGCCGCTGCCCTCATCTACAGAACGACAGGGACGGAGTTGTCCCCACAAGCTCGTAACAGGAACAGAAGTGCGGAAGGAGTCCAGCAACCACAGAGAACTGACACCTTTTTAGACCTCGTATTTGCTCTCTACTTCTGAACCTCAACCTAGATTTCCAACTGATGGCCAGGTTAGAAGGAATAAAGTTGTCTGCTTCCTGCGAAGAGGACATTTGGCAAGAACCTTGCTGAAATTCAACAAAAAACCAAAATAATACGTATTTTTTTAATTAAAACAAACAAACAAACAAATGACATGTGGCACTCACAGGCCATTAGAGAACTCTGAGTTACATCTCCACACCTGTACTGTGGAGCAGGAAGAGGGGAAAAAAGTACAGACCAAGTATATGAAAGAGTAAAGTAAGAACAAAACATCCAGTGGAAGTTGCACTCCCGCATACAGAAAAAAATGATCTTTTAAACCCCTTGAGTAAGGAAAAAAAAATCCATTACATCTACACACACAGTGCTATTTTATCTGCTAGACTGAAGTAATTCTCAGGTCAAAATTGCACTAACGCCTATGTGCAGATACAGAGCTGCTGCAGAGTTTTAATATCTTTGAAAGTCCTGGAAAAAGCAGGATGTTTTATTTTCATGTATCACAATATTCTGCCAGAGTCAGGGAACGCCATTGTCAACTGAAAATTCTGTCCAAAACTTCCATCTAAGTAACGATTCCAACAGCTCCCAAGAGGTGGGGTTCCCCCCCCACACACACTTTTTTTCAACAGCTTGTTACTTAACCCTAGAACAAGTTCACAACCTAATTATTATTTCCTCCTCCTCCTCTCACTCATAAACATGCAAATATAACTCATTCAACCCAAGCATGCATTAGATTAACGAAAGCTCCTTAAAAATTCTTCTCAAACTGCATTTCTAATACTCTGATGGTATACATAAGGTAGAGGCTACAGTCTTTATTTTCATTTACTGCAAGACTAATATTGAGAATACCTGTTTTTTTTAAGAGACGTATGTTTGCCATCACTCTTACTTAATCTTCCAGCTCCTCTCTAAGGAACTGCTTGTTCTTCTGAAATTAAGTTACCCTCTGTGAATCTCACGCCACTCCAGCTTCTTTTGTTAGATGTAGGTAATCCTACATGCACAGAAATTTCTTCAAGTAGTGCAGCAAACTTTCCAGTCTCCTAACTAAATCGTTTTATCAGCTATTTCTAGACAGCAGTGGTAAAGCCTTTTAAATCAAATGATTAGTGTTTTGTAACCCGAGTTTGTACTCAAGATAAATTTTTCATCGTAAAATAATTAAGTCATTAACTACCTAGGGAATTTTAAAAGCGTTTGTTGTAACAGCAAGGCACAGATAATTTCCTACATCTTAACAATACATACCATTAAATTACTTCAGTTGAAAATGACATTAGTTTTATATAGTTTTATTATTATTAGCTTATTATTAATTGTGGGCTTAAGACAGTACACTGACAAAGGATGCAATTAATACACCTTCTGGTTTTGCTATCTAGATGAAAACGACCACGTAATTAAGGATGCAGTTAAGACACAGGGAATTGTTTAACGTATCTCATGGCCTTCTCCTTAGCTGTGACTGACTAACACATATAGTATAAGGCTCCTATAGGCAGAGCTATTAGCACCATTTGTTATTTAAAGTTGTCCAACACTTGCGAGGCAAAAATTCCTCTTCCTGGAAGAGCTAACTGCTTCAGACTTCAAAAGAGACTTATTTAAAACCTTCTACAATTCCCCTTTGGCAGAACCTAGAGAGGACCCCGACATGCAGCTACGGGGGACTGCTGGAGGGAAAAGGAGGAAGAGGTGGCTGATTCAACAGGGAGATGGGGTAGAAAAGACCATGAGCTAAGAACTAAGATGGGGTAAGCCCGACTTTCCACACTCGCTCCACTTATTTCATGCTCTTTCTGTCAGAAGGAATGGCAGAGACCACCCTGGCGTGAGAACACTCCCCGTTAGCCTGACCAGGAGCGTCAGGCACAGGCCACACCGGCGCAACGGCAACGAGGCAGAGAACGGGCCTTTCATTCCTCGGTCGTCATGGCAGCTTCAGGCCAGCAAGGGTAATGACCAGCTTACTTCTGCCATCCTGGTTCAAGCTGAATCACACATCCAAAACGCCAAGTTTGGTAATCTCAGCTGAGTTCTACTTTGCACAGCTATTTATATCAGGCACATGGCATGGTCAAAAATCTCAGGATATTCAAGCCATGGTGCTATTAATAGAACAATCAAACATGGATGCTTACTGCATTGGTTTTTCAGTTCTGCCTTTAGCTGGACTGTATACAAATGACGTGTGAAAGCAGGATAAACATGTTTCTATCCTGTTCACAGTGTATCTTCATTTGAAAACTGGCACCTACAGAAGCCTGACAATCAAACGAGATGACTTTGCAGAGGGGCTGAACAGGCTTTGCTATGACACGGCGATGATAATTGAGGGCACAGGAATTATTTCTCCAGTGACTGAGAACACATGCTGCTGTTTCAGTATGGAATCACCCTCCTGAACTAATTAATGAAGTTATTTCTTCTCTTGCTCTTCAAACTCTTTTAGCACACTGAATCCACTTTTTCATGGCATGCTCAGGTAAATCAGCCAAAGATTTCAAAGAGCATTTCATGCAAACCAGTCACAGTTACTAGTAAACTAGCCCCTTTCTAAAAAGCAAGGCTCTCAAAGGCCTCTCATTATTCCCCTCAGTTTCTGGACATCACTTGTATTTTAAAAAGCAGAAATTAACAAAAAGGGTGTACTGAGGTTCATGTTGTTGAACAAGGAAGCAGAAAATTCTCAACAAAATGCTTGCACAAAAAATAAATTTGAGTTTTGGGGAGTTTTTTGAGGAATGGCTTGACCTATGGTAGCACCCTCACCCCAAAATAAACTGCACTACAATCTTCCCAGGAGGAAGAGCAGCCCTGAAACAGAACTCATAATGAAGGGGCAGGTTTAGGGATAGTATTCCCTCCTGACACTCATAAATTAAGATCTGTGCCTCAAAACTTAATCTCTGGGCTGCTGGCCCGACTTACAGGGGGAAAAAAAAATAAAAAATCAGTATCCAAAGTAAATTATTCACAATAATTAAAATAGAATTGTTTACAAATTCATTCTTAATTTTTCATCATCTCTTACATCTTGTATCTTTGTTAGTAGTACTTAGAAAAGGACCAGAAAAAATCTTTTACGCATTCTAAAATGGTCAATCTTTCCTGGGCAGTATCCTCTCCATTTCATTATTTCAAAGAAGTATAGTCTTACCATGTTTTTTCCATATAGTTTCAGGGAAGTAAAACAGTCTTACCTGGTAGAACTATGAGTCCCTTTTCCTTCTCAATTTACCTTTGCTCTGGCGAGAAGAATGAAGATTTGTCTTAATCAAAGTGTCAACTGACAATTTAAAGTAAGAAAGAAATTGTCCTTCGTAAAAACATTTGCATAATAACAATGAGTAATTCCTCCAAACAGGTTCTCCCAATGACAAGTTTTGCAGGCAAAGATGAAGATTTTTCTCAGTGTATGATGCCATGTGTGAAGGGATAAAGTAATTGCACACCATCTGAAACCCTTTGCTTGTACACAAGGTAACACCACCACTGTTACACAGCAGTGTACCTACTGCTCTGTCAGTCCGGTTCTGCTAAAGCTGTACGCACTGAACTATGTGCTACTGATTTCAGGAAAACAAACAAATAAATAAACCAAGCTGTACAAGTCAAACTTTGACCTCATTCACACGACCAAAACTTCAGATTAATAAGGCACTCTGCTTCCAAATATAAGAATATGGAAGAGTGGTGGAGAGGAGATATTCCAAGCATTAAACTGATTTGCAAAAGTGCAAGTACCAAAAGGAAAGCAAGAGGATTTCAATATTTACAGGCTACATGTTTCAGGAACAAATCTTCCTTTATATTAAGAATTTTTAACTGTATTTTTGGCAATCTAAAAGAGCTTTCTACTGAGGAATCGTTCCAGCAACAAGAATCAGCTGACCAACAAGGACATGTCTCAAGTCCCTTGATATGGATGGGGAGGGAGGGACGGGGAGGAAGATCCATTTAGAAATTATTTTTGTAAGTCATTAAAGGATAAGACATTCTAAAACATTCAGTTAAGAACACACTTACTCCACTACTTTAAAAACCCCATAGCAGCCTTTATAATTTCAGATTCATGGTACAATGTGCATATTAATTTTGACATTATCTGTCCAGACTATTGCACGCATTTTATTGTTGCCATTTAAATGATTCTAGCAGGATAACACCACTGACAGCTTAACCTTTATTAAACTGTTGATACAAGATGATTCTTTTAGCATAAAGTCAGATGAAGACATTACAAAAATTATATAGCTATTAATAGATTACAGATAAAGTATTTAAAAGAACATTCTCTTTATAATATTGGTCTTTTCTTTACAATTAGAGACCAGAAAAATGAGGGTTGTCTGTCATAATATTTTACTAAATTAGCATTTAAATAATACCTAAGGCACTTTTCAGAGATTATTAAAAGCTATGAACAATTAGCTCACTCAGAGTTAAATCTGAAGAATAAGCCTACGGTATTAACTGTTACAACTTATGATAGTATTGCTACTATTTGTTTTTAAAATCCAGGTACCCGGAAGCCTGAAGAGTTTGTAAAACACTGAAGTCAGCTCCAAGCTTTCTGCCTGTCTATAGTAAAATTATGCTTCTCTCATATTTTTCATGTACAAAAGATGATTGTTTAAATATGAATTAAGCCTCACAACATAACTGTAAGGTAGGAAGTGCCATTACCCTTTATACAGAGTAGAAACAGACTGTGGCTTGCTGAAAGGAAGAAGCAGCATGAGGTGGACAACTCCATGGGCTCAGTCATCCCATTTCATGTTCTGTCACAATACAGCATCTCTGATATTGCTCCAGCACACTGTATTATTTTGATAGTTCTAACTACAATCATAATCACAAAGTAATTTAAAATCCTGATATTATTCAGAGAGAACAACATATGTTCCCAATCACATGGCCTAAGCACGGAGCAGACAGATTTTAAAAAAGGAGATCTGTTGTACTTCAGTTGTTTTTGATCACTCAGTATAAAACCTTTGCTGACTTTACAGAAAAATCACATCGTATTTCTGTACCTGGACTTGCCAAAACACATTAAAATAACAGAAGTCAAATTCTATTCTACGTATAACATTATATCCACAGCCAATGGGATAGAAATTCTTGCCCCTGATTTCAAAACCTTCCTGAGGACAGAAGAGCTTTGCAGCTTCCACATCTCACCCTACATCTAGCTGCTCAGCTAGAGTGTTTGTGCAAGAAATAAAAATAAATAAAAGTATATTGCTATGACTGAGAGATCTGCAATGCATTCATGGTCCCAAGCCAAGACCACAGGGCAGATTTGAAATACTAAGTTCCTTGATCAAAAATTAAAAACAATCAGACAAGCTATTGGGATGGATGGAAGAAAGCTGTTTTCAGTGGAAAGGATTTTCTTGTTCCTTCTGGCAAACAGACCATCAAAAGAAAATGTTCGCCCACAAGTGCCACAGTTATTCAGTATCATATCCCAAAATGGGTCCCAGCCATTTCTCCACCTCTGCCACAGACAAATTTTTTCTCAGTGCATAATCTTCAACCTGCAAAGGGACCACAAAACATGATTAAGATTTGGAAACTCCAGCTTTTACCGTTTACAAAATTTTTTGGAACATCTGCTCACAAGGTGGTTTTGAATGCTGTAACACTACCACAGTGCAAGTTACCTGATCTTTACCTATCTTGCCAACAGCAAAGTATTTGGATTTGGGACTGGAAAAGTAGAGGCCAGAAACTGCAGAAGCTGGTATCATCGCTAATGATTCAGTTAAACCAATTCCTGGAAAAGAGAACGAGAATTTTCTTATTCTCTGCATTAGTAATAAGCATAAATTCAGAACCTTTTTTTGTTGGGCAGCTTCAAGCAAACTCAAAAACCAAGGAGCTTTCAGATAAACTAAAACCAAAACCATTTTCCACTTGTTAACTATTAAAGAAATACACATAGCTTTAAATATTTTGCAGACTTTCATTACAGTATTACTGTAGAGTAACTGTACAGTTTGAAGGAAAAAACTTAGACATTTGGCAAATGAAATGGGTAACTAGAGATTTTGAAACACAGGAAGGTATGTTTGGAATTGTGGAAGTAGGAGTGAAATGTCTGACACGTAAAATATCGGAGGACAACAAATGGCATTCATTCCTTTTTTAAGAGTTACCATCTCAAGGTTTCTGTGGACCAGGAAACACACTGCTGAATTGGCTTTTTTCCTGTCTATATCTGGAATGTCTTCTTGCAACCATAAGCATGCTGGAATTTTTCTCTGTGCAGCAGAACCCTGTTTGCGTGCAATCTGCTAATTAAGGACATTAGTCCTTCACCAAAAGCACTGGCAGTATTTTGCAAATCCTTCCTTGAATGAGGCAAAATAAAAATGGCATGAAAAGGGGAAGACAGCAACTCCCAGAACCGCTTCAGTTTGGTTTTTTTATGTAGCTCTGTACCACCCAATTCGCCATTTTGTTGGCATTTCAATCTTTCATTCACATAAAAACAGTTTACTAATCTTAGTAAGGCAGACAGAGGTACCTGTTGTTTCCTCAATGTTTGCAAGTTTCCACATGGTGAGTTTTTCTGTATGGTCAGGCTGGCTTGGATATCCAGGGGCAGGGCGAATTCCCTCATATTTAATTCTGCGTAGGTCAGAGAGATCTAGCTGCTCAGTACTACAGTAAGCCCAGAATTCCCTTCGAACCCTTTCATGGAGCTCCTCAGCAAATGCCTTGGAATAGAATGCAAAGATTTTTTCTTGTTGTTTTTTTTCTTTTTAATTTGTGCTATTTGATGAAGACAATGACAGAGACTTTCTTCTCATTCCCATTTTAATTATTAAGTGAGCTCTTATCATAGGTGAGAAATTTGATAGTATTAAAATTCACATACAATACTTATTTTACTAATTCAAGTATTTTAGTTTTTTCTCTTATTGGTAGACAGTGGTTTTTTTGGTTGTCCTGCTTTAAAATCCTACATACTTGAAGGGGCAAAGATGTGGACAAGTACCTGGAAGAGATGAAGTTCATTAGCCTATGGTAGTGATACATCATTATAGCACTGAAGTCATTCAGTCTTGACTACCTGGGTATCTCACCCAGGTCTAGTTGTGGAAGGCCACATCATTCTTGCATCCATGCTAGTATCAGATGTAAATAAGTGCTGCTGCTCTTTTTAGCAGAGGACCTTTCCTCTAGCTGAAAGTGGGCAACAGCTTTTCTTAACTGCTCTTACAGCTTACACTATTTTGCCAGCAATGGTTGCCTTCAGGAGAAATTTCCACTTCAGTATCTTTAGATGGCATGTAACAATAATTTCTGAATCTCTGTTACAGCTTGAAATACACAACTAGAGCTAACCCCATTTGCATTGCACCGAAGTTGCTTTAAGTTTTAACATGGTTAAGCATGGGGGCAGGCGGATGGGGACAGAGGGGTAGGAGGGAAGGGACAGCATTTTCTAAACCACTTTAGTTAGAGCTTTAAGAGCATGTCTGTCTAAGCCTAAGACATGTGAAGTCAAAAGACCTGCACCCTGGATACATCTGCATGGTCACCATTAAAAGCAGGAGGTATGTCTGCAATTCAAGAACATAATCGGTGGGTCACACCTGGGTGCAAACACATTCTCATGTAGATAAAACAAGATTTAAAGATAGTTCTTTTTAAACAGTTTTGTTTTAAAATCTGCTAAATTCTATCCATCATCAAAACCCTCATAAAGAACTCAGCTGGAAGATATGGACGGCAGAGTCCCCTCTGGCTCACAAGAGGACTCTCCTCCCAAGACAATTTCAGTAGAACCAGTTCACTTTCAGATTTAATGCAGAGCATACATTACAGGTAACAGTCTAAGCTTATGCTAAAACTTGAAACAGCAACCTGTCAAGCAAATCTAGTACACAGTCAGAAAATTTGCAAGGAAACACATGATAAAACCTCATACCTCTGCCAACCGATCACCAAGAGCCTTTACCATTATGATGTTGTATTCATCATCCTGTTTCCTAAATTCATTGCATAACTCATCTACACCAAAGCAGGCCACAGCAAACAGGCCTAAGTAGTCACAAATGCCAGAATCCAGTGGTGCTATGAAGTCAGAGAGGCAGTAATATGGATCTGTGCAGGCAGAGTCCTTTTCAGCCTGTAGTAACAAGAACAATGCAATAAATCAGAACATTTTAAAAATATATTTAGTGCACTATTAATCTAAAGACCAGTATTTTTAAGACTGAAGGGCTTAAGGCATTTCTGACAAACACCTAACTAGTCTTTGAGCCATGACGGCTTTCTTGTACTTGAATTAGAAGAAAAACACCTATCTTACTCTGAGGGTGTTTGGATCACTGAAGAACAAAATGTCAAAAAAGAGAGATGCTGTGCTGAACACATATAGATATGTTTTGCTTCCATTTACAGCTAGTAAGATTTAACAGCTTATTATGCAGAAAAACTATTACAAAATAAGGAACACTCTTGTGTCAACCACTGGGTAAGAGAAGGAATTTTCCATCTCTAGCACTCTCAGATTCCACATTTGTTAGCAAAACTGATGGTTAATAGTTCCCATCCCCGTTATGCAAACTGCAGAATTCTTCAGCAACTCCCATTTTAGAATGGCTGTGTGAGTTTATAAACACTCCTAGTTTCTTATGCTACAAACCGTCTGCTCAGTAATCCAGACAAAACAGCGCCCCAGGATGTAGGTTTACACTAGCCACGCGCAAATACAAACAAAATGCATCTATCGCTACCAAAAAGTTGAAACCCAAGCAAAGTTCAAGTGGGTTTAGGCAAATAGGAAATATCCACTCACTGGATCCTTTTCCAAAATGGAAAAAAGGAAATAGAAAGAGGTGACTGAATGCTGGCCATCGCACCTAACAAGAAGTCTTACAGTATTCATTGTGGGAACACGACTGCCATTTAAAAAGTGGCACAGCTCTTGTAAATCTACCCAACTTACAGAGAGATGAAAGTTATTTCATGGCTATCACTTAGCTGAAGATTCCTCTCCAAGTTTTCTTATTCTATGACAGTATTTTAACAATGCTTTCCACCCACTCCCAATTGCAGTTTAAAAAACAAATAAAACACCAGCACCCCTGAAAACAAAGAAAAATGGTCAACTGTTTCCCTAGTTTCTATAACCTACTAGGTTACAGAAAGTACCATAAAACTGAAGAAATATCCTTTTTCCACACAGGTGAAATCTATGTTAATTTTAAGGTTCTTTTGTAATGATTACAGTTAAGGAAAATACTAAATGCATCTCCAACTTTTAGATTTACGTCACATCCTTAGTAGTGTCAATGTCATGGAGTGACATTGTGTACTGAAAGGAACATTTTTATATGAGAAACAGGAGACAATTACTCTCTTCTACTTTTCTCTGGTGAAGCCTCTGCTGAATTACTACATACACCAGATTGAAAGAGATGTAGCTAAAATACATAGAGTCCAGAAGAACAGTACCCACAATAGCACAGAGTTTCATGGCCTTAACCTTTAAGAAAAGCCTGAATAAATTGGGAATATACAAGATAAAAAGACTAAGGAAAATAACAGTATTCCAATAGTAAAAACCATTACAAGAAGAACATCAAATCAGATATTGTCCTTGGGAGAACCCTGGGAAAAGGCCAGGAGAAGAAACAGTAGTAAACTTGATTTACATGGGATATCAAAACGTGTAACTAGGTAGTAAGGCCCTGGAACAGCCCTGCCTGAATGCCTGTGAGAACAGTTAATATAAACATCTGCCATGGATTGCCAAGATACACTAGATCCATCTCCATGCAACAGATAATCTGTTCCAGGGAACTGGAACAGATAAACTTAAAAGTCATGTATTTCTTAGTACAGTTCTGCAACATGGGCACAGGACTGTCCTCATAGAATACTGTACTCCAGAAATTTAGGTGGTAGTTACATTTGTTTCTGCCATGTTTGATGACTCTGAATATGTGAACTGTGAAGAAGCCAAGTCAGAAGGTAGGGAAGAAGGAGAGGCAGAATATCTTGAAAATGTTCAATCTATCAAAATAAATGCAAATCCTGGTAAGTATGATTCAAGCATGAATACTTAAAATAATGATTCTCTCAATCAGAATTAGCAGCCAACTAATTCTAAACTGCTTCTTCATATGGGGAATTTTACATAAAAATTAAAACTATCAAAAACACTTATCTCCACTGAGTTTTATTTTCCGGGTATTTTAATTGTAAGTGTTTTTAACCTTTAACACATTCAAGCAGAATTTCTCATCTAAGGCAGAATCCATGGGTTATTACAGAATTAAGGTTCATTAGGTTCTAATTTAACACACAGGATCCATGTGATGAATTTATACAGCACAGTGCTTCAGGGTATCTTAAATATTAAAATGAAGACAGAAAATGCATGTCATACCTGAAGATGTCAAATCTATAAAGCATTTTGTACAACTACTACAATGCAAAATACTACAAATACTACAATACAAATACCTGGGTCATCACTAACAAGATCTTGTTATTACTGAAAGAAATGGCAAGACAATGGCTGCAGACAGATTACAACAACYATTTTCTGCACAGAGTTTAATAGGGCACTTCTGTTACATTCTGGCAATTCAGGGGGAAAAAAAAATCATTTTATTTAACAAATGTTCTGTCATCGTACCTGTTGCCTCAAGCCATAAAATTTTGCTATTGGTTCTGAAAATCCCACTGCTTCTTCTGCAGCATATAAATGGATATCATCTTGAACACTTCGAGCCGGCCAGAACCCAACCACACCTCTGGCTTGTAATTTCTTTTGATTAGTCAACGTCTTCAGTAGACTTTGAGCATCATTATAAACTCTCTTTGCTTCTTCACCTATCAAAAAAAAGAGAACCCTTTAGAAAAGGCATGTTTTTACAACTGGCTAAATGGGTTTAAGAATTGCTGAAGATTGGCTCATTTTCCACATAATTCTCTGACGACTGCAACAATCTGTCAGCTACAGCAAATAGAGAGATAACAGTGTGATTATGTCTGTACAGTTGTACATAGATCAGCCAGCACCATTCTAGAAGAGGCAGAGGACACAGAATAAAAAGAGCAACAGAGCACGTTTGTGTGCACCTACATTACCACAGTGCAGCAGATCCAGAACACCGATTTCAGTGTCACCCTTGCAGTTTCATTATGTATTTCAAGGCCTACTGAATAGTTTCAAAAGGAGACCGAGCCCTCTCGCCAACTTCACCCAGGAGGACACAAATATATTTAAGTGCTCTGCTGCCATTTTCTGTCATTAAAATACCTCCCTGTGTTTTGGCAGGTGAATTCTAAATAAGATGATTGAGCATTTTTCCCCATATATTTTTCAGCCTCACATGCCAACACTTGGTTCGCTAAGTGTTGCTTTAAACAAATTATTTCAGTGACACTAGGTTTCCACGTATTTTCACTATTTCAAAACATTCAGAATCTTAATGCAGTATGGCGGGTCTGTTAGGATTATTTACATGAAGTAAATGCAATTTCAATACTCACCTACAGTTTTATCATTAAAGACTTTAGGGAAACCCCGGTTGGGATACTTCCCCCTAAGTTGCCAGACATCAAAGAAAGGCTTCCAGTCAATGTATTCTACCAGCCTCTTCAGGTCATAATCTTCAAAGACTTTTGTGCCGATGAATTTTGGTTTAACTGTAGGAATCAGAAGTACAATCTGACATGATGAAAATAATTTAATATTGCTCTTATATGTGCAGCATAACCGACGTTCACCAGCCTCCACCACTGCAAAGGACCTCTTCCAAAGTAATTGTCTTAGAACTCTCATTGTCATATCGTACTCTACAGTTACAGTGTGATGATTAAAAAAAAAAAGCATAAAAGGCATATAAAGTTGAAATACAAAATTTAAGGCCTTTTGTTCTTTCATATAAATCAACACTTACTAGCTGTTGGACTTCTGAACTTATTTCATTGGCCAAAACAGAAAACCAAAAAAACCTACACAACTTATCAATACCTAACATATTTTTTGGGCATATACCTTTCATATTCGGGACATGGTTTAGTGGGCATGGGTACTGGGTTGATGGTTGGACTCGATGATCTTAGAGGTCTTTTCCAACCTTAATGATTCTATGATTCTATGATTCTATATTTACAAATCCTGCTTTCTATACACAGACATATTACCTGCTATGGTACTGCAGAACAGTTCTGTAAATTAATATGTAATTTATAAGAACTTCTGCAACCACCACACACTTGTTCAGGTGCATGTGCACAAGTGAAAAAGCGAGATGGATCTATGTTATGATGTAGCCACAAGCTTTGCACTTGTTTTGTCTGTGCTGTTCAATACTTTATAATACCACCTTTATTAAGTGAGCTATTGAGAATTAGCATATTGTTGAATCTTGTAAATGAAATGGGAGAAAGCAGTGAAGTGTTAATGTCACTGCAGGATGCAACTTCTTGTGGAATGCTCTTTATACTTCTAGTCTCTAATTTTAAAAAAAACAAATAAATCAAAATGAACTGGTACAGAAACTGATGGGGGAAGGGTAGGAAAAAGTGTAAGGAGGAATTTGATATAAATGCCATATCACAACGTGTATTCCCTAAATATGGTATAGTAAGCTTTGCAACATAATGAGCCAGTCTGACATTATTTTGCAAAGCAGCCATTAGACTTATCTTTGATTATATGGGTGTTATGGGTAACATTGTTTTAGGATTTTTTTTTTTCCAATTTTTTTATTAACTATTAATTTATTTTTTAATATACTGTGAAAAATATAAAGCAGAAACAGGACACTCAAATTTATGCAAAAAAAAAAAAAAAATCTCTGCTCAGACAGACACCCATTTACTCAAGTTGTTACACTACTATATCCTGAAGTTTAATGAAGCATAATCTAATTGAAAAAATATATACAATAAATACATAAAATAAAATAAAATAAAGGAAAGGCACAGCAACAACAAACAATAACATTTAAACTGACCTGGTTTATGGCCTGATAACCAGTCATTATGGAAACCTTTTCTTCTAGCTTGCTGTAGAGACAAGTATCTTCTTTCCTGTATGGACATAAAGGTTAATTTCACAAAGCCAGCCATCTTTCAGACAGATAAACTGTAACCGTTGACTTGGTGGTAGAGTTTTACTTAAAGTGGTCTTTGGCACAAATCTGACAATGACAATTTCAGTTCCAACAACTCCCAGTTCACAAGTATAAAGTAAGATTACATATCAACCATACCATTATTTTTTCCTGTATACTTCTAAGGAAATTGGCCTACAAGATTTCTAGTTTCTCTGAACTACACCAGAAGTTCCTTTATTACTTCAATTTACATGAAAATACAGGTACAGCAAGATATTCTCCTCCTGTCTGCAGAAAACTTAGGATTGCAGGGACACCACCACCAGTGACTGCAGCATGCTTCTGGGCAAATTACTGGCTCTTCTGAAAGGCACAGGAAATTTACAGCAACTTCAGTAAGGCCCATGAATTCACTGCTGACCTCTGCTTAAAGAAGAGGGCTGTAATCACTGATCTCAGCTTAGTGGACTGGTTCCCTGTGCAAAGACAGTCTTAAACTTGGTCAAGCCAAATGTCCTCAGCAGAAGACCTCAAGCTTTACCTTTCTTTATCAAGAGACCAGTAAGAGCCAGGTGACTTTCAGCTTGCTTCTGTGTTTATTTACAAAGATGGCCTCAGAGGAGTTATATGTTGCTTTTATATGTTATTTGTTTCCTATTGTTAATTTGCACAGTCCATCTCCACATTTCATTGCTTCCTTCACTTTCCTAAAATGACAGTCTTAGCTCTCTACTTTGAGACTGCTCAGATCCCTAACCTGAACAATATGAACACATCAGGAAGGCATGGTGTTGTAAAATACTCAATAGAGTGTGGCTTAGTACCAGGAAAAGCAACCAGTGCCATTTTACTTATCCCACTGTAGCCCCCTGTTTCCAGCTGCTGCTCCAGGAGAGCACTGGTCTCCTGTAGGTTGGGTAAGTTGACATGACTGCCAGCTCCATGGAGATATCCTAGATACCACTGATTGCTCATTGAGGACAATCAAGAATTTGCCAAGCATGTGTTAGACTCATGCAGAATTTTCCTTTATAGGTTAGAAAATTTTATTTCATAAGCACTTCTGGAAGTTTCCATCAATTCTACTGCATGTTTTAAATCAGCACAAATATACCTGAAGGTGTTCATAAGGAGCTGAAACTGAGAGTTAGTAATGAGGCAAGTACTAACCACTTCAAACAAGAAAAGAAGCTAAAGCAATTATATTTGTACCTTGAGAGATTCATAGTGTTCTTGTCTAATTTCTTCATATTCCTCTAATATTTCTTCAAAGAAATCATCCTTTACACTTTCATCTAAGAGCTGGGAGCACTGAAAAAAGAGAAAGCGCTAAGTACATACTGTAACATACTATAGTAAGGATAGAGTATGAACTTCATACTAAGCTATCTGTCTTTCTCCAACTCTTGCTTCCAATTACACTTGACAACACTAAACTAAGCTTTACAACTAATTTGCAAGCTAGGTTCAAAATATATTTTAAAATATTATTATTACTGAGAGTACTGCCCTACTACACAGGTAATATTAGCAGAGCCAAGTCTGGCTCTGGAAAGACCTGAGAGAACAATACTCCAAGACTTTAGAGACTGAATAGTCATAGAAACACCACACAGCTTGGCCTACTTCTTTCCAGCAGGTATTTGCCAGCTAAGACTACCCATTTGTCTGATAGAGAGAGCATCCATCCCAGAAAACTTCAGCCAGATGTTTCATAGTACCAATGTTGCCATATCACTATTTCCAGAAATATAGCCAAAATAGAGAGAATAGCAGATCAGATCTAACCCCATCACTCTTTACTATAAAACATCTCAAAACTACAGTCAAGGATTCAGAATGAATCATGTCACCTTCACTAGAGAAATGGGCATTTAAATAAAGGTATCCACTGACAATAATTGACATAAGTCAGATGAGATAACCATGTGGCAGCAAAAAATAACTGAAGCAACAGTAGTTTAGAAACTGGTCTCTGTTGTGGCTCTTCAATTTTCTGCCATAATGTTAAGCCTTAGAGGAAAGGATGAGAGGCACAACACAAAAACAGGGCATATATTTTTGCATGGATGAGAAACTATAATTTAGAACTTACAACCACAACACTCTTGGATGCATCCAGGACATGAATTACAGGTGCGCTGTATCGTGGGGCAATTTTAACAGCTGTGTGTGTTCTTAAATGAGAAGGAAAAAGAGTGAGCATTTCACAATTGAAACAAAACAGAACAAACGCAGACAAAACCCCCAGCAAAATAAATCCTGACTTAATGCATAGACCAGAACTTCAAAAGAAGAAAGCAATTCATCCATCTGCTATGCATGGATGATTAAACACAAATTTTAATAATAGGTACATAAACACTTTTCTTCAAAGAGTATCAGAATGCTTCATAAATAATTTGCGAACTCACATTTCCTCACTGTCTTACCGGCTGACTGAAAATCAGCAACTCTAATTAGTTTGAGTCTCAGAAAATTTCAGTGAGAATGTTCCAAACTAAGCCTACCAAAAACTAACAATTTTTTTCTTAATCTTTTTTGCTCATCTTATATTTTTCCCTCCCACATGCTAGTTTCTGGGTCTATGGACTAGCATTAACATATTTCAGTGATGACTATTCCATTTCAATGATGCTCTACTTCAAAACCAGAGGCACAAACTCTCTACTCACCTGAAGAAGGAATTCTGACAGTGGTTAATAAATCTTACAAACTTGCACCTGCTTGGTCAGTCAAGTCATTCACATAAAAACCTCCCAATTCGTCCAATTATTTAGCATTTACTCATATTTCAGTCCTCATGGAAATAGTTCCATATAATGAAGAATCACTTCTATATTATAGTACTTTGTTGACCAAATTAAAGTTTGGAATCTTAAACTGAGGCCTAAGCTATCACATGAAATGCAGCTGGCTACCCCTGTTGCTCAGAACCCTGGCAAACCATGCAAGCAAGTGCAGGAACAAAGACCTAGCAGGCCAAAGCTCAGTTTGCTTTCTTGAATGCTAAGGTCAAACACCAGAACCCAGGAAGCAATCTTCTACAGCAAAGATAAGACCTCCTTTTTCTTCAGGTTCTGTCAAATATTTAAAGCACTTGGCCATGGAGGTTACTGATGACTGTGCAACACAGCTGTGTAACCAACTGTCCAGGATCATCTTAATTTGCTTCTAGGAGATGCACTTTTGATCTTGGCACCTCTGTTTTTTAGAAAAAGATATTGTATCTTCTATTTTGATAGGAACAAGGGAAACAACCAGGGCATGGTCCTACAATGGCACTGTATCAACTAGTAAATACTAATTTTTATATTTTTTAAAAATAAACATTTATGCTGGTTTTGGCTGGGGTAGAGTTAATTTTCTTCATAGTAGCTGGTATGGGGCTGTGTTTTGGATTTGTGCTGGAAACAGTGTTGATAACACAGGGATGTTTTAGTTACTGCTGAGCAGTGCTTACACAGTCAGGGCCTTTTCTGCCTCTCACCCCACCCCACCAGCGAGCAGGCTGGGGGTGCATAAGAGGCTGGGAGGGGACACGGCCGGGACAGCTGACCCCAACTGACCAAAGGGATATTCCATACCATATGACGTCATGCTCAGCATATAAAGCTGGGGGGAGAAGAAGGAAGGGGGGATGTTCAGAGTGATGGCGCTTGTCTTCCCAAGTAACCGTTAGGCGTGATGGAGCCCTGCTTTCCTGGAGATGGCTGAACACCTGCCTGCCCATGGGAAGTAGTGAATGGATTCTTTGTTTGCTTTGCTTGCATGCGTGGCTTTTGCTTTCCCTATTAAACTGTCTTTATCTCAACCCAAATAAAAAAAACGTTTTTCGCTTTTACTCTTCTGATTCCCCCATCCCACCGGGGGGAGTCAGTGAGCGGCTGTGTGGTGCTTAGTTGCCAGCTGGGATTAAACCACGACAACATTACCACAACAAAACTGTCATCTTTATCTGTCAGCATCTGAATTTACCAAAGCAGTATAGTAAGAATGCAAACTTCATCATTATTGCAAGTTCTGAAGAAACACTCTTATGTAGATTCTGTAGGTAAAATCCAGCCTCTCTCTCTTTCAAACTAACCTCACTTTCCACCCTTCCAAGTACTTATGTTCTTATTCCAGATAATGATGTCTATGTATTACAGAGGAAAAGTGCAGATGGTTCTTCATTAGCAACCTCTGGCATGTACACAACATTCCAGAATGCACACAAGAGGTTAAACTTAAGACTGTGGAAGTAAAATTAAATACATACTACCAATCCAATCTTCCATAAAGAATACATTTACTTGACATTTATTTTATAGAAATTGTACGTCTATGCATGAGTATATGTTTATATACAGTTCACAGGAATAAAATTATTATTTATGTATACAAAATTATACATATATTCTTCAACAATTTCCATTTTCAAGGATAAAACTAGTGCAACTAGCCTTGCTGTTGGCTACGTTCATCTCTGTGAATAAATTCTACAAAACTGTTTGATGCTGGTTATTTGACATTGATTACTAAGCCACAATGCCCTGTGTACAAACACTAAAAAGATCTGAAGAAAGGTCTCTCTTAAAACCTCCACTTTGAATAAAGCCTTTTTTGTTTTCCCCTTTCCTTTTTTAAGAAAAAACTCTCCATGTTTGTTCTCAGTATCAAAGCCATAGGAAGAGACTCATATGCAGAAGGAGAAAAAGGATACACTTAACCTTGCATTATAACTACAGGACCAATAAAGATAGGCAGTGATCCTACTCTTCACTGTCTGTCAAATTATGGGACAATTTGCTAAGGCCAAAAATATAGAATACATTGAGCTAATGGTTCTGCTAGAATATGTGCTGCTCTGATAAAGAAAGCGACACTGCTAACAGCTTCTAGTTATGCAAGAAATGACCTCTGCAGCTTCCTGAGCTGTCACCTACTCAAGCATACTGTACATAAGCCAGTTAGCAACGCACGACCCAAGGCTGTTACACATGCCTAAAACACATTTGTGGTAATGTTAATACTAGGTGTCAGTGAGCTGTCAACACTAGTCTTCAGGACATCATAGCAGCTGTATTATTTCATTTGAATGGATCTGAGAGAACAAGATCTCAGCAGAAAAGCTTAGTCTATCAAAACCAAAACGGTAACTACTCCAAGGCAAGCAGCTAGAATTTATCCCCTATCAGCCTGCTTCAACAGGTCTGGGGTCTCAATCCAAACAGCACAGTGCTGAACAGTGATCCAGGAAAATACATTAACTTTCTTAAAGATAATAGCTCCCTGATCTCAACATGACCATTTCTAGTCTCAAAATCCTGCATTTTCAGAACGCTCTCGTGAATCGAAACAGATCATTCAACCCCTTAGAAGAACAGAACTGTATTCATATGCATACATGCATGAACTTTTAGAAAGAAATACAATACTTCCACATACAATATACATTTCCAAAATACATAACACTTGCAAAAATTAAATGTTTAAGATGTAATTGGGACACAACAAATAATGGACATCTTGCCTCTATATTCCAGGACTTCTGATATAAGAAATAACATTCAGTCTTAAGTATATACATAACAGTATGCGTGTTGGGGGAAAATGAGGGAAAGGGAGAGAGAAATGGCTATAAATTTTCTTCTTCCCTGGTTAACACTATTTTCATACACATTCCCCATCTTCCCAACTGAGATATCTTACTTAGAAGTAGTTGCTCCTCCAATCAGCAAAGGAATCTTTATTGCCAGTCTCTCCATTTCCTTGGCGACAAAAATCATTTCATCCAAAGAAGGGGTGATGAGACCAGATAGGCCAATTATATCTATTGCAAATTTGCAAACACACATATACAAAAGGTTTAGCAAATCCACTCTAGAAAGACACAGAAATTATCACAGAAAGCATTTCTTTCATACATCAGATAGCTTCATGTGTCAGATAGAAAATAGTGAGATAAAAAGCAGGGTAGTCGCTAGTCCAGAAGCGAGGTTTGACCTAATTAGAAAGTGAAAGCTTTCTAAGAATGAGAGTGATTCCAAATCCCCAGTTTAGGATATTTCTCAGTCTTCACAGCTGCCGAACACCTACTGCTCTAGTTTCAGCAATAAATACACAGTAGTTCTGATTAGCAAGCTTCAAACCTCAGAAGTTCAGCACTGAAGAGGGAAATAAGACAAAACAATTATAAGCTCTGCTTTTAGAAACAGCAAACGCTTTCGAACTTCGCCACCTATGTTCCTCACAATTAATCTTTTCCAAGATGCAATAGACTGTTTCAAAGCAACTGTAACTTGTTTCAGAAAGTTGATTATTTATTAGAACAATTCATTCCTGATTTCACACTCACTGATCTGGCAGGCTGAATGCCAAGTTCTTTAACTGATTTAAGACCCAACACAAAGTTATTTAACCTTTCCAAGTCTCCGTTTATCCATCTGTAAAACAAATACTAAAACATCTCTCTTGGAGCTGTCCTTTTGATACAGGTTTTCAGTTCCTTGGGCTAAGTTTCACAGACATGCCAAATACTAAATAATTACTATTGTTAACGCAAAAGTTCTGATTTATCTGAAGATAGTCTGACCAAATCATAGACAGCATAGGAATGCAATGAGTAGCAATAAAAAATGCGAGTGGGGTTTAAAATCAAACAATTCAGGAGTACTAATGAAATCTCTCTATACCTGCTTTGTTCTCAAGAGCAGCTCTCAATATCTTATCACATGGAGTCATGACTCCTAAATCAATAACTCTGTGAAAAGAAGTGAGATGACACAAGATTCTTTAAAAAACAGGTCAAATTTCTGCTAAAGGGCAAATACATTGCTCTTACTGTAAATGATTGACCTAAAATTGAAGTTAAAATTGAGATTTTTTATTTGTTTGTTTGTTTCTCTTAAGACCTCTGATGGGAGTTTTAATATAGGAAATACCTCTGGGTCTGGCAAAGTTTTCAATACATCAGAGTGCCAAATGATACAGCAGATAAGAAAATTCAAGTGTAAGAGGCTTTTTTTTTTTTAAATAATTTTTTTGTGGTTGTACTGAGTCTGGTTGAGATGGAGTTAACTTTCTTCATAGCAGCTGGTATGGTGCTGTGTTTTAGATTTGTGACCAGAACAATGCTGATAACACACTAATGGTTTAACTACTGATGAACAATGTTTGTCCAGCATCAAGGCCTTCTCTGTTTCTCACTCTAACCCTCCAGGGAATAGATTGGGGGGTGCACAAGAGGTTGGGAGTAGACACAACCAGACAGATGACCCAAACCAACCAAAGAAATATTCCATGGCATATGATGTCATGCTCAGCAATAAAAAGGGAGAAGAAGGGGTTTAGCAGGGGTTAGTCATATTTTGCTCAGGAACTGGCTAGGCATCAATCTACCTGTGGGAGGTGGTGAGTGATTGCCTTTGCATCACTTGTTTTGTTTTTTTTTCTCTCTCTTCTTCCACTTCTCCTTCACTTATTGAACATTTTTTATCTCCATTCACAATTTTTCTTGCCTTTATTCTTCCTTCCCTCTTTCTCCATCCCACTGAGGTTGGCTGGGTGGAAGTGAGTGAATGGCTGTATGGTGCTTACCTGCCTACCAGGGCTAGCCAACAGCAGTGGCATTTCTGAAGTTATTTGGACAATACGAAAAGGTTTTGTGGACATTGTATCTTATGTCAGGAACATAAGATGATTCACATCAAGGGTTTTTTTGTCTTATTAAAACATATATTTTATGAAATGAGACACTGCACTTCCCTTGCTAGCATTTTATTCCTATTAACCCTAGCCATTGCCAAGGTTTTTATTTTTTTCAAGTAAGCCACCCCAGTCTGCCACCTTCATTCACCCTCACACATACTCATGGTGGCAGAAAACACTATGGCTTCAGTTTAGTAAGTCTAAATAAAGCTCAAGAAAGCCTGAAACCAAATCGACAGAATTTCAAGAGATAATGAAATGGAATATACTGCATATAAACAGCACTGCTACTGGCTTCAACCCTTTGTGTTTTAAAATAAAGAGATCGTTTGGGCTCTTTTTAGAGCAAATTACAGCCCCAAGTCAAAAACAAAACTGAAGGAATGAATGGTAAGAGAGTTCCAAAGCAGATTCAGCTTTGCGCAACATTTGACAGACACTTGACAAAGGGCTCTGATGGAAACGTGACCCTTCATTCCAACACCGTTGCCAATCCTGCTGCATGTACACAGGCCTTGAAAGAGCTGACTTTTCTTGAAGCTCTATCTTTTGAAGCTCAGAAACAGGACGAGAATCTCATCTCTTACTTAATAAAAACATACCCCAGCAAGTTTTTAAAACCTCATAGTTAACAGCTTGAAAAACAAAAGGTTCATTTGAATCTTACAAGACTTCCTTTTTCCCAAAACAACACACAACCCACACGTAGTCTTGCCCACTACAATTGTCATATCTGATTTCTTCAGACATTATACTTATATGTTTAAGACATTATACTTACTATATTTAACTAATACAAAAAAAATACAAAAATTGATACTCTCATCTACGTTTCAGTTGATGTTAAACTGCATTCACCTCAGATGCCAATTTATTCAGGAAAAAAGTATTAAAGGAGGAGGCTATACTCTCTATTGCCTCCCCATTAGTAATACCTGGTATGATCTGTGTTCCCAACCACAACTTGGGGAACAGAGGACAGTTCCCAAGAAATGCCCACCTCTGTTATCACCACAGCTGCAGCTAGCCTAATATATTAATTAGCTAGCCTTATACAGTTGTGTTCCCAGCTACCTAATGTTAGTCTCTTTACCTGAAGTTGTTGCAGCCCAGAACGACTCCCACAATGTTCTTGCCGATATCATGTACATCTCCTTTCACTGTTGCTAGTACTATTGTACCATGATAAGGATCCTGAAAGTGGAATAAATAACACAAGAGTTAAATTACTCAGAAGCCTCAGTATGTTTGCACAGATCCTTCAACAGTGCAATCCTAATCCATGACCGAGACTCCTATTGTAGTACAAGCAACTGCAAAGCGTAGTAGAGGTAATATAGTCAATATTAAAAATTATTTAAAAAGATCCAGGTAATAAAAACTTGCACAAGAATTATTCTTGCGTGCACATTATTTAAAAATCTGTGTTAAAAAAAACCAAAATAGCAGATAAAAAAATCCAGATCTGTATAGCATTTTTATGCATTGCAGTAACTGAACTCCTAAGGTACCTCTGCTCCAAATATAAACCTCACCAATAAAGAGTTTAAATAGATTAAATATTTAGAACAAAAGGGTATGAACACTCATAATTACACGCTTGCTTGCGCATCAAAAACAATCTTTCAATGCAATGCTGAGAAGAATGAGAGGAATTAGCAAAAGCAGAAGAGACTAATTTTTTATGCAACATGAATAGCAAGGGAGACATTTCAGTGAAGTGATCAGGCTACTTCAGAATACCCAGGCTGAACAAACAGGCTGGAAAAAGGATCTCCTTGAAGAAGGGAAGCTGTACTGTCACAAACTGGTCCTAGGCTAGACGGCATCCAGGCCTGACAAAGGGGTCCTACCAGCAGGGCAACAGTGGAACTTCCTATAGCAATTCTCCACCAGGACACAGGCCTTTGCAATACATTTTTAGTTGTATAATCAGTGTTGTTATTTGGAGCAGCTCCAGGCTACCACAGTGCCATGTTTGAGTTGGTGCAGGATCAGATGCCAGTAACAGACTACGTAAATTGCACAGAATTTAAATAAAGTGGAAACCTGAGCATATTCTATGTGAAACTACAAAATATTCTTCCAGCCAGCATCTCGTCTCCTTTACAGATGGCAGAACTGGAGGATTAGATCCTTCTATGAAGCATGTGATATTTCTGGACAGTATCAAGTAGCTCTCTACTTTGTGAGCCTACATTGCCTTCTGTAGTTGCAATTTTCTGGGGGAAAAAAACTTTATATATTACTAAGAGTGATACTAGCATTTCCCATGGTCCTAAAACTTTGTTGAATAAAATCCCTGGATCCCCACCAATGCTGCTGTTTGCTAAAATCTATTATCTCCCCAGTGCTCCTGTTTTACAGAAGACCAGGGAACAGAGAAGGCAAAATGGAGGTCTGTAAGTCAGCCATCTCAGTACATAAATAAAAAAATTTGCAGCTGAAAAGATACTGCTGGAACGTAAGAGAAAACTGGGCAAAGAGATTAATCAAAGACTGGGGGAAGAAAAAAAAGAGCTGCCCACATGTATCATACCCAATAACTACTGATGATTTAACTAGTGCTTGATATCCAAGGAAAAAAAAAAATTGGATTTGCACATGAGAAGAAGGAAAAATCTGTGCTGGGCAGCAAACAACATGGGCTAGAGCACACACTACTTTAAATAAACCCTATTTAGGGCACACTGTGATTTCAATTGTCTCAAGCAAGGAGGTCCTCAAGTTCCGGGCACACATCCAAAGGGCTTCTTTTTTTAAATCTTGATAGAGATCCACAGCCACAGCTATTTATCCTCAAATGTAACTATCAATGCTTTGCATTTCCTGGCAGTCTGTGACTAAAACTGTCCTGGAGGTTACAGTAACCTGGGTAACATCAGACGGATCAGCTACCAGAGTCTGAAAATCATTTTCCTTCAAGTCAACATCTAACTTTGGAGATAGATGCAGCTGGTTCTTCCTCTCTCACCAATTCTCTGTACAGTGACAACATTTTTTTGAAGAGGAAGGCACTACATCCCTTGCCCTGCAGAAGGTAGAGGAAGCAGGAAGACAGAAGCCCTACTTTTTCCCTCCTGCTCTCCTCAGTCACACAGAATATCTCACAATCTCTTCAGAATGCTTGCTAGATTTTTAAGAACCTCTCAAATTCCACTTTACTACTTTTTAGCCAGAGAATTAGGCGCCAGAGGGTTCGCAGTAGATCCTAATCCAGTGCTCATGGAAGCAGTGGGGTAATGATTTTCACTGACTTCAAATAGCATCGGAACAAACCAGCAGGTGCCAAATACTGGCATTGTCATCTGAATTAAAATAAAAAAGAACAGCATGAGCAGGAGAGAGATGACACATAGAAAGGTGACTCATGACAGACAGAGAACAGATCCGCTTGAGATACTGGAGAGAAGACACCTTCACATCCAGAAAGAGCATCGGAAAAGATACTACACATTCTCCTTCCTCCACTAAGATTAGTGAGGTTTGATTATCAGGTCATTTTCCTTTCTAAATTATTTGCTGTATTCATTACATTTATGCTGGACAATCACACAACAGATCCACAGCAAAAGGAAAGATTACAGTGTAAGAAGATTTCAAGGGAAGAATTAGGAACCATTCAAAAATCCACAGAAGGGAAATCAAAGGCAATACACAAATTCACAGTTTACAGAAATCCTGCTATTCTTCTTTTTTTTTTTTCCCCTGTTAAATACCAGATTCTCATAATAGCTATTGTCTCTGAGAACTCATGAAGACAAGGTAAGGTTCCACAGGACTAAAGAAAAGTAAATGTATATCAAACCTAAATTTGATAGACAAAGACAAGAGAAGAAGAAAAATATTTAACAACCAAAACTGTAAGCACCTATCACATTATAAATATAGTAGGAAACAGCAGACATAAGTATTTAAAAGGGGATTACTGAATAGAATCTTGTCAGCATGGAGAAAAAAGGGAAATCCTATATTAATTTTCCAAGGCTCCTATCACATATTTCATTAACCAAATTTGGAAGACATTACTTCAAGTATATGCACAGGTATTTGATAATACTATTCTCAGGCATCACCAACTGTTGGCTGTCAAACAGGAAATGCTATAAAGTAAAGGCCCACAAGGATCTGAAAATCACTGGATACTTTCAATTGTATGTATTTTATATATTACATAAAAAGTAGTCTTCAGAAACTGGTAGAAAAACACAGGTATGAAAAGACAACCATATTCAGACCCTGTTTTCATAAACACTTGTCCCCTTCAACTTGGTCATTGCTACACATGCAATAAGGCCACTATTCTATCATAACAAGAGGTCCCGAAGTCACGATCTATGAAGAAAAAGGATGGAAGAATTTGGTTTGTTTAGCTGGTCAGGGCTAGGGGGAAAGGAAGAGTGGAATAAAAAGAAACATAGTAACAGGATTTGAACATGCAAAAGGGAGTTCCATAGTTCACTGAAGGCAGAAGTAGTAGAAGCAAATGGCAAAATTTGCCATAAAGTTAGAAGTATCATAAATAAATAATGCTAGAATTAAATGCCTACAAAAATACAAGAAATAAGTAACATTGGTATAAAGGGCCTACAAAGGCTTATGGCATCCTTCAGGAAACTTGTGACAACAGCTTAGGCACACACCAGAGTTCCACGAAATCTGCACTTTATGAATTTCAGACCTACTTCAAATTATGCCAAGACTGTCAGTTTCCATATGACTGCATCAACTCTCCAGCATGAAAGCTGAATAAATGTCATTAGCGAAAAACAATTTCAATTTTTGTCATGGCGTGCTATGAAAGAGTTACAGCACAAAGGACTGTGTCTTGCCTCTTCCTCTATGCTGCCTCGTTCGGCTCTCCTTTCCTCTCTTTCTTTTTCCATATAGGGAATAAGGTGGCCAACTGCTTTCTTCATAACTCGAGCAGACTTTATCACCTGCATAGATAAACAGAGGGGGGGGAAAATAAACAATAAAGATCAGGTATAGGAATAGCCTCAGATTTCTCATAGCTTGCTTTTATGCCCATTCAAACAATAAACAAAACTTCATTTCCAAACTCAAATTTCAGCTTTGCAGAGCATTCTGTGGTAGCAGGCTGCTGGCCCTACTGGACTAAGGGTCTACACATAACACGTGCTTTCACAGTGCAACCTCTTAGACCACTCACAACAGAATTGGAAGCTACAAACAGGCCCACACTTGGAAGGCGCTAAACACAGAGATTTTTATTTGGATCTTTTTTCTCTCTTGCTCTTTTTCACAGGCCCAGACTTAAAACCGCATTTCAAATAAAGCAAAAACACTCAGGAAGAAAGGAAACAAACATGTAAAACTACATAAAGAAAGTGAAGTTCCAAAGTAAAGAAAAAATAGGGCTGCTTCTTAGCAGCACCTGAATTTTCACAATTTACGTGCTATATCTGAAAAAAACAGCATAGAATGTTTCGGCTACAGTTTACAACACTAGTTTTTGCAAAATAGGAAATATATGAAATAATTTTCTCATTACCTGAGGCAGAAACATTTTTCCAGCACCAAAAAGATCACCAACAATTTTCATGCCATTCATCAAAGGCCCTTCAATTACATTTAGAGGTCTAGGATATTTTTGCTGATTTAATCTTGCTTCTTCTGTATCTGCAGTGACATACTTCTCAATGCCCTGGGAAAAAAAAATTGAGAAGCTTTTATCTTGCTAGAAATACATCTTTTATTTAGTTGCCTTCTCCCCCAAAAAAATCACAATGGAAGTACAGATACTTTAGATACTGCTAGTCTTTAAGAATACCTCAAATGTGTATTTAAAATAGGTTTTCTTAGGAAACAAACCACTGTATTTCTTAGGCATATAAAAAGTTATTCAAAGCAAGAGTCCCCAGTATTAACTGGTTGGTTTGTTTTTCTTAACCATGTCATAAGAAAAACTAAACATTCAAAGACTGCTTCCTCAGCACAAGTACCACTCAGTGCAGTATTGTTAAAGGACCAAAAAAACCCCCAAAAAGTAAAAGCAATATGTTGGAAAGTAAAACGTTGTTATGTTGTTACTACCAATTCTACTAGCAGAATAAAATATTATGGGTCAAAGACTTCAACTTGTGAAGTTTAAAGACAAATCACGACAATTTTCTCTGTTATTAAAGTTAATTAAATATATTAATTAAGTACATTATTCATAATTAATTAACAGCTTTTAAAAGAATGGCTGTTGAAGAATTTTTAAAGCCAAAGGTGCCTCTTAAAGTCTGAGCTGAGATCATGTCTCTGAGACCTGATGGGTAGGACAATTTTCTGCACAGATTCACCTTTATGAGAGCATATTCCAGCCTTTCCTCCACAGAGCTTTTCCGCCACTCATCAGTCTGTACAACTTTTCTTCCTCCTTGGGCATGATTCTGAAGAGGAAAGACAGCCATAGGAGCTTGCAAGCATAAAAAGTGCAACTACGGACTTTTAGAAAAGTGAGGATAATTTCAAGTACTGACTCATGAAATAATTTTAGATTATTCAAAAGGGTTTTTATATACATGCAAATCATATTGCAAACACCTGTGATGTACTACAGACACTTAGGGGGTCTACATCCCAAAGAGTATATACCTCAATGAAGATGTAAACAAAACAAACAAAGAAAAATTAAAAAACCCCAAAGTTTAAAAAAAAAAGAAAAAGAGCAAGCAGTTTAATAATTTTCACACTCTTAAAAATGATGAAATGACTAATCCTAAGGGTTTTACTTCTGGGAACATAATTTAAATTGATTCCTGGCCCACACACTACACTTAATTTTAAAATTCTAATTAATTTGGCACTAATTCAGCTTCTGCTGGAATAGGTTATGTTATTCCCTACCACAGATGTGTTTTCAACCAGGCAGCCTACAGAACTACTGTTTCTCATGCACAGAGACCGTCCCAAACCCTCACATACTCTCTTTGCCTCACGCTCCCCTTTGCTATGAATGCAGAGGCCAAAAGGGCTTCACAATGCAAGAAGGCTCGTAAGCACCCACCCCAGGAAGGCCTGGGGAAGAGCATGCTATCCATTACTCTTCTTGGTGGAAGAGCATGCTATCCATTATTTCAACCACCACACTTCAGGCAAGTCATTTCTTCTCCTCCCTCAGTTATTCCACATAATCTGACATCTTTTGGTCCTTACGAACCTCCTATATTGTGAGTGCTCATCAGCAAGTTTTTAAAGATAAAGCCATGGGAAAAATTACGGAAACAAGATCTCACTCATGAGAAAAGCCATGGAAACAAGATCTCACTCATGAGAACAGAAACCAGAACAAGTTTTCATTCATGTTTATACAAATGTTAGCTAACTTCACAGCTTCTTGTTGCCAAACTTTATTCTACTCATAGGTCTACTTTGTACAAAGGGAATGAAAAAAGAAGGAAAATGTTGCCCAGAGAGGTTGTACAGTCTCCGCCCTTAGTTATATTAAAAACCCAACTGGACATGGCCTTGAGCAACCTGCTCTTGCTGACCCTGCTCTGAGCAGGGGGGTTGTACTAGGATGATCTCCAGAGGTTCCTTCCCACCTCAGCCCTTTTGTGATTCAATGAAAAGGTACCGAATGCTCCTCAACCTCTGGCCAGACACTTTAGCAAGGAAACCATTCCAACCTAAAAATAACCCATGAGGCTGTACGGTGGGCATGCAGGGACCACAGTGGCAAGCACTACATGCAGATCTTTAAAACCAGGATGATTATACTCCATGCTGAGGATGAGAAAACCTGTCTTTGGAAGCACAACTTGAATTGCCACAAATGGGACAAAGTTTCAGTTTGAGAATGTCAGCAGCAATACACTTTATGGAAAATGGTTTTYTAATCTCAAACTTCAAATGAAGACTGATCTCCTAAATCTGCAAGGATTAAGTTCCTCATTTTTCCCCACAGCTCTAGCATTCAAACAACCGGCAAGGTACATTACTATTACCTGAAGGAACTAGGAGGAAACTTCACTGGTGCTCTATTAGAGGTGCAATACTTGAAATGAGACTGCACATTCTATGTTCTTTGTGCAGAATAAACTGCAGTAATTGGAAATAAAAAAAAACATATGCACTTACTGACTAATGAATACACTTCTGTGTTAAAAAAAAAACTTTAGACAAAAGAACTTAGAGCCATTCAATTCCACTATATCAGAGGAAGGTCTGAATTTGAAATATGCCGCAAACTCCAAAACCTTATGTAATAATCCTTCTCATTGGCTGTAAGTGACTATCTATTTGGACTCTCACATTTGTCCAGAGCCAAGATGAAATCCAAATCAGGATGCTTACCTCCAGTGAAAACCTGAAAGCTGTAGTATTTTAAGTTCAATTTTAAAGATGTTTTGAATCAAGAGTGTCTCTCTTTTTTTCAGTTGGGGGCTGTTTTACTCCCACAATAAAACTACCACCATGAATAAGAGCAGAGATTCCAACCATGGCTTCCCAACTTCTAGACCTAGAAGGAGTCGTTATCCACTTCCATTTCTACTTTTCATGCTCCATTTAAATTCACATTCTGCCTTCTGCAGAAACACTGCTTAAGCAATCCCTTTCTAATTCCCCTTCTTTTTTWTTTCTTCCTCTTTATGCAGCCCTGAATAACCTAATGGTAAAACTCTGCTTATACAGACAAGATCACTCCCAGGTGAATTGCTTAGACACTAAGAGCACCATCTAAAATAGCCTAAGCACAAGGAATAGGGAAGAGTCTTCCTGTACTGGTTTTCAACATATTACCATCATTCCTAAAAAGCACGCACCACCATAGGGCAAACTACAAACCAAATGAAGCTGTGCACAGAAATAATACCTCCAAGAGCTACAAAACAGGCAAGCAAACCTTCTTCTGTGCTTAAACCTAAGAGCCACCTAACACAGAGAGATTTCTGCTGTGTGTTCTGTTCAGAACAGGATTTCACCAGTTGTCTTACGGCTGGTAATCCGGAAACCTTCAGGTGTGTAATCTTTGTCTTTTATCACCACCATCATTACAGCCTCTCAAAACCACTAAATAGCTGATCGTCACTCTTGACATGAGTTACGTGAACTGTAAGTCTACAGCACAGCCAGGAACCGCAAGCAACTACTTTACCTTTTACATATACTCCAAGCAAACCATTACCACCAGAGAGACAGGTTTACTCTTTGTCTCCCACAGTGCACTTGTCAATTAAGCTCCATACCAAGACTTACTTTGGTTATGGGTTGGCCTTTTCCTGTTTTTGTTTGGTTTTTGTTTGTTTGTGAGGGTGGTTTTTTTGTTTGAGGAGGAGTTTGGTTGGGATTTTTTGCTTCTCGTTGGTTTTGGATTTGTTTTTTTTTAAAAGGAACACCTATGTAGCCTGGTCTCCTGAAGCATATGAAGAATTCTGGTGCAGGATCTTTCAAGGCACCTATGAAACTGGAGAGGCTTAATCTATCACAGAGTTCACATTTTATTCTATATTAATAACTGAACCACTTGTAGTATCATTAGTAACTTCTGACACCCACTATTAGATTGACACGTGCAGTTTATAGGCTGTTCTACCTATCATCATCGGGGAGATGATAAAGCCCAAGTGCTAAGCTAACTACTGTTCAAAGCTTAAAATTAGAAGTTACCTGAGCATAATGTAAAAGTTTCTCCGTCGCATCAGGATCTTTGTTCCAGATTAGATTCTCACACAGCTGTAGCAATTCCTTGTGGATATCATCATACACTGGCAGATTCCCAGCATTCACAATTCCCATGTCCATACCATACTGAAAAAAACCCCATACAGAATCCCCCAACCAGGGCTGTCAGACATAGCACTGTACACCCGCCAAGTGCAAACATATGGAAGCCAAAAGCACATCATACCTTAATTGCGTGGTAAAGGAACACCCCATGCATTGCTTCTCGAATGGCATCCATTCCTCGAAAGGAGAAAGAGAGATTGGAAAGCCCTCCACTTATTCTGGCTCCTGGAAGTGTTTCCTATAGGAATTGCATAGATTTTTAGAGAAGTGCTTTCCATAAGGGAAACCTAAGCAAAGCATTCAGTCCATAAAACAGCTGACGCCTCAGCTGCGGTTGCATTGGCTATGCACCCTTTATCTCTTCCCTGTTCCAGTTTCTTCTAGTTACTCAACTTCATAAAAAGCAATTCAAATCTCTGTAGAAAAGGATACAAGTAAAAGGAAAGATCCAGCCTAGTTATGTGTAAGTAACTACCATGGTTTCCACAGTCATAGGTGCTATTCTAAACCTATCAGTCCTCCCACAGCAGCATTCCAGATTTTCCCCATGCAGACCTACTTATGGCTCTTCCATCCCCCACTCCTTTGGAAACAGGAGCAGTCAACCTGCCTGCTTGCATGTCTCAGGAGCAGGCTGTAGCTGAGCAGCTAACCTCAAAGGTGCACCCTCCCTTCCAGCAGTCCCACGGTTACAAAATAGCCTGTGGGGTGTTCAAGCCCCAGACTGCTGCTGACAGAGCATCTCCAGACCAATCAAGTTGCCTTGTGAAACACAACAGTGCAACTGCCCTGGTTGTATTCAGGTGATGCTCTTCACTGCTGTACTTCCTTACACGCATTTTGGCTAAATAAAAAGTCAGGTTACTGCACAAATCCCTTCCACAGTAACGGAAATGCTATTAATTTAAAAAGGCAGCTTTCACGTACCTTCAAATAGGTCCTTTTAGCTAGAACATGAATATGACTGTTACCTCATTTAATTAATATAGTATATTTACAGTAGAGATAATGGATTGAAATATATTTATAGAACTATTTGAAGTTCTTCTACAGCAATATTGGGGAATGGCTGCACTTCAGAGGAATAGTCCCCTTTGCTAATTTAAAATGCGTATCATTTTGCAGCAGTGTTGTTATTGTTTGGGGGTGAGGGGTGTTTTTCTGTTTTGTGGTGGTTTGGGTTTTTAAGTAATCTCAGCAAAATACTGCAAATGAAAATAAGCTTACAACTCACTTTTATAGTTTTAGTAGCATTGATAAAATTCATGGCATACAGGTTATGTTCTTCCATTCCAGTTCCTATGGTCAAAATATTAGGGTCAAATATTATATCATTTGGATTGAAGTGTACTTTTTCCACAAGGAGGTGATACGCTCTGGAACAGATTGTAATCTTGGTTTCTGTTTCTGTTGCCTAGTGGAGAAAAAGAATTCTGACACGAAACTTACAGACAACACAAAAAATAAATCCCCCAGAAATCATTTACGGTTCCAGTGACTCAAGACTGGGAATCTGAACATCACAAATATTAGTAAAGGATTATATAGAAGAATTTTGTATTAAAAATATCACCACACCTGTACCTGGAGTTTTGACTCAACTCATTAAAAACAATTTTGCTCCCCAACATTTCATCATCCTACACAAAGTTTAATATGTGTTTTTTGACATAACTAAATTAATTCACAAAGATTCCACTCTCATGCAAAACTCAGTTTCTGAACTAAAAAAATCTTCTATGAAGGAAGGAAGAGTTCAGCATGGTTGAACAGCAAGAGACACACTCTTGTGCTAGTAGAGCTACACTTGGAGCAATACTTGGATTCCTTAAACATGTGAGCACCATAAGAAATGCTTACCTATTAGGGTCAAAACTATTGCTAAGACTATGTAGACCTCTTTGAATCACCTGTGTCAATGAAAGAAAACAACTTTGTCTTGCACAAGAGTAAGAAAGCCTTGCACTCCAGAAGAAAAGTACCTCTCCTTTAAAGCAACACTCACCTGCCCCATTTCATCAAAAGCCATGACAACCACAGCTGCTCCATACAACTTAATTTTCCTTGCTTTCTCCAAAAAGTCTTCCTCACCTTCCTTCAGACTGATGCTGTTTACAATGCATTTCCCTTGGCAACATTTCAAACCTGCTTCAATCACTGAAAAATTTGAGGAGTCAATGCATAACGGCACCTGTAAATAACAGAAGTAAGCCAGGGGAATACATACAAGTTACGAATTAGAGTTCCACATGCTGTTTGCCCATTTGGACATAAAAATGCACACAACATTAATCAGCATTTATGAATAAAAAGTTTCTAGATGGTATTTGTAGATTCAATTTGCTTTAAATGCAAAACTCAGAGAAAATTTAACTCAAGAGCTTCTATGGCAACTCTATCACATATCATATAGAGACCTCTACTTCTCCCTGTATTGTCTTGTGTTTCTGAATTAGATCCTCATTTTTAGAGAACGCACTTTGCAAAAGTATCTTTTAAAACCATCCTATATCCATAGCAATTTTAAGCTTTGTGGAAAGCAATACCGTTATGCACTGCCAGTATATAGATTATGGCTCATAACTGCTGCAAAAGGAACCCGCATTCAGCTTTTCTAACCAATGAAAAGGACTGGCATATATTTAGCTGAAATCAGATAGAGAATGTTAAAACCTTTGTTTCCCCCAAAGGCCTTCCCTGCTATGGTACCTTTTCCTCCTGCGGGATACCTACATCTGCTTATTAAGCACCTAAAGTGGTTACTAAATAAATCAATATCAAAATTTTCTGAAAGGCAATTTCCAACTCAATAAAATGTTCTTTATTGTGCTTGGGAGTGACTCAGTTACAACCTTTGCAATATCAGGTTCTGAAGAAATCAAGTTACAAAATCTGGTCATTGCAGCAGGGCCATCCAGCATCCCATCATCCATATTGATGTCAAGAACCTGGGCCCCCATCTCAACTTGCAATTTGGCTACACTCAGGGCTTCCTAAAGAAGAAAGTCAAAAACCAAAACAAGAGTCAGTAGAAAAAAGCCTAGTCATTCTCAGGATAACAGTTTACTTCTTCAAAATAAGCATGCAGCCAAAAATTGAAAAATTTATGAGACATTCCATAAGAGAATAAGGAAATGGTCTGTGATGTACAATAACATACAAAATTTGTTAGTATGGCACAACGGATAACTAATTTGTTCAGAAAAACATGACACCAGAGACTTAATGTGCTGGTAGTGCCATTGATCTTAGACCATTGGTCATATGCTTAATTGAATGATTTAAGATTTGCATGGCAACAAGGACTTCTGACTGCACAAGATTACAGGAAAACAGTCTCTGTGATGGTATGAAATAAGGGTCTTGCATCACAAGTTCTGCTGTTTTATAAGACAGAGTACTTAATTTTTGGAGGTTGTTCGGCATTTTTTCCAGCTGCAGAATAATCACCAAGTGCTAAGAAGGAAATACTAAAGTTTTCCCTCCGGCTCACATAATTATCTGAACACCCACGTCTGTTTGCTTTCTCTTTTTTGTCACTCTGCAGACTGAAGAGACAAAAAAGAAAAAGGATTTTAGTTGCTCACAGTCCCTAACAACCTGTGTTTAAAGCTCTCTTTATTTAATAGGTCTAACCTGCTTCATGACTTCTAAGAGCTTAAGAGTCAGACTTTCTAAAAAAAACAAACTAAGGCATTAATTTTGATTGCATCAACTAGAACAGCAGAGCACACTCTGGGGCAAAGTCTCAGCTCTCAAGAAATGTCACTTTACTATTTGTTTGAATATTACAGTAACAATTTACACCAGTAAAGAATGAGCACTCCAGCCTTTTTATTTCTGCCCTGCAGCTGTTTCAAGAAAGCAGTTACCTTCTAAGCAACTTTTTCTGTAGCAACTCTCATGTAGCATGCTGGAGCCAGTGATCAAAGTATATAAAGATCAGATGCAACCATAATGCTGACCAGGATTGAAGAAGGTAGGGAAAGAGAGTGAGAGCTGCACAGTAGCACGATCTATCCCAAGTCAGATGTACCCCACATGTTGGAAGGAGGGATTACACCCCCTTTCCTTCCTCCCTCCTCTGTAAATCTGCCCCTAGATACAGCACAGACCAGGACATTTTCTAAATCATCACGAGCTGTGTAACTTAATTCAAAATGGAAAGTCATGTTTCCTGTAACACTTGTCAAAAAAAAAGCCCTTGTAAAACCCTTGTCACAAATTTATTAGGAGCTGGTAAGCACAGAAACAAAGGACAGTGAGAAAGTAAATTCTCCTTGTTTTCTTATGCTTGTAACTGGTGCAGAATAGTGCTTTGTGCCAGCAAAATGAACAACTAATAACACAGCGCAACGGAGCAATGAAAAAATCAGAGCATTAGCTATAAAGATTATTGTTAAAATGTATACTTCATAGTTGCCTGCCATGATGAGTTTAGCAAACTTCCGTGATCCCGCAACATTGCAGCGTTCGCCAATATTAACGAAGTTGGTGTATGGCCCAATCCTGAACGGCTCCAGACCTTAAAAAGATATTTTTGAACATATTTGTAAAAACAGAAAAGAAAAAACTGTGTAAGAAACACAAAAGTCTTTTCTAAACTGTGAAGTAGAGGTGTCTCTCTCTTTAAGAATAGTGATTCCTCAGCACATCAGGATATGCACAAATCTAATGAGTAACTAGCAAAGAAATGCAATGAAACAACTTTCAACACCTATGCCAAAGGTTTCTATCCTTCCTCAATGACAGTCAATAATTTACCCGATCCACAAAAAAATAACAGCCAATTTGTTCAATATAAAATGACGTGAAGCTACGATTCTTTGGGCACCTATGTGTATGCACATACACATCTTCTCTCAACTTCCAACTATGTTATCTCATGACTCTACCACCACCAGAGAAGGCGCCCACTGAACCGACTGACAAACAAGGTCATCTCTTAATCACATACCCAAATTCAGAGAATCAAGCCAAGTGGGACCCTTGGGTAACAGGCAACTCAGAGGCAAACAAACCTTACACCAGAACAGAATAAGCTAATGCATGAAACCACAGGCCAACCATGATTTATTTAATATATGCTAAACTGATTTGACTTTGAGATTAAAATACCAGCCCAAAAAGAAGGTACTGTTTTACTTGGATACATGTCCCAAAGGCTCAAAAGAAGGCCTGGCTGAGGAACATCCAGATCTAGACTTTGCTTAAACAGAAGACATTCTAGACCTGGAGGTATTGATGGAACACTGTCCCAGTACGACTGGATCGATGTCTGAGGCAACATAGGGCACCTGTCTTACTGCAGGTGAACAAGGATCTCATCCCAGCTCTGCCATCAACTGCAGTCAAATTACCTGATCTCTCCGTCCTTAACCCTCTCCTGTTGCAAAGTGAGGATAAAGATACTCACTCACCATTACGAAGTGTCTGAGATTTGCAGAGTAAAATATGCTGGGTTGGTTATATTATACAAGATTGTAATAAAATGTTCCATTAATCTTTTGGCGAAAGCAGTAGGATTTAGATTTGGTTACACATCCATAAGCTTGCTGGATTCAGGTAGAACCAGAAACTCATAGTACCGTTCTGATCAGCAGAAAACAGCTAATAAATTTATAAAGGAAGGTTGCGTGAGTTATAAAGCTCAAACTGTTACACTCCATTTTACCTGACAACAGCATGTATCCTTGAGAGAGAGAAGGTGGAACACGAGGCTTACAGAATTTCACAGCTTCTGCAATTTTCCTGAGTTACAGAAGGAGGAAAGTAAAGAATAAAATTTTCCATTAAAATTAAACCATTCCAGACAAGACTCAAACAGAACATACTAGACATATACTTTCATCTCCAATTTAGCCCTGTAGCAGACAAGACTAATTAGCTTGTTTCACTTTGTGTGGCCAAAGGCAAAAATATACTCCCAGAAGACCCTATCGTAGCTATTTGCAGGGAATGTACAAAGCTGAAGATTTATCAAATACAGAATGTGAAATACTGTGCCAATGGGATACTTGATGGGTATCAGAACCAGTCCTCAACACACTGACTCTTACCGTATTCATGATTTCCTGAGCTGAGCAATTGCAGATTGCAGCAAAAAAAAAAAAACAAGGGACAAACATTGTTCTGTGCTGACACGCGTTTCTCGGATGCCGGAATGACTCATGGTGTTCACATTCACTTTCTCTTCGCTCCTGTCAGGAGCAACACACAGTGTCCTCTACATGTTCACATACCACCTCTTCCCAGTTTGTATAAGGGTAAAAATGAATTCCAAAGGCCCCTTCTCTTTCAAGCCCGGGTGAAAAAGGGAGGTTTTCCCACTGAGCTACTTCCAGTGAGAAAGAACGAAGCACTCCTTCTGACTGGCCACGACTAGCACCAGCTGTACAACATTCCCAGATCTCCTGTTCAGACATTTCCTACACACACCCACACACTCTCCTTCCTTCTACCATCAAAGGAAACCTTAAGTTTCAGCTTGTGGCTCAGAGGGCCAGAAAGAGAAGGAACGTACAGCATAAGAGAACAGAGATAGGAAGTCTATTCTATCCAACAGCAAAGAGGGAGGAGTCATTCTGAAACAATTTTAGATGACAAAATAGCAGAGATATATTCCGTGTTTGAACCATGCCTCTACTCATTCTTCATGACACACATGGCTATGAACAGGTTATTTCTACTCCGTATATTGCTGCTATTTGCATTCAAGTGATCCATCTTTTCAGGAAACTCTAAGACAAGCCATGGAATATTGCTCCACAGAAGCAACACTTAATTTACTTCCCAGTGCACCTAAAGTTGTGGCTCATGAGGTACCTAATATGTGCTGGTGTAGTACCACAGCAACCTCCGACTATGTTGACCAAACCATCCAAAGCAAAATTCTGTAAAAGGGAGGAAAAGAGAATTTATTTCAAGTTAATAAAGATATCTTATATATGTATTTTTTTAGATAAATATTTATTTATTTTTCTTCATATGCTAAGCAATTCAGGGGGATCACAAGAAAAAAAGTTAAATTAAAAAACATCAGTACTATTTCTTCCCTTTAGGATTTGTTTTGAGATGTGGATTCCCAAGGCTAACCAGCAATTTCAACACCTAATTTTAGGAAACTACATTTGAAACTGGCCTATTTTATATTGAAGCCCCAGATGAAAACTTGGATGAGCATCAAAGACTAGCCATACTGTATTATAAAAGGGAATTAACATGCAGCAGATACCGTGTTCTCGCTGACACACTGCAGCTCCAGCCACACAGTTCTGTCTTGCACAGATCAAGTGGCTTGTGGAAGGACACCCTGCCCTGCAACACCACCACCATCAGCGGTTTCTATACACACAACTCTCTAAGCTTCTGCCAATTCATAAAACCGCTCAGCTTTTTCAATAATTCCCAAATGTAAAAGAACATAGGAGTGCAAATGAGTAACATCCACAGATCAAGTGGCAGGAAAGCTACTTAGTGTAGGACATGAAAGTAATTAAGTTTTCCACAGTTTCCCAAGTAGTTTTTCTTAACCTTGTATTTTGAAAGCACTATCATTCAGCAAATTGTCTATAAACAATCCAGATGACATACAGAGCCATCTGAGGGTAAAAACCAACCAAACAAACAAACCACAAACCACAGTACTGCAACAAACACACATAAAGTACAAGCAAAGAATTCTTTTCTACTAGTATGTCAGATATGACGCATTCACAAGAAATATTTCATACCTTTATATGCTTGGCAGTCACTTCTGGAGTTTCATCATAACCACCAAAAGTATTGGGAAGACCTTGAAACAATTTTTCTAGTATTACAATTTGTTTGAAGCCCACAAGAACAGAATTAAATTCCATAAAAGACACATTTAAAGTAACTACACTTGTATAAGGACTAAAACGCCTCATCACCCTTGCAATCATTACTCAATAGATAATTAATCATGCAAGAGAGCATTCTGAGTTCACTCTCACGGAACTAACACAGTTACTTTAAGCATTTTAAAATACTCTTAATCTCTTTTTAATAGTAAAAACAACCATCTTTTCAAGGTAATTCAACTCTATTATTGCTAATGAGATGGCATGGCTTAGTTACATTTTGTCTGCCTGTAAGCATAGGAACACGTGCACCAACACACCTGCGTTGGGGTAACAGATGATGTAGGCTGTTGTACATTTTCCAATTGTTTCAATGAATGGTCGCATTTCAACTGCCCCTAAAGCACAATTTAAGCCAATACTGGAAAATAAATTTTCAAAAATTATTTTGAGGTAAAAACACCTTTTACACACAAAACAGATAAATGTTAGTGCCAGCAACTGCTACCTCCCACAATCACCTACAACAAAACCAACCTGATCTCCAATTTCTTTAATCATCATCATCAATACAGCAAGACTGTGCAAAAGGAGAACCCTTGGGTGGAAGAAAAGCGCAAGGGGAAGGGGGACTGGGCTGAATTGAACTGGGAACAGTAAATCAAGATTTCATTTCAAAATCCAAGAGGAAAGTGGCAGCATTTTGACAGCAACTGCAGCAACACGACGGCTCTGTATTGTCTAGGTGAGAGAGAGAACAAGTGGAATGAGAATGACAGACTGGAAAGGAGCCTTGTGCTACAAGAATTAGTGTGAAAAAGTTTGAAAGAGTAAGACCTGCTTCAAGCCACTAACTCATCATTTTCTTTTAAAAGTATACATGAATTATGTCAACCTTGGAAGAAACCAAGTGCCTCCCCCAAGATGCCTCATGGCAGCACTAAGCTCAGGCAATTAAATCTGCTACAACTTAGTAACGTAGACAGCACTACAGCAGAAGTATTTTTGCATGAATAAGCTTCTCAGACAATTTTACCAGTACATGAGGTATAATCATGTTTTCTTTCATTTAGTAACAGATACATAAATGTGACTTGCACTCAAAATGTGTACATCGGTATTAAAAATGGATTTCTCTTTCAGAAAGTATATAAGAGATCTTTTACATGTTTCCTGATCTCTCTGCACCATTCTAGAAATCACCTTACAAGCACTGCAAAACTCAAAAGGTGCTCACAGTGCTGCTCTAAGAGGAAGATGTAAAAAAGCTTTCTCCCTTCCTGGAATAACGGTCTCAGAGAGGATGCAAGCTAACCCACTGAAACAGGAATGGGTAACAGCCACATCTCCCAACTAACTGAGCCACACAGGCTGCCTCAGAGGTAGCTAAGTTAATAAAGTGCACGAATGCCCACTTAGTTTCCCAGAGGTCAAAAGCAATAAAGCCCTGCACAGGACTGGGAGCACAAAATGGTTTTTGACTTTTCTCCTGTTTCCAAGGAGTAGGCAGAGGCTTGGCAACTGCACAGGTAGTAGCAGTAAATGCTTGCAGCCCRATTCACTTGTTGGACAGAATCACAAATCCTTGAGATCCGAGGGGCTCACAGCAACATCCAAAACCGGGGCCCTGAATATCACACAGTCACATGCCCAGATCAAGCAATACACAAACCCCTTCTTCCAATAGCTTAGGTTTGTTTTTTGGGGTATTTTGGGGGTTTTGTTTGTTTGTTTGGGTKGGGGGGGGAGATGGGGGGGCATATATGTTTGTTTTTCCAAGCAGCCAGCTCTACCTTCGAAGTGCTTTTTCTAATGCATCTCATATGGGCTATTCTATTTAAACAGGAAAACTTTAAAACAAGTTTTCTTCTTTTATTCTCATTTCCCTGTTCAGTGTTTTCACACATTTAAATCCTTCATACGGATCCCCTGGATACGAATGCACAATTACAGCAATGAGGTTCTGGAATTTATTTCAAAGCAGGGGCTTATCCCCCAGGATTTTCAAAGCAAAGCAAGGTAAGAGTTGTTAACAAAACTGTCCTTACCAAATGCAGATGAATGTAAGGTACTTACTACTGTTAAGTCATTCAATTTACAAGCTTCCAGCTCACACTCCCCACCCCCTCTTTTTAAGCTCTCTTCTGTATCAGGCAGCTTCACCTCTCCCTTCCACATTTAATATCCATCTGTCTCTGTTTCTGTCACTCTCTTTATCTCACCTTACCAGAGAGATACTGCACCAAACAAGCACTTCTGGATGCTCTCACTTGACTTACTGGGTACTGGCCCTCCAGACTGGCTGAATGATTACCCACTRCAGGGGGTGCTGACAAGTGTATCTATGAGCACAACACCATCCAAGCGTTACCTGTTTCAAAATTGCCAAGTCAAACTAAGCACTGACACACACATTCATTAAGAAACAAAAAGTAGCTTCCATGGCCAGTATTACCTCCCCACGGCACTCAACAGCATCATGAAAGAAAACGTTTGAGAAAAGCAAACTGTTAACCATGCCTTAAAAGCCAGCAGCCTTGAACCAGATTGCTGGCACGCTATCACTGCTACCCTAGTGTAATAACCATCACACCCTCATCTTAAACATCATCTCCCTCCCTTGCTCATTTCTTCACAGCAGTCACGCATTAGCTCCTGTGAAAGCTAAGGTTGCAGAGTGCCCTTGGTACCAGAACAAACACCACATGAGGGCCCTAAACTCAGTGTATGTCTTCTTAACGCTACCACAGTAGAAACAATCACAAGAGACGAAATAACACGAGGGGAACTCATGCCACATCTGAGCACCTTGCCACACATCTTTCAGCACTTACTAAGCACAGTTCACGCCTTTCTCAGCTACTATCTATATCAGCCAGACACAAAGCACACACTTCTTAGTGGGGCTCCAAACCAAACTGACTTAAGGACATCACCCTAAACAGGACATACAAAACCCAAACGGAAACATATGAACACGTATAACATGATCCCTAGGATACTACTACTAATCGGCATTTTCACAACCCTAAAGCCACTCTGTACCAATCTGGGAACAGAAACAACATTAAATGCAATCTGCTCCCACAACTAAAACCCTTCTGCCACAGTACTGTATGGTAGCCTTCGCATGAATGGGAAACAGGCCCTAAGCATTCAGACCCATAAGACAGCTTTTACGAAATAAGGTTTAATAAATTCTTGATTTCTGCTCCAGTGCCCTTCTCTCCTCTTCAGAGGCAAGAGAGTTATGAGCAATTATCTGAGACAGACTCATGCCAAACATGGATCACTAGGCTGTGATGCTGAGAGAAGGAGTCAACTACCACCCTGTTCCAAGAGGCTCCATATGTTACTTCTGGAGCACCGTCTGGTCTGGGAAGGTGGAGCCTCAAGGGCAGTCAGGAAAGCTGTGAATGCAGTCTTCTGCTTTTGTATCACTGAGAGGACAGATTGCACGTTTTAGCTGGAATTTTGTTGTAAAAACAAACAATGGCTCATCGCAATGTGCATGGCATGCACTGCTAGCAGTGAATTAAATGTTTTAAGTTAGAACATTCTAAGAAAAAACCATCTATTTCCAATGTAAGTTTTTGCGTGAAAAACCAACCTGAGAGAAGAAATGGTAAAGAGGGAAGAGGACGCAAGGAGGAGGTAGAATAGGGCATAGAAACACAGAAGAATAAAGAAACAGAGAAGGTATTCAAATTAACATGCAAAACCTTGCACAATAGTCAAAATCTGCTATATTATGCATTTTCACAGATCTTAATCTCATACTTATTTCAACTTTTCTGCCTGAACAGAAAATAATGCAAGTAAATGGAGGCATCAGGAGCTCTCAAAACAACAATGCACATCCTTGAGAAAAACACTCAGGGAATATATACATTTTTGTAAGAGTCCAGTAAAAAGAACACTGGAATGAAATCTTATGATTTGCTCTTTCAAGCCACCCTGAAACGTACTGAGCTGACACTGCTTCCCTCTAAGAAAGAGACGTAAGCCCTGCCCATAGCAGGAATTAGCTCCTTGCAGAATCTGAGACAACAGGAGATGGCAAACTACAGTTTCAGAATTATTCTTTTTTTAATGCTTTGACCTAATCATGATTTCAGTGGCTGTTGCAAACACAAAACCCCAGATTGTTTAGAGCAATGTTTTAAAAATTCAGCATTCTTTGGCAACATAATTTCTGCTGAGGGAACAATAGCAAAACACATTAGCAATACATGTGATTAAATATGATCACAGTATAGCTTCCATTTAGCTGCAAGCAAAGGGTTAAAATAGAAAAGAATCACAATCTACAGATAACTTACTAAGAGAAATATAAGTTTCCTTACCAAAGTGGCTTACTGTGGGAAACACTAATGACAAATGCCTCTCCTGTCTGGCCTGAGAGGGTACGCCCACTCTTATCCACAATGGTTCCAGAAACCTAAATATCACAGAGAAAGGAGAAGAATTAAATTAACAATAAAAACAAGAATTTAAATGGCTGAACTGCTAGAAGTCAAAGCAGAGGGACCTGTGCCCCACTCAAAGTGATGAGGCACAAGCCAAACAGAAAAATTAAACCCTTTCCTCCCCATAAACATTTAAATATTTTAGCTAGGGGAAAAGCAAACCTTTGACCAGTCGTCTTTCTCTCTGTCTCTGCCCGTTGGGGGGAGAAAAAGAAAAAGAAGGGGAAAAAAAAAGAAAAAAAAGAGGGAAAACTACCATGAACCATTCAGCAGCAAGTTAGCATTAGTACCACGGTATCATTCTGATGATGGCCTCTCAACCAATCTGCAGTGGTTACCTGTTTAGGCAGCTATCAGCTATCCTCCCCACCCTTGCTACCCTCGCCTTTACGTTATACCAGATCTCAGGACTGCTACTAGGTTGTTTGGTGGTGATTGGTGAGGGGTGGGAAAGGGGTGGGCTGGTCTTAAAAACAAGTTACTCCTTTTGCCACAAGGGAACATCAGATGTTGTAACTTCACAGTGGAGATAGAAGTCTTAACCTGTATAATCATACCTCTTAAGTACTATACAGAGAGAGATGTGCAAATAATAAATAATGTCTTGACCCCAACTAACAACTACAAAGTTGAGAATTCAGGAGATATTTGAATGAGCCAGGAAAGCCTTCCTAAGCCTACAAATCTTTTTTTCCAGAAGATGGAATGAGTTTAGAAGACTCCATGCAAAGGTAAATCCATTATTTACTCCAAACCATGCTTTAATATTGATGCTACTGGAGGTGACCGGTGGAATCCTAGAGAGAGCTGTGCTGAGGGTTGTACTTCTCAACATAACTGAACTGGAAAGGGAGCAGAGAATGAGGCAACCAAGCTCACTGACCACTCTGTTCAGAACAATGAAGACAAAAAGTCAACTCTACATAATCAGAGAACTCTCAATGCTAACTGACTTGAATGATAAAAAAGTGGAAACTCATTGCTGATAAAGTACAAAGTTGTGAACACAGGAAAAATTCTACATAATGACACCTCCAAACTAGTCTTTACTGCTCGAGAAATTAATCTGAGTAACAAAAGAAAGTTTTATGAATGCAATTTCAAAGCTTACTAGCAGTAAAGTAAAATGTCAGGAACTACAAAGAAAGAAATGGACAAGGCAGAGAACATCACTAGGCTATCATACAAATCCCTGACGTCTGCACTTTGCTGTACGCTATTCTAATTCCCCTCTGACTCGAGGAAGTGGAAAACAAAAAGGTGACAAGAATAATGAATGAATGGAATGGAGCAACTAAATAGACAAAGACTCTTCAGGATGAAAACAACATGACTAAAGGAGGCTCTCACAGAGGACTATAAATGCCATAACTACACAGCAAAGGGAATGTGAAACAGCTGCTCACTGTCACTTTCAAGAGACAAATGGCAAGACACAACAGAAGATATCAGGTGGAATGTCCAAAAGTAAGCAAACTTTCAAACCAGTGCATTTATAAGCTGTGAAAGTTACTGGCAGATTATTTTGTGGATGTCTGGGTCCCACACAGGTTTGAACATAGGTTCAAGGAAGGAGTAAACACATTCAACAAAAGGGTACAAACAGATACAACCTGCAGATCAGAAAGCCTGGGCTGCAAACTGCAGAAAACTAGAAGAATACATCAGAACTTTCAAAACGAGCTTATTCTTTTTCTATATTCGTTCCTACACATTCATGACTGCCCGCTGTCAGAAAAATACATGTCAGAGAAAGACTATGGAGTTAGACAGACCTTTTCTGACTTCAAATGGCCACTCACATTCTACTTGAAAATATGGCAGAATTTGCTTAATTTCATCCTTGAAGCACTGGTTCTTATTAACCTTAAGACAGCAAGCCTGAAAAAAATCATGATCAGACCTTTTCCTGTGGAAATGCACAGAATGAATACACACTGGAATGAAGTCATTCCTTAGTCTTCAGGTTGATAAGCCGCACAGAGCTACCCAAGACTGATTTCACAAAGCTCTTCACATAAGAGTTCTTCCTTTCACAATCATGTGAAAAAAGTACATTTCCAAGACACTTATTTCCTTCATTTCAAAACACTTTGATCAACTGCCATCTCAGCTAGTTCACAAGTCAAGCTTAAGTATACGCAAAATATTAAATAATATATACTTACAAATATGGGTCGGGGAGCGTACTTTTCCTCAAACAATGTCTGGAGTGCAAAAATAGCTGCCTATAGAAGAAGAAGAATAAGTTGCAAAATATTAATGGACATTTTGAGAGCTCTTCAGTTTGTTGGGTTTTTTGTTGGTGTTGGTTTGCCTTTTTTTTTTTTTTTAATATTTTTTTTATGGCTGTTCATGCAACTTGCTACCTCATATTGCCTGTGAGAACTTAATACACTCAACAGGTTCTACCCTTATCCCTAACATCTTCTAGATGTTCCAAAACACATTTTGGTAGAAGGTAGAAAGGAAGTACATTATGGGGTAACCAAATAGCACCAAGACTATCCTGAAACCCAAATCACATCGGCATGTACTTCTCCCTCATGTCTGCAGCACAACCCCCACCCCAAACATGGTTGTGTGTAGTATTCTCAGTACACATTCACTGCCCTTGAATCTGTTTAGACATGCAATTTGCAGAAGATTCTAACCACCACAGATTTTAACAGTAATGACTGCAGTAACGACTTGGAAGGTCCTGAAAATTTCCTGCCTCCTTAAGGTAAGAAAGTTGCATGTGAACATGAGCTCAGAACAATGTTAAGCCTACAGGATCCTAGCAAAACCTCCATGATGACTGGTCAAATCTGCAAAGGACAAGTCATGCCACTGCACACATTAATTAGCCTGTGGCAAAAGCCTAAAGAAATGCTGTGTGCATATTCAGCCAGACTTTTCCATGTAAAATTGCAAGACAGTTTTAAGTGCTCTAACAACTCCACCACCTGCCTTGAGCAGTTATTAGATAAAGGAGGTGTCAAAATCACATGAATTGTGTCATACTTCAACATTTTAGTCCTCCTATTTTACTCTTTCAATCCTCTACTCCCAATTTTTCTTTTTTAAAGCTGATGGCAGAGTGTCAGAGTTCCCAAAAAAAAACACATTTTAACAGGACTGTCTCACAAGCCTTCCCATGCATCAATCAGATACACTGGACATTCCCTCTCCGGTGTGCATCACAAGCATCCTTTGGACAGACATGCTTACGCTGAAAAATACAAACATCAGATGCATTTGGAGATGTTTTGCAATAGAGCAGAGCTTCTGGGAATAAAAGGACAGCTGACACGGACAGCCAGAAAGATACTAATGGCACAGACTAATAGGCAAAAGAACAACTCTGGAAAAGGCTGGTTTATCATTAAAAACCATCTCCTTACATTCTACCTGTTTGTTATCAACTGAAGAGTCTTTTCACATAATTAGTAAGCAGTAGCTGATAGCTCTTACATGTACCATGCTGAGTTTCCTTAGGTAGTACAATAAGATTTATATTACTGAGTATTTTTTTTGCCAGGAGTCTCACCTTGGCATTGGCTGTATCAAATATGGTTTCCACTAACAAGATATCAACTCCTCCATCCAAAAGTCCTTTGGCTTGTTCCTTATAGGCTTCAACCAGTTCATCAAAAGCTGTAAAACAGAAATAATGTTAATTTCATCTGGAAGTAACTCTTTCAAGACCATCACCTAAATTAAATAACTTGATGGTTATAAACACTTACTTATGTTCCTGTAATCTGGTCTCTCCACAGATGGTGACACAGAGAGTGTCCTGTTTGTTGGACCCATGGCTCCAGCAACATACCTCCTAATTCCTAAACCGAGACACAGGAGGAAAAAAAAAAAAAACCAAAAAACACCACAAAACAATTTACCTCTGGTTTTACAATGACAGCCATGTCAATGTAAAAAACCTCCAACGACAGAAGATACACATCTCATTCAGCTATGAAGAACTATAAAACAGAAAACTCCTGTCTCAAATCAAGAGTTTCATCAGCACAAGATTACCCAGCACCACTGACTTCTTTGTTTTAATCCTATCAAACAAGATGTTCAGTGTATATACATGAGACAGAAGAACATCTACGGAAAAGGCAATTGGCTCCATTAATTTTTCTTCTAAGTATCATTTGTCTCTGACACAGGAAGCTTCATTCAATTACTTTAAATGCACAGCATAGAACTATCCTGGCATTTTTCACTAGATAACCTGATTTGAATATTCCGGCATGCGTTCATAAAAAAAAACCACCTTTTTTTAAAACACATTTCTAATCTTACTTTTTTATTGCATACTATGAATCACATTGGTAAGGTGTTATCTGGACAGCAGCAGCACTGTTAGCTTCAAACACAGTCCGATGCTAGAATACAAGAGGAAATTACTTGTCTTGGAAAGACAGCATTGTCTACAGCAGTGGAAATGAGCTATAACCCTCTCAGATAAAGCCTTGAAGGTAAAAGACTGCACATTTATAGATGATGGTCACATACTAAGCACATTCCAGTAGTTGCTCAGTAAAGTCAAACCAGGAGACTCACACTAGGAGTAATTGCTAATCCACATTTACCTACAATCAGCTATCCTAATTCTGTAGTACAAAGACTTGGGCTGTACCAACTTAAGTAACTTATAACAGTCCCTGCTGAATTTGTTTTCTCTAGAACACATCTGGAAGATGTGTATCACCTGCAGTCTAAAACAGGCAGGCACAGGACAGCCATCCTGCAGAACACACTAAGGACCAGATCCTGCAAACATGCTGAAATTAGCATGATACTATTAGAGATGTGAAATTGCTACTGTGCCTAAAATGAAGAGTGTGCATGTCTGCAAGTTATGTCCCTGTGATGTAAACCATCAAGCTATCCTCTAGTTAGCAACATTTCAAAGATTGTAGCAAGACAGTTAAAACCACAAAGGAATAATAAATTAAAATAAGTATTACTTACCTGTCTGAGCAGTTACATCATCTGCTGCTTTTCTGGCCACCTGTGCAGAGACTCTGTTTAACCGATATGCCTAGAACAATTACAGAAAATTACCAAGTAATCTTTAGTTCAGTACAGCATAACTCATCCACGAAGAAACACAACATTTCATTCAGCAGCTCGCAGTACACTCTGAAGGCTCCCTAAGCCATACAGATAGTGCTTACACATAAGCACTATTACAAAACTTCACAAGGAACAGCTCTATACATATCTCAGCAATAGAGTTACGTGGCAGGTCTCATCCCACATACGCCCCAGCCTACAGCTGCTAATCATAAAACTTCTTTCTGTAAAGTACTAATTAAATCCTACTGAAGTTAACTGAAGCTGAAGAACAGGACTTTGAGGACAAAATTTACCTACTTTTAAATTCACTTTTTATTCAAGTAGCATATTTCCAAGTATTTTCTTTCACATATTTCTCMAATTCTCAAAACAACACATAACACTGAAGAGGTATGGCAAATGCAAGCTTGAAAGGACGTCTACATACACCAGCACAAACACACAACTAATGTCTAGGAAAAAAGCAGTTCCAYTGTGGTATTTGGTAAGTCAGAAGGACTGAAGCAAAACATCCCTGTTCACAGAACTGAGGCGTTCTGGGAACGCGCTAACAAAATCTAGGTCAAATTATTATTGCTTGTGCCTTCGTCAACAAGAGGCACACCATGACTGTCACACACAGCAAGTGCAATTGTCTACAGCAGCGGAARTGAGCTACAATGCCATCACACAGCTCTAGAGACAGCATGCAGTCAATAAACACAATGCCAATGAACTCTGGGAGTAAGCTAATCTTGGCTGCTAAGACAAAAATCTTGATTAACATTTTAATATGTAAATAGTTCAGCATTCTTACCAAATGCTCAAGGCCATAGTCAGCTTGTGCAACTCGGGTACTACTGAAAGTGTTAGTTTCAATGATGTCAGCGCCTGACAGCAAGTATTCCTGCAAGACATGAAAGAAAAAAAATCTCCAAGACCTCCAGAACTGAGATCTGGAATGAAAGCAACGCAACTATTTTGTATCATTCAGTTGACAAAAAGTCACAAATCATCTCCTAATTCAAAGCAGATCAAACTCTGAAGGCCTTATTCAAAGGCACAGGGCCAAAGCAATAGAAGTGTTCCATGTAACCAATTTTCAGAGTTTAGTGTCAGCCACACTTTCTATTAACAGATGACATTTATAGTCACCTCCACCACTRAGTCCAGCACCTGGATCACATTCTAGATATTTGCACAGGGACATGGTGGGACGTAGTCCATTTGCCATCAGCAAGCGAGGGCTGCTGTGGGCAGACTCAGAAAAGGCACCAGTTAAACAACAACAGAGGATTAGAAAATTTAAACATTCTGATGGGAGCTGTACAGCACAAGAGCATACTAGGACAGAATACAAGCTTAGAATTATGTTCTGTGCAGATCACATTTAAAGTTTAACTAATGGCTCAGATTCACAAAACAATTAAGCCTTCTGCTCCAGTTTGGTTGTGTAATTCCCACTGAAGTAAACTGAAATCAATGCCAACTGAAATATTTTTGCAGATTCTAGTCTGTGTTTTGATAACCTCTATCAGTTGCCCTCCTCCCTCCCTAACTCCTCTTTTTGATCAGGTTAACCCTTAGGTGACCCCTGTGTATTCAAGGAAATTAAGACAYCTCAAGTGCTAGTAAGTCAAAAATACTGATGTGGCCATTAAACATAAACCACTCAGATTTTCTGGCAAGAAGCAGATGAGTTCAGTGGGTTCAACAGGGCAAACAAAGTCTTGATCCAAATGACAGCAGAAAAGAATTAAATTTGCTTTAAAACATGTTTTGCTGCAAACTAATATGCTTTCTCTCAACTCCTCCTGGATACATATGGAAATACCTACAAATAGCCATATGAAAATATACAAGTTCTTACGTGTACACTAATAACCAAGTAATGAAGTTTCTGAAAATCATCCAGACTAAAGAAACATGTTAAACGTGTACAGCTTTGTACTAGCTTCTGTTTAGTTCAGATCTGTCATTTTAGCAAAAGCCCTTCAACTTTACTGTCTACCACCATAGAAGGAAATAATATGCTCAAACCAGGAAGATCATTTTTGCCTTTGAAAATACATCCCCTCTCTTATCACTGAATCTTACTTTGCCAGATAAGGTACAGCTAACATTTACTTTTCAAGTTACTGGTATCTGTGAGATTTGAGTCACTGGGCCATTAAAAAAAAAAACAAACAACCACCATACATATAGTGGGATTATAGTTACTTTGTAGAAATATTTTCATCTATTATTTCAAGTTCTGTCCAATTCTCAGAAGAAATAACCACCGGTAGCTATAAAATATGAGGTCACTACCCATGGCTCAGAAAGCACCTGACCCAAAAGTTGCTGCAGGTATGGGGACCACCACAGACTTGTTCTTTTCTTACACTCTTCCCAAAGCACCTACAACTGGCCATTGGAGGGATGATAGAAGGCTACTGTTGGTTTGACTCAATACGTTCATTCTCAAGTCACATCACTATTGCTCTGCTAAACCTGCAAAATTCATCTTTAAGTTAAACCAGCTGACCTGATTAAAATCACAAGCTATTATAAATTCCAAGGTTCATGGCCACTACAGCTCAGTTGACAGTCTAGGGACTGAACTCAATCGACAAATATTTCCTCCTGAAATTTTTGTCAGTCAAAGATTCTGATTCTTATCAGCTTGTCATTCTTAAAATCCAAAGAATGACAATTAGAATGTAAATATAAAAATACAGATTACATACCAAGTGTGACAAACGTAAGCCAATTATGATTCCAATCAATGAAATACACATCTTTTTAATAAATAATTGGAAAAGCCCAGAACAGATGTGAGGCTTCAACTAAATATCAACTAGTTGCAATGCTATTCAAATGTTCCAATTATTACAGTAAGACCTACAAATACCTGCAACTCAAGAAATACAAGACTTTGGAAGTTGTTTTTTAAAGTCTAATTGAAGATAGGAAAATAATRAAATCTGTTTGCAAATTCCTAATGATCAACCCTAGACTGTTTTATTCTCTGGACCACATATTAATATTCTAGAGAAAACCCGAGAATGTGGAAGCACATGTACTCATTAGGAAGTCCATATACTCTCCACACTTACTGACAGCAGCTGGGATTACTCACGCCAGAAGCTTGCTTTCCCCCCCCTGCCCCCTTCCCCAACTTTAGCATCACTTTAGCTTCTGTAGCTTTGAATGCCTGGGAAGATCCTTTGAAAATATACTTTCTATTAAATTTGCTTGTTTTGCTGACATTACTGTTAGGTAGATACAGAAAGGCAACATTAGTAGGTGACAAAAAAACAGGTTTATGAAAGGACAACTGCTTTCTACCTCATTCACCTCACTCAGACAATTCATGACTTTGAAGATGTTCCTGTTGGAAAAGTAGATGGAAAGCTGGATAGGAGCTCAGTGACTGCTGGGCTCCTAACAGCCTCAGCCAGCCAGCTTCAACTGAAGCAGCTGAGCTTTGTGGAGAGGCCTGCTTCAGGCTGCCACATTTAACAGCCCTTTAATACACAATTAATATCTATTAATTCAGATGTATCCTACTTAGATGCATTCCAAGTGCTGGTTGAGGAGGAGAAAAGGAAAGAAAAATGAAATAAATCAGAATCTACAATTAATAGAAATGCATCAGGGACATAAGTCAAAAAGGGATTTAAAAACAACACTACCTGGGTGACATCAGGAATCAAGACATGAACGCTGTGCTCACACAACCAGAACAGTCAAATCTGCTCATTCTATTTCACATGGTTACCTAGCACTGTCTTCCCTATCCCCAAAAGATGCAGGAGAGCCAGTAGCCTGTGGCATGGAAMAGGGGAGGCTGAGGCCAAATTCTCCTTCCTTCTCTTGTCAAAAGACAGAAATCAGAACCACCTACCTTGTGTATTTCACAGATTATATCAGGTTGAGTTATACTGAGAAGGTCATTATTGCCTTTCAAAGGCCTGGAATGATCTTTAAATTCATGCCCTCGGAAATCCTCTTCTGACAGGGCATRTTGCTGGATCATGGTACCCATGCCTCCGTCCAAAACCATTATCCGCTCCTGCAGAACTGATTCAATTTCATCTTCCACGCTTTTCTGGGGATCTGCTGCAAGAAAATAAATCCAATATTTAAGCAGCTTTGAAATTCCCTACTTATACACTTGTGCAACCTGAGCTCTTCCCATTTAAGAAACAGAATAAAACAACTAATCCTCTACTGAAATCAAACAGTAATTGGTTTACTTCACCTACAGCTCCAATCACATGATGACAGGTAACAGCTGCATCTATCTAAATAGAATTAGACTCAATTGGWCCTTCATCTAAGTACAGTCACCTACATACACTCAGCTGCAGAAACAAGAGTATCAAAAGTTCACAAGGGCATACACCATACTCTCTATATAAACTAGTCTCCAACACCGCAAAGTGTGATAATTTCCACTACAGCAACATTTGAACAGCAATGCAGAGCTTTGGCACCAGACACCGTACTGTAAGTGGTACACAAGTGCAAACCAGAAACCAGTAAACTTCATTAAAAAAAAAAAACAACTCTAGTTTAATCACCTATACTGTAAAGATAGAGAAAAAGAAATAAACTGAGCAAGCAAAAACTATTCTTCAACTGAGTCCCAAATTCACCTCTTTCTAGGATTAGAATAGTAAACAACAATTTTGCACTTCTGTTAGTGAGCAAACGCCAAGATACACTGACAGATAATAGCCAGGTTTTATTTTCTTTTGCACAAACACAACAAGATCTTCTTCTGCTCCGCAACAATGCCAGAATAAAACAAGTCAGGTAAATCACATGCTAGTTATAAGGTATTGGACAGGGTAAGTCTAACACTGACTGAAACAGAAAACTGTAGAAATTTCAGAGCTATCACTAGGAATGAAGATGCAGTATTGTAATGCTTTAGGATCCCAAACAAAGGCCATCCCAAACATTAAACAAAAAGCCAAAACTATAATCTAAGACTTTAAAAACCAAAMCAAAACAAAACCCAAAACCCCCAACAAAAGTAATCCTGCTTTTCCTCTTTAGAATGTATGCAGAATCATTTCAGAACAAAGACACGCTTACATGCATATAGCAAAATAATCAAACAGCCTCTACCAAAAACCCAATTTACATGAGTGGGACTCCACTTATCTTTCACAACCATGTAGATGAATGATGTGTTATTCTTTATCTCTCTCCTTCATTCAGCTTGGGTTTACTCACTTGGAGTAAACACCTGTTTTGCATTTTAGTTATGCACTATCATCAAAACACTTGCAAAAAAGAATGATTTCTGAAGCACAAAAACATCCTTACATCTCATTACAACTCACACACAGTAGTACCTAAAAATCACGGGCAACTGCTAACTGATTTGACTTTTTTCCTTCTGCATTCTTGCAATGCAACTTCTGTTTTGACATCAGTACTGTTAAAAAGAATATGCTGGAGAAAAGATGAGGCCAAGAGTAAAGTATTACAAGGTTACATTGCAAAGTTACACAATGGAAAAACAGCTCTAAACCAGATGTAGTCTCAGCAAGAAGAGAAGTCAAATAAAATTTGCTCTGTAACAAGTATGAATCATTTGAAGGGAGATTAAAACACAAAAAAAAAAGCCACCCTCATTTCAAGTTGAAAGTTTTAACACCACACAGGCAGGCTCAGCAGGTTCTTATAACAAGAGCTTAAACCTACTCATGTTAAACCATCAAATTATTCATGAAAATAAAATCAGTCCTTGAGCTAAAGGCTTTCAGAAGCAAGACCCAAAAAATTGTATCTGAAAGTATAACTGCAATGCAGACTTCTATGGAGCACAACTCGTGCTTTGCAAGAGCTACAATCCAATGAGATAGACGCATTAGAGCTTGCTTTTGCTCTAATGTAGCTCTAAGTCAAATCCTTGACGCCGAGAGCACTGCAGCCCAGACAGCTGAGCCGGGCCATGGGAGCCCTCTCAGAACCAGTCCTCCTTTCTATAAGCTTCTGTCCCTTTTATCTACATGCTTCCCAAATATCTTCTCATATACACTGGGAAGCAAACMAAGATTTATTGTCATCTGGTTGGTTTTAAATCCTGCACCTCATATAGTCTGTTTTGCTTTCTCTATAGCTTGCCTTGCAGAACAGATGCCGCTTCAGTGTACAGTTTTCTGGTCATAGGAACACAGATTTCTGCCTAATCTCTGCTCCCAGCTCTGCTGAGAGCCTTATTGTAAAGAAGCTTTCAAAATCTGTGGTTCTTCAGCAGCATCTCAAAAAGCTGCAGGAAATACAGTGGGAATCATGAAGGTGGCCATCAGTGCCAGAGGTACACAGACTCTACGTTCTACAAATGGATGGCACAGCTCCAAGCCCATCAAAACCCAATTGACCTGTCCTTGCTATGGATAACACCTGACTCTTTGTTGTGGTTTAACCCGGCAGGCAGCCAAACACCACACAGCTGCTCGCTCACTTCCCCACCCCCACCCCCCACCACAGTGGGCTGGGGGAGAGAATCGAGAAAAAAAAAAAAAGTAAAATTCGTGGATTGAGATAAAGACAGTTTAATAGGACAGAAAAGGAAGGGAAAATAATAATAATAATAATAATAATAATGGTAGAATATACAAAATGAGTGATGCACAATGCAACTGCTCATCACCCACTGACCGATACCCAAGCAGCAATTACTACTTCCTGGACCACACCCCCTATTTATATACTGGGCATGGCACCATATCGTATGGAATACCCCATTAGCCAGTTGGGCTAGCTGTCCTGGCTGTGCCCCCTCCCAGCTTCTTGTGCTCCTGGCAGAGCATGGGAAGTTGAAAAGTCCTTGACTAGGGTAAACACTACTTMGCAACAACTAAAACATCAGTGTGTTATCAACCTTATTCTCATACTAAACCCAAAACAGAGCACTAGGAAGAAATTTAACTCTATCCCAGCCAAAAYCAGGACACTCTTCTTCCATTAGGAGCCTGCACTACTTGAAGCCTTGCAATTTTCAAGTTGGAAACAAAGTCTGCAGACAGGTCCAAAAAGACCCCAGAAATCAGAGAGAATCGATTCATAAAAGCATGCTAGAAAGTGCTGAACTCTGCCCTTGGGAGAAAAGCAGGGAGGAGGCTGGGAGTACCATCATCTTAATTCAGCATTCAACTCACATAATTCCCCTCTCCAGCACAGTCAGGGTGCATGAGTTTGTTACAGAACAAATGAAAAAATGTTTGGAGAAATTCCTAAGCAGGGAAAAATCAGGTCAGCTTTTTTTTTGCCTTTTTTTTTTTTCTTCTTTTTTTTCATTTACAAACCCTGCTCCTACCTCTGCTCAGCCAGAAGTTGATGAAAAATCTATTTTATAAAGATCACTGGTGAGCTTTGGGAAACAAATTCCCTCTTCCATTCAGAAATGTCCAGGAGAAAAACTGCCTCTATAGCTATAACAGAAATAGTACCAAACCAGCAGTGGTAACAGGACCTAGGACAAATTACCTTGATTTTACACTCTACTGAAACTTAAAATATAAAGCGCATCACCACAGAGCGTTCTAGGGTTGGAACTAGTTTAGCAGACTATACCAAGACAGAACAAAAGTGACCCAACGGATACAGAACACAGAATAAAAAATCCTAATATCCTACTTCACTTCCCCAAGGTAAACACCCTGGCTTGAGATCACTTGAACAAGGGAATTACTAGTCTGGAAAGAAGAAATGAAATCCGCTACAATAACTTTTACCCCTTGTAGACGTTTCCAAGTAAGTTTGCATAGCACACAAGGTGTCCCTCTCGTACAGCTGTTCACCCCTAAAGTCATTCTACCACTAACAATTATAAACTTTGCCCAACCGTAACCTAACATTTTCACAATGTGGCAACTAAACAGCTCAGGGGACACGCAAGATGGTATTTCTTCATTTCCTTATCCCAACCCAACCCACATACAGGTCATATATGCAGAATTGAAGGGACAAATGCATGTTCTCCACAAGAAACAGGACTTCAAAGCCTGCAATTRGCTTAAAAACACATTTTTCTGATGCCACTCTCCATCATTTATCAGCAGTCCTGGTTAACAGGGGAGGTCCCAGATGACTGGAGGCTTGCCAAYGTGACGCCCAGCTACAAGAAGGGCTGGAAGGAGGATCCGGGGAACTACAGGCCTGTCAGCCTGACCTCGGTACCGGCGAAGATCATGGAGCGGTTCATCTTGAGGGCGCTCACCAGGCAGGTGCRGGACAACCAGGGGATYGGGCCCAKCCMGCACRGGTTCATGAAAGGCAGGTCCTGCTTGACYRACCTGRTCTCCTTCTATGAYYAGGTGACCYRCCTAGTGGATGAGGGGAAGGCTGTGGATGGGGTCTACCTGGACTTTAGTAAAGCCTTTGACACTGTCTCCCACAGCRTTCTCCTRGAGAAGCTGGYRGCTCATGGCTTAGACGGGTGTACTCTTCGCTGGGTAAAAAACTGGCTGGACGGCCGAGCCCAGAGAGTTGYGGTGAACGGAGTTAAATCCAGTTGGCGACCAGTCACGAGCGGTGTTCCCCAGGGCTCAGTTTTGRKGCCGGTTTTGTTTAACATCTTTAATATCAATGATCTGGATGARGGGGTTGAGTGCTCCCTCAGTAAGTTTGCAGACCAGCACCAAGTTGGGCAGGAGTGTTGATTTACCTGAGGGTAGGAAGGCTCTGCAGAGAGATCTGGACAGGCTGGATCGATGGGCCGAGGCCAATTGTATGAGGTTCAACAAGACCAAGTGCCGGTCTTGGGTCACAACAACCCCAGGCAACACTACAGGCTTGGGGAAGAGTGGCTGGAAAGCTGCCCAGAGGAAAAGGACCTGGGGGTGCTGGTCGACAGCCRGCTGAACATGACCTGGCAGTGTGCCCAGGTGGCCAAGAAGGCCAACAGCATCCTGGCCTGTGTCAGGAATAGTGTGGCCAGCAGGAGTAGGGAGGTGATYGTGCCCCTGTACTCGGCACTGGTGAGGCTGCCCCTCGAATCCTGTGTTCAGTTTTGGGCCCCTCACTACAAGAAGGACATTGAGGTGCTGGAGCATGTTCAGAGAAGGGCAACAAAGCTGGTGAAGGGTCTGGAGCACAAGTCTTAYGAAGAGTGACTGAGGGAACTGGGGTTGTTTAGCCTGGAGAAGAGGAGGCTGAGGGGAGACCTTATCGCTCTCTACAACTACCTGAAAGGAGGCTGTAGAGAGGTGGGTGTTGGGTCTCTTCTCCCAAGTAACTAGTGATAGGACAAGAGGAAATGGCCTCAAGTTGCGCCAGGGGAGGTTTAGATTGGACATTAGGAAAAATTTMTTCACCGAAAGGGTAGTCAAGCACTGGAACAGGCTGCCCAGGGAAGTGGTGGAGTCACCATCCCTGGAGGCGTTCAAAAAACGTGTGGATGTGGCACTTCGGGACATGGTTTAGTGGGCATGGTGGTGTTGGGTTGACGGTTGGACTTGATGATCTTAAGAGGTCTCTTCCAACCTTAATGATTCTATGATTCTATAATTCTCAAAAGGTGTTTTTTTTATTATTTATGCACTTCTATCAAAAATTTATTCTTAGTATAAAATAGTCTGGCATACGAGTACTTGGAAAGGAATAAAGGATTACAAGTTGCTTGCAAAGCTTTTAATAAAGGATCAACCCAGCTGTGACAGTATTATAGTATTTTCATCAAGTTAATGTGAAAGAACACAAACTGAAGACCTACAAGGAGCTATAGGCACTTACAGTACCCCGTTTCCTAGGTTGACCAAGTCCTGTCCTAACAGGCAACACAGCCACTCCGCATTTGCGCATCCTAATTCAGCAAACCAGCATTGTCCCGCACCGGCTCCAAGCCCAAGTTTCTCCATCATTCAAAAACTTATTGCGCAGCATGCAGAAATTACGACAATAGTAGCTAAAAAGGATGCTCCTGCTATCAGCCTGCCACAGACATCTCATGACAACCTTAGCATTACTTGCTGTTTAATTAATTCAATCTTCTTCAACTGGATGCCCTCTGGCAACACTGAGTTTCACAAACTGTAGCAACAGACGGCAGACAGGTCCTCTACAACAGTGGGCAGCAGCACCCTATTGCTAAATTACTTGCTACCCTGCCTATCCAAAGAGAGAAGCACTGGGTCTTACCACTTCACCTTGGGTACCTATGTGCACCTTGCTGACATTTTCCATGTCGGCACTTGTCTTAAGAACCATTCAGGTCTTCCACAATAGACAGACACTTGTGTAGCCGATGCATTTACAAAGTTAGCTTGAAAGGCAAATGACAACCACAAAAGTCACTGAAGTCCCGGAATAACAGAGGAGGCCTGTTAGTTGTGTCCACTGTCTCTAGGTAAATACAATAATCCCAGGCTCAGAAAGCTTCCTGTGTTAAAACCGCAACTGTCCATCTCCTGACATTAAACTGTTCACAACAGATTATCAGATATTCATTCATGCAGGAACCATAGGGCAACAAACCGGCCTCCGAACCAGCATGGTCTCGCTTTGTGGCATGCGCTGCTGCTGAAAGGCTAGGGAGAAGCACTTTGTTCAGCATCCTGACGGCCTGCTCCCGAACCSAGGTCCTTTGCACCACTGTCAGACGTACACACCATCATCTACTGCCTTCTGCCTGCTCAGTGGGGCTCCACAAACACCACCGTCATGCAATTTTTGTTTTCATCTAAGGAGAACTTTTCTCCAGCTGCCACCACTTCTCAAGCTGCTGCTGAAACACCCTCCCATGCTTCCCATTTCAGCCAAACCCATCCGGTTCTACAGCAGCAGGGCAGTCACTAACAACGGCTTGACCCCAAATGGCACGGGAGAAAGGGCAGGGCAGATCAACATCACTTTGGCCAGAGAAACCTGGAAAAACCTCAGACATAAAAGCTGATTATGGAGTCGGCGCCGCACACAGTTCTGCAGCGAGGACGACTGCAGGCCTGTCTAACAAGTTGAGGGATGCAAGCCTGGGCTGAAGTACAGGCTCAGCAGCAGGCATTCCCTCAGAAATATTAAAAAGTGCTTGGGATCTCTGCAGGTAGCAGCACCACTGAAAGCAGCCACTGACAGAACTGTCCATCTTAAAATACCGACAATGCCAACTAGCAGCTAATTTTACTTTTCCTCCCCTTCCAACGACTTCTGTTTAACCCACGAAATGGCACTTTTGGCTTAGAGCCCCGAAGCAGCTGCAGCACACCCAGTCCCTACCACCAAGCTGCAGCCTCTCACGCAGTAGGGTTTTTTAATTTTTTCCGGCTTAACTGTGTCCGAGGGGGCGGTGCGGGTGTCCCAGCACCCTCCGGAACCCTTCTAGGTAGAGCGAAGCCTAMTGCAAGGGACCTGCTCTGCACCGCAGCGGCCGGGGACTCCTGCAACAAGCGCCCGTATTCACCACCGCCATCAACACCGCACTTTCAGGACGGCACGACCCGTTTAAGCGCACGCCGAGCCCCCAAAGGCGGCTTTTACGAAAGTTAAACGCTGCGAACAACTGACACCCCCCCGCCCCAGGGTGCCACTGCACCGGTGCCGAGCCGCGAGCAAACACCAGAAGCTGAGGGGAGGGCGAGCTCACCGCCCCCTCACACGCCCCCCGGCAGCCCCCGCCGCTCCGGGGAGAGGGGAAGCGGCTAAGCGGCTCCCCACGTCCCCACGTCTCCCCCGCCCGTAGGCAGGAAGGTCCCGCCCCGGCCCCCTGCCACAACAGCGGCACGTGGCGGCCGCCGGACCGCCGCTGCCGCCTGGGATGGGAGGGGGGGACGGGAACGCCATCTCCCCCCACACCCGGTGCGCTCGCGCACATCCTCCCCCCCCCATCCCACCCTACCCCATCCCAGCGATCGCGCCCGTTACCCGGCGGGTCGGCGCCCGCCGGCCCTGTGGGCGCCATGCTGCCGACACGTCACCGCCGCTGCGCGGGTGGGCGAGAGGCTAGGGGGCCCGCGCGCAACCCATACGGCGAGCACGAGCGGCAGGGCTGCWACGTCACCCCCTGACGCGCGAGCTCCGCCCAGAGCGTGGGCGGTAAGCGCGGGTTGCCCCCGCGTGAGGCGGCCGTTGCTGCCGTTGGCCCGAGGGGGAACGGGCGGTGCGGGGGAGGGGTGTGTGTCCCGCCTGGCTGGCCGCTGCCCGGGAGGCTGGAGAGCGGCAGTACCCGCTGAAGCTGTTGGGAGTGGATCGGCAGCCGCAGTAGCAGGCTGAAAACTCAGGCGAGGCGGTGGTTTGCTTTCCTTTTGCGGCCTGAGGACGGCAGCTCTTAAACTTACGGCCGGATGGGGAAGGCAAAGCCTGGTCTAACTCTCCTAACGTTAAATGCCGATAGCTTTAGATGCCCTTGTAGTTAGTGGGCGATACTTTTGCTGCCAGGCAGGGCTAAACAAAATGAGTTGTCCCCTCATTGGGGGAAGATGAGGGGGAAAGTAAGTCTGTCAAATGCCAAAAACACTCGTATTGCAATTAAAGACTAAGTGAAACATACGTAAATACGCCTTACATACATAAACTGGAAATCAGACTTGCCAGTGATGTATGGATGCATGTTACTGGCATGTAAACCTAGAAACAAGTTATACTAAAAGAATCAAGCAAAATAAGGCAGTTTGCTTGACAGTCGAACAAAACAAATAAAATCGTCTTATTTTGACACAAGAGTTTCACTTCTTTTTCATAGTCCACGATGATACGTCCTTTCAACTTCTCTAAGGACTCACATTTTAAAAGAAACACCTATCTGTTAACAGCTGCAGAAAGCCTCACAAATATTACTCTGTGTGCAGCGAATGCTTGCTCGCCAGGAGTCAGGATAGCTCAAGGGACTAACGTCTGCACTCATTTAATAAATGTGTTGGTAATTCTCAAATGCCAGTAATAAACATGAACAGCATTGTAATTTAAACTAGGTCAGTGTTCAAAATGTGAAAAGAAGAAGGAACCCTGTAAAATGGATTACTGACCAGCCTTTCCTGTTTTCCATGGCTGGCTCAACAACAAGCAAGCAAAGCAAATACTGCAGGTGAAGATGCAGAGGCCGCTGGTTCTGTGTTACAGGAATGAACTGAGTTTGCTTCCCTCCTTCAGGCGCCTGGGCCTCAGCTCTGTGCAGCAACGGTGAAACCTTTTGCCAGCTAAGAGTATGTGTTGCTACATGTACCGTACTTAATAACGGCTTCTGCGTTTTCCCTGGAGAATTTTTAGGAGACTCAAAATTAGTTAAAAGCCATTAGTGTAGATGATTCCTGGAGGCTAAATGTTTACTCCTGAATTTTCTTTTGAGACACAAAACCAGTTGGTTACAAACCCTTTGAGTCTAATGCTATCTAGGAACTTTTATAATCGACTGTCACTTCGGTAAATGATGATGCAAGTACATATAAAAAATGTGACTTTATGTTTAAATAATATATATGTCTAATTCAGCTTCAGAAGAAATACAGGCAGCTTACAAATCAACTAGATAGTAGTCCAACTTCAGTAGTAGAGGCCATGCTCCAGTTTTGAATGCCAAGAGACTTGGCTGGAGAGCGGACCTTGCATCTCAGCAAACCATTCCAGTGGTCAGCCCAAGCTCCTACTGCAAAAACGTGTCCCAAAATTCCAGTGTAAGATGCGATGGTCTGGAAACTATAAACTTTAAAAGCCTAACAACAGAAGTGGAATACACTAAACAGAAGCAAAAGTCAGTTACTCCTAAAGACTGCTTAATTTTATCACTTTTACATATAATTTGCATATATTAGAGAGATGGGCAATGCTTTGAGAACCGTTCACGTTTTTGTCATGCCACGTAACACTATGAAAATTTTCTCTGGCAGCAATTCAGGTTAAAAAGCTCACTGTCTCCACAGTTGCTTTCTGGCGACAGATCTTGGTACCACAGCTCAGCACGTCCTCGTGTGTGCTGATGCAGTTGTTTGCGTAACTGCTCCAAAGTAGGTCAGTGGAAAAAAAAACCAAAACTGAAAATTTGAAGGTGCTTTTGAAAAGGGTCGTTTCATGTATCCCATTTACTCTGCAGTTTCACAACCAGTTTGAGCCAGTTTGACCGTGTGGTGCTGTGAAAAGGCGGTCCCAAATTCCCAAATTCCACCCTGCCCCATCCTCGTATTTCCACGCTGTTCCTTGTGTGGGTGCTAGCACACGAACACAATTCTTCCTTAAAGGTCAATTTTGAGTCAGRACAGGTCCCTGATCCAATTCGTCTGCAGCTGAACAGTCTCCAGAGCTGACGCCGGAGCAGCAGCCGCCCAGCCTCAGACTGTGTTTAACCTGCTCGCAAAACTGGAGTGGTACAGGCAACTGAATGAGCACAGCTGAGGCAAGATACACTCCGGAGGGTGCAGGGAAGAGGAATGAATGGTTAAGGGTAGCGATTATCAAACCAGATCATTCAACAGAGGAGTATCAACACAGAACTTCAGCCCTAAGATGGTTTGCAATGTTAGAGGATCTCAGGTCCCTTTTCTTGGTTTAGTTTCACTGACGACAGTACTGCACAGTGCTAAGAGTCCAGGTGCGTGTCCCTATCCCGAGGCTGCCACACACCTGCAGTTACCGAGATTTTTGAACTATTTCTTTGAGAAGCTTTAGTACATGGTGTGTTTGCAGGAAACCTTCAAGGATTTGCAGTGAGCATGCCCTTAAGCTTGAAAAGTTCTTTTTCTTTGTCTTACGGAGTGTTGTTCTTATTTCACTAAATTAGGCTGTCAAAATACTGTTTCCTTTCATACATTTACAGTAACACCAGGAGCAGCCTAGAGTTGCTGGAGCAATGGAGTAAAGGAAGGGAGAACGCAAAGGTGCCATCATTCCCACATCTGAGAAACCTGACCTTAACACCGTTGGGAATTAGTCCTATTTAAACACCAGTTTAAACATTGTATCATTCATGCAAACATCTATCGTCATGCTGAGAATCCTGGTTTCTGAAGGTGGTTRTAAGTGGTGCTTCAGTGAAGCTAACATCTTCCTAACTGCAACAGGATTAAACTATAAATACAAATTAATATCCTTAGCAAAAAAAAAATTTCTTTAAGTCAGATCGAGTTCTGGTATTTCAAGTATATTTGAAGGTATTTTCAAACTACCRCTTTCCCTGGCTCCTCTCCCACACAGCTAAACTCTCACAGATCTTTTGAAACCAGGTAGTGTTTGAAGCAAACAAAGCCACCTTTGTATTTTGATTTTTTTTTCCAGTGCCAAGGTTATGGTTCACCAGTTTGTTACTCTGCTTGCACACCCGTGGATTCAAATGACATACTCACCTTATGCGTAAGATCAAACACAGGGGTTTAGCACTCTCTTTTAGCTTCTGGGTATGTGTTTTAGATACCTCCATAATATTCATCACAAAAATATGCCTTTCATTCCCACATTATCTGCCTTTATCCCTGAGGATGCAGTTCCCAATGGGCTATTCACATAAGTAATCCTTATTTGAACAAGAACAGTGGGATTATWCATGTTACTAAAGAACAGTCGTATTTCAGAGGATTATATCCGAGTGAAGCATTCACAGCACCATGCAGAAATCTGAAAGAGAAAACAGATTAATCTGATTTCAGAGCACAGCTCTTGGCACTCTGTTCTGTAAGGTGACTTGCCACTTGTGCTATTTTGCTGCAGCTGGGTTCTTGCTCTATTTCGGATGACTAAGTTACACTACTTTTTTTATTTTCAGAATTCCCTCTGTGCTTAAGAATTACAATTTTTATTTAGCAATTAATTTTCTAGCCCCACAACTTAGAGGGTGATTTTTTGTCATCCAAATACAAATTATTTGTTCCATTGAAGTCAAATTATGATAACATTTCTATTCCAGGATCAAAATATTACCAGAAACCAAAAGAAAGCTGATTGTTTCAAGATCAATTCTAAGCACACTCCACTTGTCAAAATAGCCTATTAAATATACACAGCTTAGAGGAATATCAATAAATTTACTCTACTTACCATAGAACAGATTTGGACTTCACTATTTTAAAAAAAGCCCAAAGTCTCCATCACAGTGAAAACAAACACACTAAAGTGAATAGAGTATAACCTTTTGCATCTCTTTAGAGAATCTGTGTTGATCAAAAAGTGTATAAATGCCTAGCGGGGTTGAAACGCAGGCATGAAGAGGAGTGAGAATTCAATAGGGGGTGTAGTCTGACAGTTTATCTGCTGTGCAAGGCAAACTGCGTCAGCTGCTTTCAATTTATTACAGGCTTCATACAATTAYGAAATTTTGCAGCATTTTTAAAACCTTCATTATGCACCTTTCAGGTATCCATGTCAAATTCATAGTAAAGAGAGGAAGAACCACTACAGGCTTGCCAGCTGCCCCTTGACAGCATGGGAAATGGGGAAAAAGGGCCAGGTCACATGCAGCTAAATGTGTGCACCGAGGAAAACCTGCTCAACATCGAGCTCAGAAAGTTAGAAAACATTTTGCCATGGATGTGCATGAGATTCTCAGCTTCTTTCTCCCCATTAGCACGGCCAAGTGAAGTCTGAGCTGCACTGCCCCTGCCCAGGGCAGGATGACATCTGCCTTGGATCAGTTCGGACTGGTTATGGAAACAGGTTTCTGAAGGTACCTTCTGGTCTCTTGCTGGCAGAGCTTCCTGCCTGTGTTGCCAGATATCCACAAGCTGAGGGCCTAGAGCAAGCCATTTACGAAGTTCTCCATTCAACAGACAGTGCCTCAAAAATCAGTAGAGGCTGCAGGGCTCACCCTGTGAAGGAGAACTGGAAGGTCTCGGTGACAGGATAAGCATGAGGGTGACGGCAAGGCAGGCAGGAGCAGTAACCTCACAGGCAAGGAGGCAGTCCCGCAGTACCCAAACAAGAAGAGCAGGTCTGGCAATGCTACCAGGTTCAGCCCACAGTCCAGTGGTCACTAGACAACCCATAGCCATGAGACAGGGCCAAGGTCAAGCCAGGAAGTCTCGTAGACTAGGCAAGACATAGTATACATACAGCATAGCTCAAGCAAGAAGCAAGGATGAGGGCCTGAGCTAAATGCATCTCTGTGGCTAATGGGTGGGAGGTGCGGGGGTGAAGGTCTGATATTGCTGTTCAGGGCAATTGGAGCCTGCTGGTGTTCTCAGGGCCTTACCAGTAGATAGACTAGCTTGCAGATAGAGACAGAAGAAGTTGAGGAGGACTATCAGAGCACAAGCCCTAGGCATACTTTTGCTGCCTGCGCACTATAAATGGGATCACACTCCACCTGGCAAACACATCCGTTTGTGTTCAACACAGCTTGAGATCTATGAAAATGTGTCTAATAAGGAGGACTGTGGAAAGGTTTGGCCAACTTGGAAAGGTGGACAGCATGAGAAGTACAGACATAGCCAAGTAACGCAGCCTTCTGCATCCTGGTAGTGCAGACGTAGCACAACGGGGCAGAGAAGACGGACACGCACAGGTCATACAACATGTGAGTGGCATAGGAGAGCTTCAAGCAGTGCTCCCAGCTGTCAGTCATGACTCCTTTCCAGGGAGTGAACAGCCTCTATTAATACAGCTTTCTTGCATTGAACAGCGAACCTTTTAAGATTTTCTGTAAGGGCAGAGGGAATCCTTTCGTGTAAAATACCTTGAAAGACCAGAGCCCTACTTGGCTTTCTCTGACTTACACATACAAACAATCCTGTATGTTATTAACTATCTGTTAGAAAAGCAAGTTTTATAGGCAATTCTCTCTCCTTTAAAGGACTTTGAAACTGCATGGTTTATTCAATTTGTTTTAAAGTCTAACCCGCTAGGTTTCAACCCTTTGTGAAAACTGCGTATGATCACAGACATAGCAGTGACATTTTCTCTACCCTTTCTACATGCAGTCACAATCTCCTCTTCCTTCAAAGTGGTTTGAGCAATGCTATCCCCTCTYGTGTTCAAGTCATCCTAGGTAAAAGAGCAGAAACAAAGAGGGGAGCAGGAAGCTGATGAGGTCAGGGGCAAGGAGACAGGGGGCAAGGATTTGAGTCCCAGACATGAGCTAGAAAACAAGTTTAAGGAACCATTTCCAGAAATACGAACCTTCTAGAGAACTGCTTTTGCTGGAAATATTAACTGTGAATACAGAAAATTGTTTTCAAATAAAAATATTAAATGAAAGAAATATGCAAGTGGTATAACAATATAAACTTACCAGACAGAAAAGAACCTTAATGCTGAAAGTCTTGTATATGTTAAGATATGAAGAAATACTCACAGGTGGTGTTGGTTCTAAATCTTGCCCAAGCTTCAGAAATTAAATTGTGAGGAAGAAGCAGCCTCCTGCATCTGCAAGCAGTAACCACAGCATGAGCAAGAGACATTGACAGGGAACACCGCTCTAGGGCAGAGCCCTTCTTTTGTAATCAGTAGTACAAATTTACATTAAAACAAACATGCCTAAAGGCCTAATATTTCCACTCTGTGGTTACTTACACCAGTCAGGTCTTATTCTTTGGCTAGTTTTCAACATGGAAGTGAAAAGTTTCTTCTGTAGCCCAGAGTCTACAATAATTCCCTTTGACTTGGTTTTTTCTTGACATCTCTCTTTGTCTCGTCAAACTAAAAGACTTACTTTTGGGCCTTAACACTTGTAAAGATGAAAATGTATTGAGCAGTCTAAGATCTGCTGACAAGTCCTCAGAAGTCTCTATTAGCATTACTACATCCCATCTAGCATTTTCTGAGTACATTTCCCAACTGTTCCTTAGGTTAGGGGAAGTCTTTATACACGGTACAGCCCCTCATCTAATAGAGTCTCTGTGAATGACTTGAGCTCCTGGGTACCATCAGAGGGCTGCCAGAGAAAGTAAATTTGAGAGTGCCCACAGTCTCCCTGTATATTCTGGCACATGAAAATACTCTGTATTCCCCTCCACTTTCCTTCTCTCCTATTTGCACTTCTACATGCATGCAGGGCAGGTACATCAGGAGCTGGCAAAGCTACCCAGAGGGGGGTAGGTTAGTCCACAAGTGGGGGGGTAGGTTAGTCAGGTTAGTCCACAAGTGGGGGGGTAGGTTAGTCAGGCTTAACTCTCCTCTCCCCTCTTTGCTGTGTAGAGCTAAACTCACTGCAGGCACCTGGATTTTGATGCCAGAAAGTGCTGGTGGAATAATCTGTGGTTTATATCTTCATTTTCCATGTAGTACAGAAATGTCTTTCTATATACAGCTGGTGGCTGGAGAGGCATACTATCATTCCTGTCTATTGAAGGGTCTTGAAGGGTTTAATAAATATTCCAGGAGTAGCAGGTAAAGCTAAACATGTTAAATAAAAGCAAAGGGAATACTACTTTATTTATTGCCTTAGTACAAATCAAGAATAATTGCATTCTGACCAAGTAGAAATAAAGTGTCTCCCTTCAAAATCTGATTCAAGGGAGCCTTGAGATCATTAAACTAGATTTAAGTTAACATCTCCAGTCAGGAACATTTAAGCTCTGAAGGACAGCTGTTAGGAGTGGGAAAAGGGCAGTCACAGAAAGAGGTTGGTGACTGCGTTAGAAGGGAAAGTAGTCTGAGAAGAGACACTAATGCTCGCAGGAAGGGAGATGCCTCCTCAGAAAAGGCAAGTAAGTGGCCATTGCTAAAGACAATCCTGTCTGCAGAGTAACACTTGAATTAAATGCCACCATTGTAAAAAGGGTAACGATTCTGAGCTAGGTGTTACCATGAGGAGCTATTCCAAAAGAAMTTTGGCAGAATATTTGTTCCCCTATAGCTATTCCAGTCAATTGTCCTCTGCAAATAAGGCCAACTGGGCCATCTGTGTTCTTGTTCTGGCTTGAACAAGCAATGGGTCTTACAAAAAATCTGCCCAAGCTCCCAGAAGAGGGAGAGTGCCAGAGTGGTCAGCGGGCTCAATCATAAATGAATGTTTTCGGGTTTTCTTGTTGAAATAAAATGAAAAAGTCAGTTATTCATTTCTGATGGAAGGAAGGGTTTTGCACACACATAATCAAAATATTTAATTTGGAGTGTATTGGGGCCAGTCTTCTTAAGTGGCTAATGGAAATGTATTGGTTGTTAAGGAGAAGAATGAAAAGTATTAAAAAATGTGTTGTCTTTTTTTTTATAAAGTTACATTTGTGTTTTTGCCACAAACATTATTTCAGCTTCTTACACATGCATATGCAACTATATTCAAATGAAAAATGGGAAAAAATGAAATATAATACAATGGCTAAASAATGTAATGATACTTGTACATTTTTATTTACATATCAAAATACTAACATTTCAGCTCCTTCTTCCACAAGTCACTTCAGATAATGACAGTTATTATTTCCGAGTGGCAGAAGTGTTTGCTGGACAGCACGGTTGCTTGCCAGCTTGCTGTGGCAAATCAGGCTTTGCCACCTTCACTTAGCAAATAACAAAGCTAAAAGTTGGAACCGTCATGGAGAGTTGTCCCTAGACGATGCACAGATAACAGCAAGACTGTTATTGAACATGCTGCACAATATTAAATTCTGTGTCTTTAGTTTAATCACGTCAGTAGATAGGACCTCAGGGATGTAGTGTCCCACAGCGTTGTATCTGCCATACATATTCATCATGCTCACCCAGGCATCCACCAAACATTACTGGGTGTCTGATTTTCATTTAAATAACCAGGTTTGCTAAAGAGTTTGATAAAACTGTGGCTGGGTTTTTTGTTTATCATCTCCCAGGAGGTAGGATTTCCTCTCTCTTGGATTTCTTGCRTTTTGAAAGCATCCTTCAGAAAACTGGGATCATGCCCGTATGAGGAAAATAGGATTATAAATTCTGGCAGATTAAGTGTAAACAGATAATAAGAGAAACCAAAAAGACTTTAAGGAACAGTTTGCAAAAAATAGAAGAACAAACAGCAGATCTTTTTTTCAAGCATATCCAGTAGCCTGCTAGAGAATTTATAGGAACAGTAGGTCCCAGGAGAGGAATACAAAAAGAGCTCTCAGAGAAGATATTGCTTTAGCAGAAAAACAGACTAAATTTTTGGCATTGGTGTGCAGTGTTCCATAAGCTCCTGTTCCACAAATTACTGGTGGCTCGGAGGCTCTTCCCGGCACACATGGCCACATGCTGCCTCGCTTTTACACTTTCCCGTTGTGCCTGCTGTTGGTAACGGTCAGAGCCAGGATACAAGTCTGAACAAGATGTCTGATACAGCCATTCTATGTTTTTCTGTGGGTTTTTTTTTAATTACATTAATTTGGTGTGCCTATATTGACAGTTGAGTCCCAATGAAGGCACAACTTGCCGGCAATTTATGCAAACACTTCTGTTCCTTCACTCTTGACAGCAGACTAGCTCAGCCTGAAACCGGACACTGTGCTTGTGGTCTGTTGCTAGAGCTCTTCTGTACCTGAGCGGCTCACATGAGCAGCAGTTGGAAGGCTCCAGCTCAGGAGAGCACATGGGATAACCACTCCTCCTGAGGACCGCRCTTGAGGGCATTTTTCACTTAAAGCATTAACGGGTATCTTGAAGGGAAGAAAGTTTCCATGAATTGGGGCCAAATAAGCCAGCCAGGTTTTGAAACAGAACAGCGAGGAGCAAGTAGATGAGGGATGGATGAGTGTTAAAATAGCTTCAGGACATTCATCCCCTCAGGACATTCATCCAATATATTTGGTTTCCAAGTAATTAAAGCAATATGCTGATAATTAAATTTGTGCAATGCAGTATTACAAATGCTAAGGAAATTTCCCCAAACATAGCAAATTGGCAGAGGAATTTCTTTTGAAGCTTAGAATATGAATTCCTAGTCAAGCTCACATACAGMAAAGACTGGGCTTGTCATTCAGTGTAGTGCTCTTTCTGAGGGAAATGAGTGGTATTGCTAGTACTGGCTCGAGGTTTGTTGTCTACACATAAACATTCTTTTGTTGTGAATAACAAAGGACTTCTAGTGAAAGTGAGTGGTTGGGTCCCTAATTCCACRGTTATACAATCACTTTAAGGTAATGTAAATACAGGCTGCTGTTGAGGGGGATAATCTACCTTTCTTAGTACCCTGGATATGTATTCGCAGCCAGCATGGTAACCCAACCAGGGAACTGTTCTATTTATAAATAAATGGGATCATGGAAAAAGTGGAGATAGACTTGTCCTTTGTGGTGGCAGTCCACACCTTGGCTTAAAATTAGAAAGGAATCACAGATTTTAAAAAGAGACTAATATAAAATAAAATCCAGTTTAGAACAGTCAGTCTTCCTATATAAAAATGTTTGGTCTGAAACAAGTAAAATCTCACCAGAACATACTAAGAACTATCTGTAGTGCAGGCTTTACCCTGGTGAAGCAGCTCCTTAGATCAAATGCCCTCTGAACACAACCAGAAGGTAGACTGATGCACAAGCAAATACGCGCACAGGTTGTTAACCATAAGACTTAGGAAGGAGGAACATGGGGAATGAACGGGTATTTCAGTTATTCTGAAACCTTGTTAATATTTACCAGGAGAGAAAAACCTTAGTGACCAGTGAGGTTAAAGCAACACTAGCAATGGTCACACTGTATAATTATAGAAGGTATTGCATATTTGATGTTTGAGCATTTTTGGCACAACAGCACCACCTCCTCCGGTGCTCTGTCTCCAGAAGTAGGGAAGATTTTTCAGACATAAATCCTGACGTAATACAATAATTCAAAGACCACTGAGCAGTTTTCCCTGGTAAGAAATAAGCTAGTCAGGAATCCAAAGCAGGGCGTATTGTGCTAAGCTTCCACTGTGCTAAATTTACAGCTGCTTTAATGTCATTTTCTAGTGTAACGCAAGTAGAGAGCCAGATCTAATAATTTTTACTTTGTGCTCAAGATATGGAAACGATGCGCATGCTTTCTTGTTTGACTGAGCTGATCCTTCTTTAGAAGTAATTTTCATACAGATTATTCCCTGCTTTTTTTGTTTATACCAGATTTTCACTGACTTTGTTCCTGATTTCTGTTGAAGAATGACCTCAGGCTTGTTCCTCTCTTAAAAGTCTAGAACTCCATATGCCACCAAGAGGCACAGTCCCACTGAAGAAAATGAGGACCAAGGACTTGGATTTCGCAAAATTAAGTGATGAATGTTCTTCAAAGTGTCACCTCTTATCTAAGTATTATTTTCTCATCTAAATATTACTGGAACTGTTTGTAGAAGCACACCAAAAAATACTGACACCGTTGCCAATGCTGGAGGCAGGCTCCTAAGGGCCTGTTCATATACTAGCAATGATCAAACAATTACTTCCTTACAGAATTATTCTCAACCACAAGCCATTTAAATCGAAAGAGGAAACTGCTAACCATCCAAATCCAGCTGCTAACAGGAACTATTTTCCTCCTTCATTGAGAACACTTGTGTCTGGGATAACCTCTACAGACACCAGGAACTACCTGAATAAAAGAGCATGGTCTCCTCCAAGAAGTGGGCAAACTGAACAACAGGATGTTCTGATGAAAATACAAGCCGCTAGGAGCGGCTCTGATCCAAGCCTTTTGTGGCCAGTAGGTAAGAAAAGTGCTGGAAACTCTATATGAAGAAAGGAGGTATGAAGGTGGCACAGAGCTGACAACACCGTTTTCTACCTGCATCAGCACCTTTCTGAAGATCAGTGACTGCAAATGATTACTAGAAAATTGAGATTATCTTGGCAGGAAGTTTTTCAAAAATTGCTGTATCCGTGTGAAGTCACAGAAGACACCTACATTACAGTCATTAAAGCAACTTAAAACCTTACTGACTTTTTTGAATTTTAATTTATTCTATAACCTTCATTCACATGATCATCAAAATAATGCTGTACTTTCACCTGTTGAACCTTGATTTGGGTCCTGTGATTGGTACATTCATGACCTGGGGCTCAGTTACTGTGCTTTTTTTATAGTAAAACTAGTCTGCTGCCAGAATTGTGTAGACAGAAAATGCCACTGAAGCCACTGATTCCCGGTGTGAACAGAGTGATTCTACAGAAAAATACAAATGCCACCTACTAAAAATGGAGCCTTAGAGGAAAAGGAAATCTCTCTGTTAAACCCATTGCCCTGGAACTTGACCACAGAATGTTTTAAAAAACCTAGACTTTTACTCACTTCAGCGTAAAATAACACAGCTTATTTCTTTGAGTGCTGGGAGAAATAACTTTATGATACATCTTTTTTTTATGTGAAAGACATATTAAAGTAATAAATATGGTACAACATTTTTAGGCAAGTACGGATGGGTCATTAATCCCTGCAGCTCTCTGCCACTGGTTCCGTTCACTCTACTTTAGAAATTAGAAACCTGATATGGGAATGAAAAAATTACTTTGCAAAAGTCTTTTTCTCTTGCTGCTGATAACGCTATCTCTCACGTGCTTTGATCAACAGAACATTTAGCTATAGGAGGAGTTTAGAAGTCTCTTCCATACTACTAAAAATAGGAAGAATATCACAATATAAAAACTAGCACGCAGAGAACATGAATGACACCCAATAGAAGTGTCAGATATAAACCGTCTGTGTGCCAATTTTTAGCATAATCCTGCCTGTAGCACTGAGATTTTTCTTTTGTGCCATGTTTGGAAGCTCAATGTTTTATTCTTCCAGTTGCATTAAACTGTGACAATGAGAGATATACAAGATTTATTTTTTAATAGGATTCAGCCTGCCCAGCAGTCATTTAGCTGGAAATGCCATTGCTTTAAGGCAGAGCTTCCCAACTTAGTTTGTACAGGCATGGTCATCACAAAAAGAGATGGCACCGCACCATGTCAGTATCAGCAGTGGCAGCAGCAGCTCCTGGCTGTGTGCAAGGCTGCACATCATTACATACTTAACATCTGCACATGAGGAAAAAGAGAGATACAGAAAAGTTAAGTCCAACATCTTCAAAAGCATTGGTGCCTAAGTCTCACTGAAATCAATCTAAGCTAGGAGTCTAACAAGCTATGGACATCTGTGCTCAGGTGACTGAAATGTAAACTCTGTCCCACTCATTCTGAGCTCCATCYCACCTCATGAGGCCATACCTGTCCCTCCAGCACGCAGCAACCCTTGTTCATGCAAACACAGTGTATAGAAATGCATGACATCATACTTTTTGAACTTTTACTTTTAGCAGACTGAAACCTCCTTTAATGTTCAGAAATATTTCCAGTTCTTAGAGAGAACCACTAGATGATTGCCAATGACAGAGTCTCATAAGGTTTTGAAAAGCAGACTTTATTTAATAGGCACATCATTGCTTTAATAGCACTGGGCTGCACAGCTCACTTCACCATTTGTAAATGGTTTTGTTTGATTACATTGCATTTCCTCAGTGTCAGTAGGATTCAAGTAAAAAAGTTACGGCTTTTACTTCTCTATCATTTCTCAAGATGGAAAAAAAACAGTACAACAACTAGCGCACAGGAGCATAATACAGACAGAACTGCCTGCGATCCAGTAGAAGTCAAGACAAACTCTAATTTGAGCACTGAACAGTTAAAGCTGCAAGACAACCACACTACATTTGCTCAGGTAGGATTTTGCATTATGCAGGATAGAGATGAATGTTGCCCACTAATASAACAAGGGACTGGCTTTCTTATACTGAGAAACAAAGACTGTCCAACACAGACAAGAATGAGGGTTTCAAAACAAAACAGCTCACATGAAATTAGCTTCCTTATTATTTCTGATTATAAAAGTTGTACTCCCTCAGCTGTAGAAGTTAAAGGYTTAAAAGAAAAGTACTGCTTACAGAACTCTAAACCTGCAATTTATCAGCTTTTCCCCCCTATATTACAACTCTTTGTGATAAGAGAAAACATTCTTTAAGAGATAAAAACATAGCATTCTGGATTATTTTCGTAGTTAAGTAGTTTACTTGGTTGATATATTTCTTCCCTGAAAAACTGCATTTTAATATTTTATTAAATTCCACCAGTAGAAGCATACAAAATCAGAAATCATTAGAGGAAAATAATATTGCTCTATGAAAGAAAAAAGCATGACTTCCAACATAGTTTTATGAACATCGTAAAAGAAGCACATATGGCATTGAAACATTTTGAAAATGGAGAAATATTTTGTGAGTTTCAATGTTCTTAGGTTTTACATTCTATTTTCTGAATGGATATTTCCAAAGTTAATATCTTGCAGGTTTTTTAATATATTTTTTAGCATTTGTAGGACAGACAACCTAAAACCAACAATGCAGAAATCTAGCGTGCCGCACACTTTAATATACACTAATTACTTTAGTTACTAGCACTTTACACTGATGGTACCTACTGTATTTGTAAAACTTGTTTTTAAATCAGCTTGTCAAAGCTTTTGGGAAGCAATCTGGGCAATAAGGTGGGTATTTTAGTGTCTACCATGAATATGGCCAATTAGAATCAGAGGTCGCTCTCTCCATACAGTGCTGATGAAAAAGACGTGTAATCCAGAGCCCCAGGAACAGAACCTGGGCCGGTGTACGGAGGCATTCTCTTGATGCAGTACTGAGCCTGCTCAGGCGGCAGCTCTCGACGTAACTCATCTGCCAGGATATAAGGCTGGGAGGGGGGAAAGGATTGACAAATTCAGTATGTATTCTTCAAAGACACAAAGTATGTTTATTTTCTGTAGCTGTGACTAATAAACTCCAACATCCTGCCTATTTTCCTGAGACCAAATATTTTCCTTGGTAAATTCCACCCCTAATGATGAGTTGAAGGGGATAATCCTACCAACAAACTGATTAGGTCAAAATCCGGTCTCAGGATATGTGACTGTGTATGTTAGCTACCGAGCACTGTGCAGCCGTGAGTAGACTGCTACTGGTACAGCTCATCCCTGGATAGGTAGTCAGCATCTCTAAAGTGCACTATTGCCCCTTCTGCAGTGACAGGACAGACATATTTTCAGTCAGATCCTGTTAGTTTCAAGGCCCTAACATATTTGTAATGAAAGATGCATTATTGCTCTTACTGGGTTTGCATTTATGATATGAAGGATACCCTCTGTTAACAGACTTGACATTATTTAAAATAGCAATGTAATGAAAACCATTTTTTCCTGAGACCTTGGCTTTCATCTTCCACATGAAGTCCTACTGAGAATATGTCTGGAATTCAAAATGTGGTCCACAGTAACTGAGATCACAAAATCAATACAAACAGCCAGAATGAGAAAATCAATAGAGCGAGCTTGGGCAAATAGACCTCTAGTGCTGTGATCTCTCCTTTCCCCATAGCACAGGACTGGTTTCCTGGCAGCACTGTTTATGGCCCTGATTCCTGCAGAAGCTCTTGTGTTGCCCTTATCCTCCCTTTCACCTTCATACATCACTCACTCGCCAGTGGATCTGGCTGTGAGGAGGAAAGTATGCCAACTTCAGGAGCTTTCTCCACGTACCCAGTAACGAGAGGAGGCCTCCTCCTCCAACTCCTCCTAGGATAGGGGTACACCACATTGCATCGCCCTGTTGAATGAGCTGTCAGGTCACAACATGGCTCACAATTAGGTATAGTCTTGTGCAACTGACCCAGGCTATGTTCCAGGGGGCCAAACTCTGCATTGAAACATCCAGACAGCAGCATGAAAGGCAGAATAAGTTCCTCCCTAATCAAGGCTGTTGTGTGGAAATAACCTGCTGTACAATATATCCATTATACAGACAGTCTAAGTCTTTTCTAAGATGTCTAATTTTATGTTGGCTCTTTGTGATATGAGGGTATACAGACCAAGCCTTGAATTCTGCACCCATTTCAGCTAAGAGTGTTGGTTCCAAACAAGAAGAAAAGGCAAGGGCTTTCTCTGAAGTCTCACAAACTGAAAACAAAGCTTCCTTATTACTAAAAGGCTTGTATAAGACTTTCAGCAAAGAAGGGCTAAATAGGAGAGCTATTGAATCCTTACAGCCAGCAGCACAATGACTGACCTTATCTGAAGCCAGGATTCTGAAGGAAGCTATCACTTGCTCAGCTGTGTCTGTGTCTGCCGTTTCTCTGGTCATGAAGTCAATGAAGGACTGGAAAGTGACAGTTCCTTGCCCATTGGGGTCAACCAGAGACATGATGCGGGCAAACTCAGCTTCACCCTTTCACAGAATCCAAAAGAAAAAAAAAAATGGTCACCGTAATATCAATCGCCAACAGCCCTTGTCTCTCATGAACCAGTAGGGACCAGTGGTTACAAAGTCTTTAAAGCATCTTCCTGACTTAGGAACATAAATGTCAGAGTCAGTGCCATCTGGGATCTTAAATGCCCACCCCTCTTTTATAAAAAGGACTCGGGCTTTTGAAAAATGTATTCTTTGTCCTAAATACATAGCATGTACTTTTCAATTAACTTTCTGCAACTTCTCTCCCACCCTCCCTCAATGCCTGTTTAACTTGTTTTAACTTAACACTTCATTTTCCACTCCATCCTAAAACCATTGTAATTTAGGTACCGCACAGGGAGGTGAAACAATAGCCCRAGAAGCAGTATACTTGCAGACTCACTGAACTAAGAAGTAAGGGAAACAATTCTGACAATTTCATGCCAAATATAGGACAGTTCAACTAAGACTAATACTTTTTTCCACTAAAAAGGGTGAATCTGGGGGGAAATTTTTGGAATAACTGAAGGAAAGCAAGTGCAACCGCCAAAGCTAGTTTATGAGAATTAAACAGCACCAAACTCATTCTTCCTCATGCAGATAAAAAGGGAGAAAGAAAAAAAAAATCATTTAATAATTGTTAATTTCAACTTCTAAAAGTTTCCTTAATTCAAAGAGAAACGCAGTGGACCATAAAATATGGTTTTCAAGTGTCTAGCTTTACTTTTAACCTCCTTTTTAACCACTTGAAAATAGAGAAAAAGCAAAGAAACAAGAAACTAGTATCTCTAGTGTAAATTATATTATTAGTATTCTGTCAATTTAAGTAAGCTTTAGTGTTGCTGTGGTTAATGTTATAAGCTGTAAGCAGAATCAGTTGCCATTGATTCTTAAAATTCATACCAAATCATAGCCCATTGAAATTAAGCAAGCTCTGAAATCATCATGGTCCATCAATCCATTCTTCCTCTATTGACCAAAACAACGTAAGGAATATAGAAGGGAAGGTTTGAAGAATCCAAGGTAATTTCCAGAGAGATGATGAGTTTAGACCATTTGCATATTGGATCCAGTGTATGAACAGTATTCATTGATATTGCCCAAGCAGGTCACCAGAATCATCATCAGTTTTAAAGGAGGAAGAAGTAACTAACATATTACAGACAGGAAACAGACATTATCACCACAAGAAGTGACATCAGGAAAGGTCAGGGGACAGATAAGGGAGAAGAGGAGGTGAATGAGACAAGAATACAGAGAACACAACCAGAGAAGACAAAGAGAAGGGCAAGGAGAAAAGTTGTTACTAAGCTTGTCAAACTCAGGAGATGCTCAAGCTGTCTCCCTGATATGAAATGTCTTTGAAAGGTTCTGCATGGGACGCTGTAGTGACTAAAAGTATAGTTGAAAACAGACTGAAAATAGTGTATCACTGACTATTTCAAATACTCCACTCCAAGGCTAAGGTAGGTACACTATGAGAGCTGTCTGCTGACATATGGGAAATAAGTACAGGGATTTTCCTTCTGACTGCAGGTTATCAAGACCTGGACTACAGCAGAGAGATGCACATACTGGCTTAAGGGATGAGACTTGCAAGACTTAGGAGGTCAGTTGAAGACCTTGTATAAAAGGAGGTTGCTTATTTTCCAGGAGATAACATCTGTGGCATTCCTGGCTTAGAGCTGAGTAAACATTAAATGGCATGATAGTAAGAAGGTAAATAAACTTTTCCTCTGTGTTGTGATATAATGTAGTGGTTTGGAGAGAACTGTGTCATCCTAAATCAGGAGAGAGCAGTAGAGAGCTTGTGTTGAGTCCGAGAAAAGGAAAATTAGCAAGAGTCTGAGTGCAAGAAGCATAAGGAGCTCCCCAGTTACCTAGTAGAGTCCAAATAAAACATCTCAAACCAAGTAAAAGCAACAACCCGACAAATCTTTGAAAAATGCACAGAAAAATATGGCTCCAAGTGATGCTGACAGTCCGTCTAACCCAGTTGTCTTCCCAGAGGCAGGATCTTTTCAAAGCATTATGACCAATACATTAGTGTTTAAACTTACAATCTCTTTGGCTATTATTATATTGGCCTATCTGAAAACAGAACAATACCAGTTTCCTCTACCTGCAGGTCATTTCCAACCTGTCCTAGACTGATGAGGCAGGCTTTAAATTCATCAGAATGTAGATTGTCAGATTCATCCTAACATCCCATCACAGGTCATGCATTTGGGAAGGTGAAAGGAAAGAAAGAAAAATCACAGGTCAGGTTAGTTGGTTAGTAAAGAACATTCTACTCTTGCATTAATAACCATGTTTTTACAGAACTTCATGGAAACATAATGTCAACATATTGCAATGAATTACCTAAAAAGTGCACAACTTTTGCAGTTTCATGCTTTAGGTTTTTTCTTAGTGGATGAGGGCCCTTACTTCAACTACAGAGTTAAAACTGTGCTTCCTTTACAAGTGCTTTTTTAACATTTTTGCTGATAAGGCAGTTTTTATTCTATTGAACTGCCATTTGCTTCCTTCATTTTCTATTGTCATACAGTGTATGGGAGATGCAGTAAAAAGATCACTGAACCTGGGCAAAACATTTTTTCCCCACTCAATTACTGTTATTTCACTCTTGATATGATAATACTACTTAACAACTGAATATGCATATCTCAAAAGAGAGTAGAAGTACAAAACAATTGGTTTCTTGTCTAGATCCAAAATAAATTTATAACTGACATAACTTATCTGTCTTCTTTAATAATCTATACAATAAGGTTTTGCTTTGAAAACTGACTTTAAAAAAGTCCCATTGAATTCCATGTTAAATGGCTCCTAGTAACACCACATCAGACTAGGTCATTGTTTTGAACCAATATTTTCTTCCATTTTGCAGGTCAAGAAATTCACACTAACTTCTTGAAAAGAGACTGACTCATCTTTTTCTTCCTGTTCATCAGAGGTGTACTTCAGATTGCGTTAACATGTATGCAATTAAAGAGATGTTCTAAGATGAAAAATTATTACCCTTATTGATTTTACAGACTGACAGTTTGGAGAAGATCCAAGGTTTTCTGTCTGCTACATATTTGCCTGCTGGATGAATAACTTATTTTTGAAAATTTCTATATAGTTATGCATAACTAGAATTATAGGAGTTTTAACAAATGCATTGGGTTTATTTAATATACTAACAGGATAAAGCAGTGCCTTATTAAGTTTGTAACACCATGCATTTTTGACATATCATGCTGTTATTATATTGACTCCCTTTGCATCAACCTCCACCAGCTCCCTAAAGGGAAGATGAAAAATAATAGTAGGAAGTCAATAACGAGAGATAAAGCAAAGCTGCAAATCTGGAGCAGCATTTAGTTAAAAGCCGTAATCAGAGTGAAGTATTTTTCCTTCAACTTTTCTATTTTATGGGATAATTTCTGCTAGAAAGCATTCAAAATGGTTTATTTTATCATTCTGAAAATGTTAATCTAGTCTGGCTTGAAACTCTCCAAAACCATCCCGGAGACAGGCAACGGCAGGTCACACCAGGAGTAAAGTCAGCTTATTTTATCTTATTTCTAAAGCCAAAGGTATTACTGTGTGACTGCAAACAAAATGATATAAAAATGGGAGCTAAGAGCCAAATCCTGTCCCTCCTCCTCCTCTGCCAGGTGTTGGTAGAGGACTATTAGCTATTTGACTACACCAGGGGGGTGGGTGGTCAGTATGTGCATGAGCTCCTAACCAGCCACACGTAGCAGTGGTGGTCGTGGAACAGATCGCGAAGGGCAGATGGGAATGAGAGAGGCCAGCACATCTACCAAGAAACCATTTTCTTTAGGAGAGGAGCGCAACGGTTGTGCTAGAGCTCACAACCGGCATCTGGTTAAGTGGGACTCCCCAGTGAGGGTCCCATGTGCTATAGCAGGTTCTCACATTCCCGTAATGAATTTTTTTTTAATCGGCATCACGTATGGCCTAAAAAGGCATGTTTGCCTTTGCAGCGTATCAGAGTTTCATGGGATACAATGGTATTTTGCAGTTAATGGATAGATCAAGCCCATGCAAGGGCTTGCTCATTGGGAAATGGTTCTTAGTGTTTATTTGTATTGTTTGCAGACCAACATTAAGCACTGAAATTAGTTTTTTAAAGCATATAAATAACTTTGCCTTGTTCATCTTTTCCTGCCAATACAAAGTAAAACACTGAAATTCCCCTCCATGTTTCATTATTAGTCCCCAGAAATCTTCTCCTTCCCTTTTGCATTTTATATGTGGCCTTATAAAACAAATGAGTTTCTGAGTCATAGTAATACATTCTTAAATATGTCCTTCCGTTTCCTGAATGCTAATTGACCTGCATAAGCCTGATCACGTGGTTCCTTTAATAGGGAGCTGTTGTTTTTCCGTTAGTAAAATAGAGGGTGGCATGATGCTATTGTTCTGCATGCAGAGCTCCTACTTAAAATCTGTAGTTTGCACAAAAATCGATAGTAGAATATATTAACAGCTGTTAGGATATTACATGCAGAGCACCTCCAGATATTTTATCACATACTTCACAATCTTATTTAGAATTTACTAAATATACTGAATCTGAAGGAATCCCTGCATAAAAAGACTTCAAAACCAGTGACTGACAATATATCTGTGTGGGTGTCCCAATTTGTCTGCATACCATAATCCAGCTATGCACCATTTTGAACACTTCTAAACTGCTTCTGTGATTCAGACACTGTGTCCCACTTTCTTTTTTTTCCCTATGCAGTCACATTAAGGAAGGAAATATACCAGCTTTGCTGAAGATTTATATTTATACCTACAACTAGAATGTGCCTTGAGGCACAGCCTCCAGCAAGGACTAGTGGGTAAGCAGCACCATCCTCAGGAATAACCTCTGGGGTACCAGCATGCGTACATGCCTGTTCGAAACAGAAGAGCCTAGAGGGCTGCCTCCTTGCCCCAACGGAGATAGCGTATTTACCACTTGCCTGTAACAAGGATGACTTGTAACGCTTTCTGTGCTAGCACATCTCTGCTGGTGGATGCACTGAAAGAAACACAACTCTTCCTGCCCTTGTAATTCTTATCTGCATGGTGCCCACTTACTCAGTGCAGTTTGAGAATCAGGGGCATGTGGCCCCCTAAAAAAACCTTGTAAAGTACCAAATAGTTTTCTTTCAAATATTCAAGATGAAGAAGCCATTTAAAACAATTCACCCAATTATTTAGCTCACTTTCAAAGGATTAACAACTGCAGAGTTAAGCCCCATAATGGATTATAAACTGTAAGATTTTTATTTTTTCGTATATTCTTATTGGGGAGGAAGATAGGGGTTCCTTCCTCAGATTTATAACCAAAGGAAGTTGTTTCTAGAAGCAATCTATAAAAAGTTGTTAGGTTTAGGTGTACCAAAATACATCCTTTAAAATGGAGAAGGGAGCTACTCTGCATATTAGTATTTTGCTGACATCCTCAACACACACCAAGATTCAAACATTAAGATATGTCTTAAATTGGAGAAATGCCACAGAAGTCAGAGCTATAGCATGCATAAATGATTCTGTTGTGCTTAGGTATTTAAAGCCTACTCATCAGGGATAGTATTAATTTTTGGGATCTTTTCTGGCTATTCATTATTGTGAATTGCAATCCAATTCTTTCAGTGTATTTTTTAAACTATGTCAGGCATTCAGAAATGTTGCTAAGCGCAACAAAATTATTACATATACTGCTAATTCCATCTGACATGGAGAATGATCCAGTTTCATCTTAATTTCTATTTAAGGTGACCAAGACCATAAAAGAATCCATTACTGCCCTCTCTATCTAAATTCCAAGTTTAGAATCTTCATTATTTTGTGTACCCTGAAGCAACGCTGAAGCACCCTGGGTTTCCTTTTTTCACTAACACTGAATATTTGAGTGTGTGAGAACATAGGAAGGGTATAAAAATGAAAAACAAACCTGCCTCTCTCAAACATGTTTGTTCAATGTCTCCTTCTAGCCTGTGTAGATTGAGTCTCATCACAATGTAATTTAATCAGTATCAGTTTGTCTTTTATCAGTGTTTCTACTATCTGTCCCCTGCAGAAAGCCTTGCTTGACGGCTGAGTGGTTTTAGATCTTACCTTCTTCCTTTCTTTAGCTTGCATTATACTAGTAAGAACTTAATTGCCGCACTGTGTCAGTGCAAAAGTACTCCTAAGCCGACTTCCCATGTCTGATGCTAAGGGAAGGGGTATGCTAAAGGGGGCATATGCAAAACGGTCCTTCCCTTGACGTGATCCTTCCAGACCTCTTTTTTAAGGCCTTGGGATTGTATCTGTCATGGGGGAAGGTAAGATCAGCAGCTAAACTTGCAGTCCAGGTCCAGGTTGTTGAGGCCATAGAAACGGATGAAGCCTCTATCTCCTTCTGCTTCTGACATGGCTACTCAGGCTTCCTGCAACAGAAGCAAGGGCAGAAGGGACACTGCCTGAAGCCATGACTCATTATAGCCTGAAGAAAGGAGACAGCCAGGGGTAGGATCTAGGAGCTGGGCAGCACTTCTGTGTTACACATTATTGTCACAGCCCATCTCCAACCCGCCTGCAGCTATGTGACACGAGAGCCCTCTTCCAGGCCACGCAGCCTTTCCTAAGGCCTTGCTCTATCCGATCCTCTGGTATCTCAAAGTCTTACTATATCTGCAAAGCCTACAGATCCATAACAACAGGGCTGGTTGGTGTAGGAGTTAGCTTCTCCCTTCAAGACCTTCTGAGGCACCAAGAAATGCCCGTAATATCTCCTCAGCCACTGAACCAGCCTTGCCGCGAGCATGGCAGAGAAACTCGTCTATGAACTACAAAGATACAGGGACGCTAGAAATGGCCATCTAGTGTAAGATATACTAGGATTCCATCACCTTGCTTCCTTATCTTTACAGAGCTGTCAAATCTTTGTGCAAAGTCCCTGGTTTCCCTTAATAGGGTCTCTCAAATACTGGTGTGTCATTTATCCAGGCCTGGTACTCTGTCTGCTTTTAATAGCTCTAATTGCTCAGTTATCTGCTCCAGTGCATTGGAAAAGCCATTTAGTATGCTACTTCCTTCCACCCCAGGAGATTTATCTCTGCTTCTGTGATGTTATCTTCTGCTTCCTTAGAAAATACAAAAAGGAATTATGCTGCACTAGAATCACATTAAGATTTTCCATAAAATCTGTTCCTGGTTCCTGTGTAGCTAACTTTTCCTATGCTTGTGTGTTTCTTCAAAAAGCAGAGGTTTGGCAATTCTGCTTTTCTTTCTAAACAATTAAGGATATTCTAAAGAATATTTAGCAAACTATGACTGTCAGCATCCAATACACATCAAGTATAAGTCCAGGTATGGGTCGTCATTTTGGGTAGAGCTGGACAAACAGGCTGTCAGTGAAAAGAAAGTGGCATTTTGCTATAGCCTGAAATGATTTGAAGGAGCTGACTCACGTGATAACAGAATGTAAGTTGGGGGTTAAGCACAGTCTGCTAACTACAGGAATCTGTATTGGGAAAAAGACAACAGCCTGCTGCTGCATTATAGTAATCTTTTTTCAGTATTTGAAATGTGAACTTGGTTTTGAAGGTGGGTTCATGCGAGAGACATGTTTTCATTCCTACTTTTTTATTCATCCCTGATTAGAAAATTGAAAAAACCAGCCTCTTATTTCCCATATACAGCCAGAAAAATACAGGATTTTCCTTGACAGCTATCAGTGCCCCAACTATATTTCCTACAAATCTATTTCTAGGGGGACAAGTTGTGATTCAAAGGAAAAAAACCCTGTAATCCAGATTACAGCTCAATTTAATGAGATGGAAGCCGCTGGCAAGTACATAGAACATGCTGCACTGCCTTACAATAAAGGGGCACATTATTTTCCAAAACAGATTTATCCAGTTCTGCCTGTTATTTGAACGCTCAACCATATTAGCAGAACTATAACTTTGCATTACATATAAAGAGTACAAATTAATCTTTAACGTATCTGTACAGTGCTATGATTTCATAAGGCTATAAAATTCTTTGTTAACTGATCTTTTTTGCTGTTTTAAAAAGAGCCCATTGCTACTGCGTTTGCAGTTTTTTAAAAGGCTTACATTTGGAATGGAAATAAACTCGCTTTTGGGAACAATAAATGTTGCTAGTTGAGAAAAGCAGGAGTACTGTACCCTGTCAAAATGATTGAATGATGCTCTGAAGTCATTCATTTGTTCCTGGGTGATACCTTTGGCATCTCTTGTGAGGATCTGAGTCTCAACCTCATTGATAGTTCGAGCAATGGTGGTAAGTAGGAGCTCCCATCCAACACGGATGTGCTATGAAAGAGAAAATACTGATTTATTAAAGAATCAAATATATTCTTCTAAGAGTACAAAAAGTAGAGTAAGCAAAAAATCAGYTCTAAATATTTATGTGATACCTTTTCCATACCACTAACTCTGTATTATGATCAAGGATCATTACAAATAAAAATGTTTTTCAGAAAAAATGGAACTGGTTTCTAAATGGGTACTTCTTCACTGAAAGTAAAAATAAGTGAAAATACAACAAGTCTTATGAGATTATCAGAAACTCTGCCAAATTCTATCCTCTGTTGCAGTCTCTTCAGATCAGGGAAGGTAGTTATATGGCAGAAGAGGGCAGAATAAACTAACAAGTACAAAAGGGAGTAAATGGCTACCTCCATAGTATAGTTGGTATGCTTGTTGTCAAACACCAGGGCTTCTTGTATAAGCTGATGATCCCCTTCCAGTTTGTCAATGTTGTGTTTATAGTTAATGATATTGTGCTCATATTGCTTCAGCTGATTCATCTGGTCCTCCAAAGGCCCTGTCATTTCAATAGAGCTGCGGGCAATTTCCTGTCAAAAGAAACAAAGACACACCCCCGCCCCGCAAAATTAAGCTTCAGATTTGCTAATCTGACCAATGTTCACATAGATATGTGATATTTTCATACTAAGAAACAATAGTAATAAAACCTTCATACAGTGGAAACAATAAATTTTACTGTAGAAAACACATTTCAAAAGAAATGCGGCACATTTATTTCTGGAATCAGTATTGAGATCCCAGTGATCCCAGTMTCTTTCCTTTACAGAAAGCAGAAGCTAAATAGTAATTGTTTAGTGATTGGTTTTTTGAAGCCACATCTCCTGCTCACCATCAAGGTACCACTTGTACAAGCTTCCACTGTTTTAAAAACAATCTTAACAGGTGCTAAATACTTCAGGATCAAACAGTTGGTGAACTATCATGGAGATTGCTGTTGACCTGTATACAAAGCAGAGATAAAAAAATCATAAAACACTTTGTTCGTCAGCTTCTGCGTGAGAGTCTGACACTTACCTCCATCTTGGTCTGGATCCATGGCCCAATGACATTGGCCTGAGCAGCAAACTGGCGACGGAGGCGCTCGTTGGCATGCTGGCGGGCTAGTTCCTCCTGCAAGGATTGATCCCTCTGAGGCACCAGCTGCTTCACCTGTTACAGTGGTAAAGCACTAAGTGTGAGTAGGCACAACTGAATAGTTTAAAAACAAATAGAACAAATAAGTCTACAGTTACTAATTTTTCGTATTGGTCTGAAGGTTGATATCAGAAGGACAAGCCAGAAACATGATCACTATTTGATTTACCAGTTCTGTGCTAACGTAAGAAATTGCTAACACGGTCTTGGGCAGCCTGACCAGAGAGACTAACATGGAGAGAGCCGAAATTCTCACCTCTGACTGGATTCAAGTTCAAGACAATTATTTAACTTGAACTGTTATTAGAGCAGTTACTTTGTCTTTCTTTTGAAACACAGATGACTTTTCAATCTCTAAGTAATTGTTCTAAGATTAGAAATTTTATTTCTAAAAACATTTTATTCGAGCACAGCCATTACAATAGGATAACATGAGACACATTCGATCCATCATGTATATTTGAAGATCTCTAATACGTTGCAAATGCTTTTTTTGGCTTACCCTTCTGGATTGCCCTGAGAGATTCTGAATTTAGCCCTTATTGCTTGGTTTTTATAACCCATGAGGGTGTGTTCTTGTCCATGTAAGTTTATGTATTTGGTAAATTCATGCATTCTACACAATCATTTACCTTCAGCATATTATCTGTCTTGGCTCCTAATGAAATAAAATTTGTGTGATCGCTCTAGAAGCCTCTCTTTAATACCTCCCCAGTAATTTTTTAAGGTAATTGCCAATTTCTATCTAATTGGACAGAACATTAACGGTCCCAAAGATGCTAATTTTTGACAACGTATGTGAAAAGCAGCAGCTGGGTAGGAGAGACACACAAACTACTGTTTACACTGAGAGAAAGATTACAATCATTTTCTGTTCTTTTGACAGCACCCCCTGTCCCATCCGCTGGCCAGCCACCAGCTCTGCACTAGTCCCAACACGTGCTTCTCTTGCCCCACCAAAAAGCCAAAAAGGACATAGGTAATACTGAGTGATGGGAGCAAGGGATATTGTGAAACAAGTCTAGCAAACATAAGGGAGAGCATAAGATACTTTAGAAAGTTCATTCTGGCATCTGATGATTTGGAATAATTTACAGATTTACTGTAAAGTTCTCTGAATATTCTCAGTATTCCTAAACTAGAATATTACGTTACAGTGTCCTTAATGTATTTAGCATACATTACCTTTTCCCACTTGCTACGAATCTCTTCCACAGTAATAGTGCTGTAAGGATTGCTTGCGCTTATTCTCATGCTGTAACTCTGAATAACTTTTTCAACTTCATTCTGGATTGACAGTATGGCCTGTCTTTCACCATCTGCCTCTGGCAAAGTAGCTTTAAATTGATCATGTGCAGAGATTAAACTCTAAAGTCGGAAACAGAGAGAGAAAGCATGAAAACTTTAATGGTCCTTCCAACATCTGGAAGATCTGCTGTAAATAAGCACAGATCCTCTCTCAGCCTTCCAAACACCCTGTCTAACTGTATCTGTAGATACAGGAAATAATACATGTAGATACATTCATGAAACAGCCCTCATTGACTTTATCAGGACCTTCACTTCTTCCATGGTCTCTGGAATATGCTTTCATACCAGTGAAGAACCCTATTTATAATAGAGCAGACATTGCCTATCACAAAGAAAAATGTCAAGACAGAGTATGTTTTTTTTTCTTCCACGTGTTCTACTTCCCAAGAAGGAAAAGCTTCCTTTCTTGTCTTCCCTATGACTGTAAGCCAAAAAACAGACAACCATTTACCTGAATTTCCTCTATGCTATGAACAATAAACATGTCCTGTAGGTCTTCCATAGCACCCTCCATCCAGTTGTTGAAAGGAGCAGCTCTTTTGGCAAACTCCAGGTGAAGCTGATCAATTGTTTCGAGCAATTTCTCCGTTCTCTGTGCACGTTGGGAAAGATACATTCCTTTGTTACTAGGGCAAGACCTAACTCCACACACATACCCACCCATGCACAAAGTCATGCCTCATCTTTTCAAAAGCAATTGATTGTATTGTTGACTGATTTCACCACCTGCTTTAAGGATTCTCACTCAAGGCAATAGGACTAACTGCAGTAAAGATACTCTCATACCCAGCATGTTAAAAGGGGTATATGCTTTTGAAAGATAACAGGTGAAATGACTTTTTCACTACTGATATTTTAAGTATTTTTGTTATTGTAATCTATCTGCAAATCAATTAAAATCTGCTAATCTTGCTTTAGTAATTTCTTGTAAGTATAGAAAGGAAGAGTTAGGCACATGCTTTCCACCTTGGCATGCATGTGTGTGACTTCCTCTTTTCTTAAAAAACAAAATTTTGGAAAGTATCTCAGTGCTTTGGAATACTCACTACCAAAAAAATGAACCCAGTGCTGGCTGAGGCAAGGGGTTAAGGGAATACCAGTAGTTTAATGCTTGATAGTAGCCAAAGGATCAAATCAATAGATGATGTCTAATGCTTTATTACCTACTGAGGATAGCTTTGTCAGCTATGTACAAGGCCAGTTCTAGCTATTGTGTGAGTCCAGTGTTTCTCAGCTATCTACAAGGCCAGCTCCTGATAAGAACTAGGCACTTGCCTTAAGAAACCAGCTAAAACCGACCCTGCAGTTTGGGTAAGAGTCAAGGAGSAACTGAGTCTGCGCAAGAACAAAAGGTTACTAGCGGTGACGAAGAGGAACCACTAGCCTTCATCCCCACGACCCCCGACGACCACCACTAGGCAGCAATGCGCAAGCGCAGATGGGAGGGGTTCATGGAAATAACTTCTTGGAACTCATTTTAATACAAAGCGGGGACAGGTCATGCATATGTATAGGTGTATTGTGCAACCTAATGTATATGCAACACTTTGCTGTATATATTTGGAGTGAGTGCCGCACTGGGGCGCGCACGACTTTGGTGGGACTACCCCCTGTGCTGCCCAGCGCTGAATAAACATACCTACTTYACAATCTTACAGATTGTGGAGTCCGTTTTCCGCGCGTCACTGGCCATTATCCTGTACCTCACCTGATTCAGCTCAGACAAGTATGAAAAGGTAAGCACCTAATGGATTTTGTTATCCTTGCTGGACATCAAATTCCCAAAGAGTGGTACTATAAACTGCATGCCATTTGTTGCTGCTTTAGGACTGTCCTTTGGCAGGTGAGCACTGTCAAGTCTGCTCTGAGCAATTGGATCTGTTTGCAGATGAAACCACACCAAAATGAAATGGAGATCTGAGGAAAGGGTTTATTGCTGTTTGGATGCCAAAGTGGATGCTTAATGGCACTGTTTCCAGATCCAAATGAACAAATGGTTCATTTTCCCCTCCCTGCCTCAACTGAGCTGCTGATAATTGATATCTGGCTTACCTCCAGTGCCTCTCTCCTTTTCTGAGTAAGTGTTCCCAGGCTGTCCCATTGGTCACATATCTTTTGGCATCGATCATTGACACTTGCAGCATCATGGTAGTCCAGTTCACTAAGAAAGAGTGAAGACAAAAATCTGTGTGACTTTCTGAAAGGCAGGAGCAGTTGCATTGTCCACACTCTTCCACTGGCCCTCAGTAATTCTTCCCCTCTTTTTTGCAATATTTCTCCTCCAGGTAAGCAAGTGTTGCAGTATAGACATGTGTGATCTAGGCATTCAGCATTTCAAGAAGCACAGCACAGGAACAGGATCAACCTCCTCTGTTGTGAGAAAAATCAAGTATTCATCTGTGACATCCAGGTATTAAAAACAATTAAGATGTCTAACCATCTTTGTCTCAGCTATTCCTGTAGCACGAGCAATTTGATCTCCTGAAGACCAGAATGCTTCAGTCTGGGGCTTTATCAATCTGAAGATTGGTACAGTTTTAAATTAATTGGCCTGAAATATACGTTTTGTTTTAAATAATACAATGATCCTTTCCAGCCTCATACGCTCTGAAATTATTTAACTGAGAAACAGACCTCAGGTTGCATTCAAAGCATAATCTCTCTCTCATAGGCCTGGCAATACTAATAGGGGCTGCCCAGGTCTGGGGCACAGAGAACACTTTTCATCTTCCTCTCCAGGAACTCCTCACAGAGCTACACCCTAGAACTGGCTGGTTCAGAGAACAGGAATCTCCAGAGCCACGTATGCCACCAGCATGACTCAGTGCACCCACAAAGGATGTAGCAGTTAGCATTGCTTTTTCACCTGCTTAATAGGCTTATATTATCCTGACAGAAAGCACCTTACTATACCRCCTAAGACTGGAATAACTTTTTAAGGCTCTGTCCTGAGATTCTGCACTGAGTCTGTCTCAAATTGAATTTTTGGTCTGCGGCAGATAATCCCCTTGGTTCTGCTGCAGCCATCATGACCATAATAAAATACATGTGTTTGGCACTTTGGAAGCTCACTTTTATTATTCATCCACTGAATTTAGCTCTTGGCTGCTCCTTGAGGACACTTTGCCCAGTACCAAACATTGCAGAGATTGTGATTATGTGACAGCATGGCAATATGAAGCTAAGATTTACTTTAAGGCTTGAACAAGCCATTATATGCAGATAGAATTTGTTCCCTTCTTTTGAACATTCTTCTCTAGGAAATTGGCAAGAGGGATGTACAGATCACTTCTACCAGTAACTTAGAGAATCAGAGAGGACAAAATGAGAACAGAAGTAGCTTTCCTCTGTGAAGCTACAGTGTGGGCCAGGGGCAGTGTTCATGCTTCCTCCTCTAATCTCAGTCAGAGCAATCTGGTTCGGGATAAAGTTGAGAAGTATGTGAACCATGCTGTTTAAAAGAGGCTTCAGATGTGCCACAATCAGTCAACTGTTGAAAGTGAAGAATGGTAAAACAAGTAAAAATAAAATGCCATAACAATTTTAAAAAATAACAAAACCAACCCAAAATTGTGAAAGTAGAACTATTACATGTAAGGAGAATGCTGCCAGCAAGTCATACTATACAAGGGCTCCTTAACTCGAAAACTTGCTTCCTCCTTTAGAGCAAGCCTTTTTGTTAGCCTTCAAGGGATGCAACAAAAGCCATCTCTCTGTTAAGAAATTTTAAGTCGGAAGCATGGAGTTTTGGATGAAACAGGCTGAGATATATTTTGCTGCTATGAGTTTTTGGCTAGAAGTTGTTTTTTTTTCATTACAGCATATTGAGATTATTAGATGATGTTCCTGTGTGAGCTGTGAGCTCACTAAGTGGATGGGATGTGGAGATTTGTATTCTGGTCTCTTTTCGCATACCAAATCTAATACACCAGAATACGGACAGGGCATTTTTCCAGATACTCCAGGTCACATCCCTGAGAGTACTGCAAATTTTGTTTTTGCTTCAATGGATCACTTATCTCCTTTTGTCGATTAGGATAAGGGCAGGTGTCCTTCCATGAAAGTGAGGGACTGATTGTACCAGCTCTGGTCAAAGTCCTGGAAGGTAATGTGCAACGTTCCTCCACCAGCTCTGCCAGGGAGGTTCAGTCATTTCCCATAAGATCTCTGCTATCCTATTTCTTCCAGGGATATGTGCTGTGGACAAATAGGTAGGAGAATAATATTATCAAAACAACTTTTGAAAAGGGCACCCGTGGGTCAAAAATCGTAAGTTAGATCACCAAGTGACATTAAACAGCGTAGCTCCACTGCCTTTCTGGGCCTGCTGTGGTTTACTTCAAGTAAGTGTAATATATATATGTGTCAAAGAACATTTTTCTGCTAAAAGCAGGAACAGAGGAAGAAATAACAACTCATAGGAGATTATTTACTTGGAAATAAAACACAGGTTTATATTCCTTGTCCTATTAATTTTTGTATCTCTCTCAACATTGAATCTGTGAAGAGACTAGATTTCACATTTTGTAAAAAGAAGCTTTGCTTATCATGCATACACAAAGTACTGCTGCACATGTGCTATAGAGCTTCCAAGAGAACAGTCATTTCTGTTTGTTTGGTTATTTGAAATCTACAGCCTTTGGAATTGAAAAATCATTAAGCTATTCCTATTGGTCTTACAAGTACTTCAATCTTATCTGTAAAGAATTAAAAATTTAGTCAAATTTTATCCTGATCCAGAGAAGCACTTAAGTATGAACTCACTTCAGGAACAGTGATAGTGTCACAAAAATAACCTGCTGAGCAACATGCTTTAGCACAGCTTCAGAACCAGGCTCATGTTAATCGTGCACGCAAGCACAATTTGAGCCCAGGTTTCCAGAAGCAAAAAGACTCTCCAAATCAGTATTACAGATAGTAGTCGTCTTGGCTGAAAATAAGTTGCTATACTAGAAGTGATGGATATGCAAGAAACTACATTCCAAAAATTTTATCTTGATGATCAAAAACATTGAAATGAGCACACAAGACCATAAATGAATATGGCACTTCATAGTACAGCTCACTCAAGTTCTATTTAGCATTTGCTATGTCATAAATGGCAAATCCCATTTTAGAAATGCCTGACTTTTTCCAGCTTTGTATATAGCCCTATCCAAGCCTTGTCATGCCTCATTGCCAAGGATTTCTAAGTCTATACAGGCTGGAACACAACAATCTTATAGCAGCATCCTGGCTGGAATCACCTGCTTGCACACACGCACAAATCCTTTATCTAAACAGCACCCATCAACAAGCTTGTAGCAACTTTTTAACCTTAAGCACATAGCAGACTGAGCTGCTGCAGCAGAAAATACCAGAACAGACAGGAAACTGTAACTGGTAGAGTCCAAGGTGACACAGCAATTTTTCTCCTTTGAAATAGCAACATTAGGCAGCCAAGAGATTGACTAAAACAAAACAGTCAGGTGTACTGACTTGGAATTTAGACACAGAAGATGATGATTTCTTATAGCGGCCTGATACAGTGATGAAAAAAAAAACAAGAAAAAAATACCCACATTGACTTCAATAGGCTTTGGATCAGGTGCCAATGCACATTTCTTAGCATTCAGACATTAGTCAATCATTCTTTAAAAATATGAACGGAGAAAGAAATTAGCATTTTTCTCCATAATTTCATTGTGTGAGGAATGATGTATAAATAATTAAAACCAATATTTAAATAGAAGCTGCCCATTTCCTTGCAGCTAATAATAAAGCTTGACCTTTATGACCTTTCATTCAGTGTTCTCCAAGGGCATTACGCTTAACGGAGCTACTGAGTCTCAGTGAAAAATCAGACACTGATAGCCCCATTGTATGGAGAAGCAGAGAACCCAAAGTAGAGCATCTCTAAAAGCAATGGGTTTTCAGCACCTTTGGAGCCCAGGCCACAAATAACTTGTTTAACTTCACACAGCAAATTACTGAAACAACTGAGAAGAGACAATCCTAAAATAGACAGGATACAGTGTTCACTTGCGTCACCAGAGGTAAAGGACACAGGGTTCAAAACGCTGGTAAGCAGATGCTGTGCTATGTATACTACATTCCCAAAGTTTCTCATCACTTGTAAAGCTGAAGCTGAATTAACAATGATTAGGCATTTCARAAACTTTCTTTAGTATAAAGAGGAACAAATAACTCCACAACAGAGATCAAGGTGTGAAAGAAGGTGTTCCGTAAGCTCACGTACTCAGTGAAATCTCCATCCTCTGTGTTTTTCAGACTTCTTTCACACTAACTAAAAACCAATACTTACTCTGCCCACTGTGCTTTACTTTTCCTCCTTTAAAAAAATCTTGAAAAATAGRATTTTTCTTCTAAATCCATTTGAATTGTACAATTACTATAAGTGCTGCTGCTATCCGGTATGAACTACATTTTTAGACAACTCTCTTGAYTTTTAAATTGATTTAAAAATTGATTTAAATTAATGAATGTGGAGCTGTTTATGAGTCATGGTCCTTCACGAAGTGAAAAGAGGGCATGTTTTTAACACTTGATTTTTGAGTAGTAGCTGTTTTGCCTATTCAAGAAGGTGGGAAACTGAAACTTGGAGAGTTGAAGCCAAGGGCAGGAATCTGGGAATTTTGATGGTGGCTCCTGTTTCGACCACTACCGCACATCTGTCCCTGTTGGCTTTACAGATTTATACTGCGGGTGAGCAATGAATTTAAGTATGTGCCAAATTGCTAAGATCAGGAGCAGTGCCACRGATTTACAGTACAAAACCACTGCAATTAACTGCATAAGATTATAAAATCAAATGTGTTTAGCTTGGTGTACACACCAGGATGACTTTACCAGAATAGGGACATCAGTATGTAACAGTACAGTCCTGCCAGTGTGGGCAGAGCTTTGCTGACAAAACTGTGCTTAACACAGGTGAATTAACAACCTCCCCACAAACAAAAGCAAGCTCCACCGATAAAGACAGAATTTAGCTAGAGTAACTGCATCAACACTCAGGACTTCTGCTGCCATAAGGGTGTCTGTCAGTCAGGGGCCTTGACTTTTCACATCCCTCACCCATGTAGCTGATGTCAACAACACAGATGTAGCCTAAATGTGTTGTAGAATTGTTCTCAGCTTTGGTTGTGTTTTCGCTGGGCATAGTGTGCTGAGTGAGCAAGTGTTGGTCCTGTGGCTAAGCTGATGGAACTGTCAGTGAACACTCCTGCTCTCCTATAGGAGAGCTTGTGTGCTTGATTGCTTGTGTGACCCTCAGCAAGTTACTCAGTTTCCATATGCCCCGCTGCCCTTTCTGTAAAATGGAGACAATGGCACTTCCAAATATAATATGAAGAGATTGTGAAAATAAATATACTAGAGACAATTAAATCTTCAGAAAAGTCAGTGCATGACCCATKACTATAGAGATAATTTAGGGATGTGAAGCCTTTTGAAAGTACCAACATACTTGTGGGAAAATACTTGATTTTAAAGTGAAGACGCTTGGTCTGTAATTTGTTGTAAGTGAGATTATTTTCTAAGTTAAACAACTCATAGCCAGTACCTCTCAGCAGACCATATGRACTGAGAAATAAACACCTCCAGCATTCCCATCAACACACAATGGACTCATTAGTAGAGCTAATGCTAAAAGCTTACTGTTAAGTCAATTTTAAAATTTTTGTTTTCAAGGAATTTTGGTCAGTTAAATATCTATATTTGGTTGGGGGTAAGGGGGAGATGAGGGAAAGGTCTCAGTGACCAGCTCAGATAATATACTTATGAAGCTATCTCTGGAATTCTTACGTTGGTACCTATGACACTATCAAATTTATTGGAAAGAGTTTATCGCAAAGTTAAATGTCAGCAGCTGCAAGCCTTTAAATGGAACATACTTCAGCTCCTGGGCAATGGCAGCGATCTGTTCCACCCTGTCCTGGTGAGCAGCCAAATCGCTCTCAAAAGCTTCATGTTTCCTTAACATGGCGCGGACTTCTGTCAGAGAAGCAGATTCATAATCCTTCTGAAGTAAGATCTGCTCTTTGCCTGAAAGAGGAAATTAAAATATTCRTCATTTTTTTACTGATTTTTCGGTTAGAACAATTGCAAATTTAATCAACTTTTTAAACTGAGGCATGGTGAAAATTACATGTATGAGATGAAGTCCCACCCCCACTGAAATCAGTGGCAACTTGTCAGCACAACAGCGTTAGAAATATATATTTTTAAAGATCTCTCAATAATTCCTTGATTCTTGCATACGCTGTTTATACTGGTCTAAAATAGCGAGTATTACATTGCTTGAGAAACTGGCATAAAAATGGCATATTGGCAAAAACTGGGGCTCTAAACTATTGTGGTAAGTCTTTTGTAGCATAGACTTATGGAACCAGAAATCACACTGCTGTGCTCAGCTTCACTCTTACTAATGATTTGTTACTCTTTTTCGTATTCTGCCTTCAATTCATTATTCATTTCAGCACCTCCAAAAATAAAAAAAGAAAAGATTGACATGTGTGGCTGCCTGTTGTATCAAACACTGAATTCTAAGTGGAAAATGCCAACCTATTTACAAAAGGCTAGAGAAGCAAAGAGGAAATCAGAAACTGAAATATTACTCCTCAGTAGCTCCTGTGTTGGACAACTGAATCTATACAGACAGCCCCTACAACTGCAGCTCACCACATGGCATTACACAGCTCTGTGAATTCTAGAGCCAGAAGGGACTATTGTTTCACTTGCTACATACCAGCTTATGTGAAGTTTTCCCTACATAACAGCCATAACATGTCACCATGAGTAGCTTATGCACGGAAAATGGGCTCTCAGGGCTGATAAACACTGTAGTTTCCCTTCTAGTATCTGCTTGGCAGCCATTTACGGCCTTGTATGCTTCCAGCAACTGTCTTACAAGATGGAGTCTGGTTTACTTTCACAGTGTGAGAAGATTGTAGCTGGAAAAAGCCAGAAGCATGGCAGAAGCAGGAAGACTGTTGTCAGGGCAAACAACAGGATGATAGAGCAGATCTATGTTTAATGGTCCCCAACAAAACTGTATGCCAGTGTACGGTCCTATAGCTGTTACAACTACACCTAAGGTTAGGTTATCATTAAAAACAGAGCTATAAATGGGGTGTAATCCAGGGTTGGATTGGAGCAAAGCAGAAATGAGTCTGTTATCATGTAGTTTATGTGGACTATTCAAAACATCATGATGACCAAATGATAATCAACTCACAATAACTCTGTTAATAATTTCACTCTTAACCAGTGGTGTCACTGTGGTCCTGGTTAGATTGCTGGTGTACAAATACATAGGAATCCATTAGCAGTAATGGCCTCTATTCAAATGCTGAATATTCCCATTAAGTTTGACTCACTACCTCAAGAGTATGATTTYTGCAGTTACATTTCATTAGCAACACGCCTACAAGTTAGGATCATGACTATAGTCAACAAAACCTGCAATTTTATCTATTATTTTAGGTTTGTAAAACTGTCCAAASTACTTATAAGTGAGTTTCTGGCTGGCAAATATTCAGCACTGACACTTTAACTTTGAACATTAAAACATTAAAAATGTTAAAAGTCATCTCTGCTCACCGTATGCCCACTGTTCATGAGTGGAAGCCTTCTGCCTAAATTTCTCAGCCAAGTGTTCAAGTCTTTCCAGTCTTCGTATTTCATTCAGCAGCCACTCTTCATAGCCTTTCTCAGCTTGTTCAAGTCTCTGCCAAGCGCCAGCAATATCCTGTGAAAAGAATACATCAGAGAGAGGGGATGAAACTATGATCTCTTTTTATCCAAATTTGCAGATCTCTGATTCATTCACAATTTCGCTCCAAAAAGAGAATGTTTTATGTCCAGATTTTTTAAAATCACAGAATCATAGAAAACGTTGTCAGGCAGCTCAGGAAGTCTTGTAGTCCAGACATCTGCTCCTAATAGCGCATCCTATTCAGGTGGGTTCCTGAAAGGAACCCCTATACAAATGGCTCCAAGCATAGTTACACATTCAGTGTCTTCACAATATATTGCTTTTACCTCCCATTTTACAATGTGCATGTTCTTTTATGACATACCCATCTGTTATCAAAACAAAAGTGCTTTGCTCTCAGAAGTTGACAATAGCAAAATAATTAGTATCAAAAGGATTTGGTGTGTATTTTATCTGGAATACAAATTAATTTCACTTTCAGTGGTGCACAAAGTTTTGTGAGCTTCTTCGGAAACTCAAAGGCATGAGTAGGAAACTGAAGTAACAGGGCCCTTATTTTCTCTATATGGGGAGTGGACAAGGGCCCTTTTCAGGTARTGCAATCGTCTGTTTATCAAATCTGAGCAACCAAAACGCAATGATAGAACAGAGTACAGAAACAGGTTTGCTACATTCCACRGGAAATGTTTTGACCCATAGTCAACTCACAATACTTATCAGCAGATGAGAATTCTTGGTACTGACTATTCTTATCTTCACAGGCACAAGAAAAAACAAAACTTAATTTTAAAAAGTAGAAAAAAGCAGAAACATATATTGAGCAATGTCTCTTTCTGTAAGTCTGATGACCAAAATGTCAGTGAAACCACTGTGAGTTTTGCTTAACAAACAATATTTGGCCTCACTGATAGAGAAGTATTGATAACACTCCCAAAGGAAGCTCTGTATTGTCTCATGTCTCAAGACAATTTGCTCTTGGGGAAAGCCTTCAAAGAGGCAAGAGCATGCTTAAGAGAAAGCCAGATTCTAGAATGAAAGGGAATGTGTAAAAAGAGTGGTTTGATATTGATAAAGTGCAACAAACTGAAGTTTCTGAGGATGACTTAAAATGGCACTTCAATCCTTCACGTTGAAATTTTTGTGAGAACGTTGATAAAAACGAGAATGGAATATTGATGCCTCTTTTACTTACTGAAACCATTTTTCCCTCTGATGGCATGAAAGCTGGCCGATTGCTGATTCTCAGTTTTGTCTGCAGGGTGTTGAAATTGATCTCCAGTTGACATTTCTCTTGGACTTTGGGAGGTTTGTGTTTGCGGCGGTAGTCCCGGAAATCCTCTAATTTCTTCTGCATAGCCTGCATTGTTTTTTCTGGGGTCCTGTTTTCCAGCCAAGGAATTGTCCGGCGAATCCATTCTAAAAGCTTTCAACCAACACAAACAATTGAAATAAAGGCAATGGAAAAGCAACCATAAAAAGATCATATTGAATGCACAAATCCTAATCAAGTTTGCTCCATTTTAATATTATTGACTTCAGTTGGTTTCAGTGCCTTAATGGCAAGTAAGCACAAGATTTTCAAAGCTGAACAATACTTTTTTAACTAATTTTCCCAGATATTCTAGGTATTTCTAGAAATATCCTGATTTTCAGAAAGATGAACACACGTAAGGTGTCTCTAGCTAATTACTCAAAACCTGAGTTACCCACCATCACTTGCCACTTTCAAAAGTATTGGTCTTGATGTCTCAAGTAGTCATAGTTGTGAGATCAGGACAGACACCAGCCAAGTAACTCAGGTTATATAAAAATCTTCGCTCAGAAGTCCRTTAGTGCCAACGTAGCACTACTGTCTTTGTGTCTATGATCCCAGTATGTTTTTGCAGGTTATGCATTAAAGACAAGGGAGCTCTCACTTGTGTACTACACATCTGTAGTCCTGACTCAAYCAATTTGCCATTTACTAAGAAAGGACAGGAGGAGCACAATGTGTCCCCTTCTTCATTCATTTGCTGCCTGTGTTCACAGGTGCATTGTGAACACCCTGACCGACCCTGTCCAGGTGTGCTTTGCAGTACACAAAGCCAACGGGCTCGGTTGGAGTGACAGGATCCTGTAYGTTCCACATGTGGTCAAGGATGGCTACCTTTGGAGATAATAGAGACAGCAAGCTTGGTCTTGGGGCAGACCGATGACARTCCTCAAAACACACTTTTTGGCACATTAATGAGACTGAGTGACTTGCTGGAGGTCACACAGGAAGTCTGTGGCAAAGGGGTCATCCGAACCTTGACATCTTGGGCAACTGAGCTTTGTACCCCACCACTGTGAGATTTACCCTCATAGTGTCTTCACTTTGCTGTCTTGCAGAGGGTGCATAAATCTTTCAGCTTTCAGTATTTCATGAACATAATTATCACCACATTACAGATACAGCTGTCTTTACCTCACTTGCTAGTCTCTCATACTCTTCCATCAACCTCTCATTTTCCTGATTCACAGCAAGCACCTTACAGATCCGGTTAGCTGCAGTCTCAGCCTGTCAAACACAGCAAATAAACAGGACATATTTATAAACACATTCTGAGAAAGGTACAGGCTTGGAGAAAGAGAGAAAATGTGGCTGCTGCAAATAAAAATCACATTGTTTTGTAGTTGTTGATTTGTGCTCCTAGGTTACTTAGATACATATTTACCCTCCTTCTGTAYTCACAGATTCCAATGGCCTGAACAAGGCACAGATCAGCACAGAAGTCACCTTGTTGTACAATGAAGCCTTATTACACAAGGGGGAATCTCACACTGCCATTATAGTTGTCTAATAAATCTTTTATTTTCAAAGACATCTTAGGCCATTCTTAGTTATCCTATTAGGTTATTTTTTTTAAATCACACCAAAAAAGTATTAGATTTGTTAGCCACACTGTAAAGACACCACATGTGATTCAGGAGTCCCAGACCACTCTATATCTTCACATCATATGTTATACCCTTGAGAATATATGCAGCTCAACCACTGACAGTAAATCTTTTCATGCCTGCTGCCATATTTAAAATTTACATTAGAAGTTTGACATCACAGATCTATACTTTCATACAAATGTGAGTCTGAAGTATATCTAGTCAAATAAATACTGTGTAGACTCCTGTGTTAYAGAATATTTGGAATTCCCCTTTTGCATGAATAGCAAAACCTTCATACCCAGAAGCAAGAGGGCACAACMGCATAGCTATCCTGTGATAAGGTGCAGGGGGCCTACCAGACAGGAAGGGAAATTAAATCCTGAGGAGGAAGGAAAAATATCAACTACTTTAAGGGTTCTTTAGTTGGGTTATGTCCATTTGTAAGCTAGAAATGTATGAAGCAGAACAGTGGGAAATGCCACACTTGTAAGTGAGAATCCTATCCTATATGACAGATCTGCTGCTGATGTTCTTGCCTTTTATACTAGTACTTTAATCCACAAATAATTCCATTGGCTTCAGTGGGAACCAGCCACAAATACTGTGTTGGATGTCTTCTGTGCCTTTCTGCATCTTTAGGCATCTTTGAAAATCTAGYCCTAAGTTACTACTCAGCATGAGTAAATCTAGAATAGTCTCAGTCTCCAAAAGTCAAACATTCTTTTACGCAGCAAATACRTAAGATGTTGATGTAGCAACAAACAACAACTCCATTTCACAGTATCTTCAAATACAGTTTTTCTGAAATAGTCTTTATAATCACCAAATAAAGACCCCAAATTAGAAACAGGAATGTCCATTGGAGTTAAAGAAGTTCAACTTGCTACACAACATTTAACCAAAACAGGTTCAAGTGTTGGTTAAAAACAAGTATTAGTGCTCAAGTAATACTTGCAATTGTTAATTAAAACCACAAAGTACTGAATTAGGTTTTTTTAATAAACTAGTGGAAATGTGAAACAACCAATCAAAAMCACAGCAACCTGAAGGGACAGTTGATTAATACCTGCTCTGCTCCAGCAAAAGCATGGTAGAAGCAGGACACATATGTCATGATAGCTCTCTCATCGGGTTTGGGAGTGTTCACAATATCTACAAGAGGTGGGGAGAAATTAAAACAAAACAAAAAAAGAATCGAGGAGTAGAAAACAGGATGAATAAATAAAAGCACAACATAGTGTCATTCTGATTGTTTTCTTGTCCATAGGCGTGTACTCTAGAAACTCTACAAAGCTGTAATAAATTTAGTGTTAGATTGATGGGTGCTGACAGAATAAAACATACACTAGAAATTCAACATAAGCTCTTACAAAGAAGTGAATTTTTTTTTAATAAGCTTGATCCTGCAATATTGTCACAGGGGGAGTGACCTTAATTTTACCAGGACTATCTGCTTAAGAACTGGCACGCGTATGTCTGGTGACTTAGAATGTGGAGGTTTTATGACTAAGTGACAGGAAAGACAGACTACATTTTGATCTGGGGAGATGTTCTCTGGAAGTTGCATGTGGATTAGTTATAACCTTAGCATTATATATCAGTATTCTTTGTATTACTAATACCTGAAGTATGTCCAACTCTGAACTGCCTTGCTTTTTAAAATTTTCCTTCTTTCCATTAGGACATGATTCCAGAGCTCTTCTGAGATGTCTGTCTATGTTTCTGTGTCTATTTTGCATAGTAGCAACCTTTTATRTTGCTGTTTGTACTTACCATTATGCATTTAACATTTTAAAAACAATCCTGAAAGCATAAGAGAAGGGTTTATTTTCTGAGCATCTGTTACGATGATTCTGACATCTGTAGCAAGAATAATATCCAGCAGGGAGAAAAAAGATGGCATTCTGCTATTGACATTTTTTTTTTCACTACAAGCTTATTTTCATCTTGCATTTTTAAAGGTGCTTCAAACAAATGCACACATGTTCAATTAAAGAGAATAATGTCCTCTATCCCATTCAGTAACCAGCTGTCAGAAAYCTACTGGATATTATTAGTAAATATACAGAAAGATGAGACAGGAAGGTTTGTTTCTATGGAACAAATGGATAGACTACTACTGGCTCTACCAAGACAGTGGCTCACAGAGAAAATCAGGCAACAGGAAATGAGCTCAGCTCTAAGACACTGTCCTAGTAACTAGTGAGGAAAAGATCAGAAGAGGAAAAACTGCTTAAAGAAACAAGACAGAAGGTGAAGGATGAGATCTGATCCATCTTCTACAATCTCACCTTCTGAGCACCAGCAAATGCATGGTAGTAACAGGAAACATAAGTCATAATGGCTCTTTCATCAGGTCTGGCAGTGTTTACTACATCTGTGTAGAGAGAAGAGGGTTAACTCCTCAGAAATTCTCACAAGGTACTTCCATCAGATTATGCTGATGATGCCACCTACTGCTGTAAGGATTCAAAATAAATACACTATTATTCAGGTTGCATCTGTTTACTGGTATCAGTGCAAAGCTACCTGAGCTTTAGGAATCAGTAAATGGAAAAGATGTAACTCTTCCTGGAATGGCAAAACATCTGAAGGCTGAGACTGTACAGAAGGGTATTGCTGCCCTCTGGTTTGTGGAAACTTCCAAGCAGATGGCATGCCTGGCAGATCTACTGGGTTCAGCTTCACTGTCGCTCCAAAGCAACTTCATCTAAATCACTAGAATTATTCCAGAGTTAAACACAGCCACTGACAGTCACAAAATAGGAGTGAGTACAGTGTATATTAGCACAGGGTCCCCGTGACTGACAGGGTATTGACATATACTGGAAACCTGTAGAAATACATTTTGTGCTAAGAAAAGCTTGGAGAGTAACAGTTTTACAATCCCTGCACCGGTCTGTCCTTTTAGTTAATAGAATAAATCACAGAAGAGTTTGGCTTGGCTGGCTGATAGCTTTGTCCGTATTATGGCAGGAAAGAGTAAAAGTATAGAGAGGGTGCAATCAAGGCATGGGCACATTGGTAAAAATGGACCTKTTCAGTACTTAACAGAGAAAGGCAGAAAAAGGTGGTTTTACATCAATTACGGCTGAGTGATCGATGATGCTAGTGCAAACTGCAAGGATTCCTGCCAATGCAAGGTGCGGGAAGATACTGGTGTGAAAAGACCCAGGAATGAGGTGACAATTTCTAATATTAACAGTGAGATTTTTAAGTTCAGGACCCATGTATTTACTGATTTTGCATCTACCTCACATAGTTGTGAACAAAACTTTGCAAAGTTTCCACTGAGAACACAGTGGAAGTAAGAGAGTAAAAAGTGATAGTGAACACTTAGAGGGTGTAAGAAGCCGCATGATTTCATTTCCCCCTCCCCTGCCAAGAAGGAGAATAGTAAGATAAGGGCTAGAATGTGCAGAAAGACTGGTGAGGAAARAAAAAAGTTTCTTACGTTGTACGTAAAGAGAAAAAATGAGGAAAGGAGAATGATAGTAGGAGGTGTTCAATGGTAAGGAGGTAGCACTTCCGTTTTTCCTTGCACAGTATTTCAGAGTAAAATAATTAAGTGCTGCTYGAAAGGGGAATTGCAGTTCAAAAAATGAAAACAATTAGTTTTGGAGCATGAAGGTGAAACCAAGAAGCCTCTTCAATGAAGAGGTTACAACCTGGATTTTCCAAATCGTCCTGTATTGGCCTAACTTTCCGACCAAAGACTTCCAAGGGGAGCAGATACAGTGAGTTTGAGTGCTCTGTATAATTCCCATGTAATCACTGCTCTACCGACAAGCCACCAGAGGAGACTCTGCATACTTGGAAAAGAATGCTTTGAACTAGTGTAGGCAAATTCCAGTATTTTAGTATGTTAGTATATTTTGAAAGTTCTATACTTCTATTTCTATTTSTGGCCCTCTCACTTAAACATTTAAAAAAGTGAATATGCTTTAAGYTGCTAACAGTTGTATTTCCCTTTATTAGACTTAGATTTCCATTGCTTAAAGGCAAGGATTATCTTTTGATCCTGCATTTTACTTCATTTATCACAGTGGGGCCACGTGCTGAGGTTAGGGCCCAAAGAACTACAATAAATACAAACAATAACAAACAATAAGGAATGAAGCAAAAAGTGAGTGAAATTATCCAATACATGGGGAACAAGAGGGAGAACATTGTTTGAAAACAAAGCAGGTTGCTCCATTATGATTCACGTGGAAGGAATGTTGAAAATTTGCTAGATACAAAACAAAAGAAGTTTTACGTTTGTGTTACTTTGTGAGTAATACAAACTTCAGTAAGATATAACTCTCACCTTCTGCATCCAACATCTTAGGGATATCCAAATGCTTTTCAGCAATTTCCATGGCAAGGTTAATATTTCCTATGGGGTCATCCTGCATTAAAGAAGAAAATACAACTAGTCAAAGATAGAAGTTTTCTTCTGGAAGCAAGACTACAGTAGGTACACTAAAACTTATTCTGTTTTTCCAAACTGTAAACTGGAGTCACAACTGTTGTTCTTCAAAAAGCAGAGTATAGGTATATGAACTTTTGGTCTACCTACTGCTATCTTTTTGGTCTATCTACTTTCAAAAGAAAACAGTAATAAGCTATTATGTACYACTAGGACTCTGCTGCAAATATATTCTGGAGGGGAACATAGATAACGTATGCAGTACACTCATAATTCTGAGCTAATTCTGAATGAAGTCCAGCAGTAATMCATACAGTCAAGGCCACTGGTCTGGTAGGCTATACTAGACCATTCATCACAAAGTTAGTCCTGCATGTTTTTATACCTACTATACGTTATATTACAGTGATACGAATCCTACGGAGTTCTCTCTGTTGATCAGGTGCATGCGTAAGAAGCAAGCACAGACAGAAGAACAGTTCTCCGGAAGAAGCAAAACTTCCCAGATTTGGCTTGGCCAGACAAATCTGTAATGCCTCTATAAATTCAATTTTAGAGCTGTGGAAATTCAAGAACTTCCTCTGGTTTTGAGATTTTGATTTTGGTTTTTGAAGGACAGAGAAAAGAAGGAGTGAGCACAGTTCAGATAAACAGCACACATTTCATGTCTTACACTACAAGCAGCTATTGCTGACAATGGAAGAGTGTGTCAGATTAGGGCTGCTTTTAAGGCAGCCTTCCCATATCAGCTTGGAGAGAAAACACTCTATGTGAAATGGCAGTTCATGCCGTTAATGCTATTATTATTTTCACGTATTCACAAACTGCTAAATGATCATAGCCACTCTGAACAATGCTAATGTCTACAGAGAGAGGTTGGGAAATAGGACACAGAAGACCAAAGTTAAGTGATGCTGGAGGGCACTGAAAAAATGTTAACAGGTTTTCTGTAGGGAATTTCCAGGGCTTCCATTTGAATACAAACACTTTCTATAAAGGGATCTAGTCTCAAGCATGTATGTTTCACAGAAGTCTGTTCCTCATGCACATACATATGCCAGGTATCGTAAGTAGTAATGCCCATGACACACCTTTCTATAAACATATCAYACTAGATAGTCTTTCCTTAAAAAGCTGCATGTTCAATAAAATGTGTTATGAAGAAGAGTTTATATTTTGATACCTAACAATTTGGGTATAATAGAATACAAAGTCTCTAATCATAAGTTCTCACTCTATCATCATTTAGCAGTTTTGTGCATCATTGACACTAAGAGGAACTTAAAATGTGGACAATATTTAAAACCCCTGAACTTATTTTTTGCTATTACACAAGACACAATGTGTAATACAACATTTACTAAATRTGTATACAAAAACTCTTACTGAAATTAAATGGGACAAAAATACACTAAATCTAAGTGAGACCTATTGACTAGGTTAAAACACTTTGCTTATGGATGAGTGATAAGCACCTCCTATATAGGACGAGAGGAAATGGCCTCAAGTTGCACCAGGGGAGGTTTAAATTGGATATTAGGAAAAATTTCTTCACCRAAAGGGTTGTCAAGCATTGGAACAGGCTGCCCAGGGAAGTGGTGGAGTCACCATCAGTGGAGGCATTCAAAAAATGTGTAGACGTGGCACTTTGGGACATGGTTTAGTGGGCATGGTGGTGTTGGGTTGACGGTTGGACTTGATGATCTTAAGAGGTCTTTTCCAACCTTAATGATTCTATGATTCTATTTGCGTGCTTGGTACGTAGTSCATGAGTAAATAGTGCTCCACTGGTAAATGAAGTGTTTAAAATCCCAGCAACTTCTGAATAGTTGGAGATCTMCATCACCCATCCTTTTAAACAAAACTACAAGCCATAGTAACTAAAAATCTCTGCTACAGCTAAAGAAATACCTCATCTAACTTGTCATAGTCAAGAAGATCAGGCCTGTGTCTATGGATAAGGGCGTTGAAAGCAAGGCCATCTTTCCAGCTACAAGTTCACACAAAACACATTGGTGAGAAAAGGAAAAGACAGCATGCAGGAGATAAGAAACCAAGAAACAAGACACCAAGACAGCTGTTAATGTAACCAAAATGAGCAGTCAATCAAACACAGTCAGGTCAGAAAAGCAAGATCTATTTTGGGTTTTTTCTGCATGTGCTTTACGTGCCACAGCTCAGCCTCGGTTTGAAACCTGACCTGTTCTTATTTTGGAAACCTCTAAGAGAGAAATAGTAATGCTAAAGCAGATCTGCTTATGTTCTATTCCCTTTTTTCAGCACTCATATATAGGATGGTTATACTGTGAAGTTTTTTAGTACTGTGTACCACTTTTCAAAGCACAAACTCATTCAAACTAACTTCTGTTTATGCCATGCTTAAGCACATGTACACAGAGACAGGTAGCTTAGTCATTCTATGAATCTGTTTATCCATAGGAAAGGTTGTATATAGAAKTAAGAGAACAAGCTGGTGTTGATGGCTAATATTTTGCCCTTTGGTTCAGATCTGCAGTTGTCTTTACAACTGCCTAAATTAAAATCTTATGTGTTTAGGAATAAATTCATTTAATTTTCATCACTGCACACCTTGGGGACCCCAGCATAAATTTAACATATATATAAAGCAGACTAAGTTTTCAAATAATTTCATTTCATTAATTTACCTTTTCCTTGATCAAAGGCTTTCTGATAACAGTTGATTMCGCTAGTAAAATCAATTTGTAATGGAAGGGATTCAAATGGAAAATATAGTCTATGATTTACCAGTTTCTCTCATTAATGAAAAGTTGCACTCAACAAATTAAAACCATGACTAAGATTTCTGTTTTACTGGTGTTTACGTGAGACCTCAAGATGCATTCATTCCAGAGAGCAGAAAATGGTACGTATGTATTGAGAGCCAACGTGCAAAGACAACATTCCAGTTTCTCTCTAGGTTTTATTCTTCAGTAATGACACCCAGAAATTCTGACATTATTACTTGCTCCTCATTCCTTCCTCTCAAACCAAAGTGGCTGGTATCTTTTAGAAAACATGCATTTTGCCATGAGTAGCACACTGTAATAAAATAGTTTTGTAATCCCCGTGAGGTACAACCTAAGGAAGTTACGATACCAGTTTTGGTTCCATTTGTCTGGAAGTATAGGTAGAAGTATAATCTAAAAATTAGTGAATATTTTCTATGTAAGACTTGTAATTTATTGCATACTCCTAATTACCAAGGCTAGTGTGTGTTCTAAAGAACCTTAGGATTAATCATCATCTTATTGTTTACTGCTCTGCAATCTATGGTCATTTACACCAGATACAAAATAGGATGAACTGTACAATACTATCAGTGGGGAATGGAGAATTCCAATGTATTTGATTTAACATCTATATTGGGCAGCATAAAAGACTTCATCAACTGCCTGGCAGCTGAGGACCAGATTATTTGCAATTAAATGCTGAAGTCATTGTAATGGGAAGGAAAGAAGGACACAGGACAGTCATGAGGTCCTTTCCACCATGTCGCTGTTTTCTTTGGAGGGAGCTTAGAAAGCCAGTCAGAATTAGTATGTACTCCTCAACTTGTCTTTTAGAAAACATGCTAAGCAAACCAGAAGTGAGACAAATCACTGCAGGACAGCATGCTGTACCACCCAGACTGATGACCTTATTTAGCTTGGAGTAGTCAATAAGATCAGGTCGGTGTCTGTGGATAAGTGCACATAATCCAAGGCCATCTTTCCAGCTTTACAACAAAAAATAGAATGGAAAAAAATTAGTTAATAAAGTCATGGAATTTTACAGTTTGATCCTTGCTCAAGGCTTAAAATCAAGCAGGAACTCTGCTGTCAAATCCTGACACTTATGTTCTGTAAACTCTCATCCCTCTGAGCTTTTCTGTTATTGTACTCTTTTTCCTGTAGTACATATTTTACTCCACAGTCCATACACACTTAAGGACACCATWATACTTTCTAGGCAGTGTACATTATTTGCAACAGTCCCTGATTTCGATCGCTTAATTTGTGCAGTGTTCCAGGATARCTCAGAGTACATATTCATCAATGAAAGTGCATAATCTCCTATTACACTTACAGCATGTTTGTGAAAAAATAAAAGGAGCGCAAACCTGCAATTACTTGAATTTGCTGAAGCAATTGGCTTTTCCTGTGTCAGTTATTTCAGACARTTTTAATGGCACAACCATATTGTGCTCATAGAATTAAGAAGTCATAAATCAGCTTAGTTTATTTAAAACACTTCACACATATGACAGCTTCGATCCGAGCTCTTACACTTCAGTGTGACTTCAGGCCCATTACCTTTAGACACAAAAATAGGCAATGAACAGAGCTACAAATAACATCTATTTGGAAAGATTATGAGAGGCTCCTTTCAGCCAGAAGCAATTATTCTGAAAGATACTTTACGTAAATACTTTATGCAATAACTGGGACTGTGGGTTTGAGGTCTTATCCTGTGCAGTAATTGTGTGATACTAAATGTGTTAAGACTGTTAGAATCCCTGTCACTGAGATGTCTGGATAGATCCTTCAAATAACAGAACAGTCTCCAATAAAAATGTAATACAATTAAGCAGAATATACATGCATAGTATAATATAAAATCATCCAGAAGGTAAAACTGAATCAAAATGAGCACCAAACAAACAAAAAGCTTTTTTCCAAAAGGTATAGACTAAAATGGTCTGGGCAGCCCATTGTAAAGTAGTTCTGTAAGAGTCGATCAACCCAAATATTAATCAAGGTACTTCCATTCAAGATGTTTTCCCCATACCATGTATCAGACCAGCAGATGTATTTATACACACTATGATTTTGATACTGTAACTTACAGTATACCCTGCATCCAAATAAAGCTCTACTGAAATATACCTCTATATATTCAAGGAAAATAACACATAACAAATTTCAGATCTCTTAAAGGCAATACAGGGATGTAAGTCAACCAAATTCTTTTTATCTGTGGATGCATGTGTGAACCTTCTCTCCTCTATCACTACACGTGCTTTAGGTGCTGCACATCAAGAATGAATTCAAAACACCATAACACTGTAATGCAGAGCTCTTGTAAGTACTATAAGGGTTTCATGGAAGGCAAGATCACATGGTTAAACAGGGCAAATGGCAAGTCACGTAGTTTAATGAGGTGGGTCACCAGCAGAGCTACAAGAACTAGCCCAATTCCTGGGCAACAAACCCAGGCATATGGCCTGGAACCCCCTTTCTAGCCCTTAATGAAAACACAAAACCACAAGGCTGGTGCTTCACTAAATTTTCCAACTTACGTAATGATCCTGATTCTGAAAACAAACATGTTTAAAGTGCTGCTGTTGTGTACTGAGTGCATCTTTGACTCCTTATTTATAGTCAYATTACAAAATAATAAAGACTGGTTCCTCATAATGAGATATTTACATGCTCAACACATTGGTATTTTTGCCAAGAACAGTCAATACCTACAGTGGCTCTCATCTGAAAGCAGTCATTTGCCAAGTCACTGTGCTGCGGTACTCAGCTATTCCCATATACCAAGGACCTCTAATAATGTAATATGGTCATTCYGTATGTAGTAGGGATTTTTTTCTTTTAAATAGTAACTATGGAAGCCATGGTAAATAATGCCAAAGGCTAACCAAAATAAGACTCTGAAGATAGAGCTTGAAAATTTGAAAAAAGTCTAGTTAACAGTGAAGAGCGAAATTCTCCTGTCAAATATATACCTACAGAACTATGGGAAAAATTTCACCTAAAATATTTTAGACTGCTTCTACCCCTTGAAATAATGGAAGTTTACCTAAGATGGAAGTTCTGAATGTTCACGTTTCTGTAAGGAGCAGTTTTTCTTTGACACCACAGCAGCAGCCCTTCTTTGGCAGAGGTCTCTGTAAAAGACAYCAGGGTGTGAAAAAAGGAAAAATGTAAAAAGTGCTCAAGTAGTTAATTTCTTCACATCTTAAATGTGGTCAGCTACTTGAAACTAGCTGGCATAAGCCAACATTTAATCCTAAAAGATACTCATACATATGGACTAATGGGGCTCCATTAGGACACAGAGGTCAGCTCAACTGGAACAACTTAGACTAGAGTCTCAGCCTGCAAAGTAATTCTGGGATACTAGAAGTTTAAGAAATTATACTGGTTGGACATCAGAATGTATATTTGGAGAAAAATACCCAATACAAATATAATAGAGCTAGACATAAAAGATTGTGTTGGTGCCTACATGAAATACGCTTGTAGTCTCAGTCCATTTGGTTATGAGGAGGTGTAAGTGCTGAAGAAATACCTTCATTATCTGAACCCTATGGGCATCTGAATGCGTAAGTGAAGGACAGAAAAGATCAAATAGACCATTAGGTCCACATTTAATGTCCCACAAATTACAGGCAGGACAGCATGCAGAGCTTGAATTGATTCTACATTTGTTGAAAATTGAGATTAGTTTCTAGAATTCTAGACTTTTCACAGCATAGACTTGATGTAAAGGGTATTGTAACTACAACACACTTTTTGGAGCTAGTTACCAAGTGAAAGTTAAGAAAAAAAATTCTGAAGCAGTGGGGGAAAAAAAGTGATAGAAAGAAGAGGGATGTAATCAGATAATATTTGCAAAGAATGTGAGAAATGGACAGGACTAAAAAAGTATATTGGAAATAGGACCACTATACAGCGTACAGCATAGTTTCAGGCTACCAAAGCTCAGAAACACAGGCGTGTTTCTATCTCTGTAACTAAGAGACATGCCYAGAACTTCTGCATTTAGACAGCTGGCTCGAGGTCTCTGTCAGGATAAGGAGAGTAATTACTTTTTCCCTCCAGAAATCGATTTTGTCACCAGGTAGGGAACTTGCAGTATCATTTTCTGTGAAAAAATAATTCATTTTAGAACACTCATCTCTCACTTGTGCACAATTCATATAAAAATGTCTTTAAGCAAATTTCCTAATTATTTAACATAGTTGCATTACTATTACCTTCCACTGAAATATCYTGAATAGCAAAGCGAAGGATGATAGTCCAGATCATACCCAGTGTCATTTTCACATTGCCATCAACAATTTCTAAGGTGAAAAAAGAGATAGTAGTAGTATTTAGAACGTGTTTTCCATTTTCTCTTATTTTAATAATATATTTCTATAAATAATATATTGTATCTAATAAATTAGTTATATTTCTACCATAATTCTTTATCTACACATAGTTCACCTGGGTTCATTTTTCAACAAACGCATGCTTGTGCTACCCTGGCAGTAGGACTGAAGATTACTGAGGTTTAGGTCACTTCAGCCCTTCCATGCTTAAAGGCTTCTCTCCAGGTAGTTGTAACTGTCACAAATCTTTTCCTTTTAGGCTGACTTTTTCAGAGAGAGCCTGAGGGGAAATAGTTATTTAAAATTTGAACAACATCAGCCTTACTGTTTTCAAATACAAAGGAACTGAAAAAAATACGGTCCTACCTCAAATTTTAAGAAACTACAGGATATTAACAGTATTATTTTTTAATAAAATGGTACTCAGAAATTCCCCTATACTATTTAGACCTTTTTGAGAATTTTACCTATAGTGCCGGCACAGACTAGATATGATGAACAGCTCAAGAGACGCAGCACCTCCTGAGACTAAGCTACATAGCTTCCTGCCAAGCAGTTCAGAAACATGGCCACGAGGTTGTAATGTCTTACAGCTCTGATGCCTATGCTCATTTATGTATCTTTAATATAAAATGGGATTTTTTACCTCTGGGGTTTGAATTTGTTTCAAGACTGCTTGAGTCTACCTACAACACAGGGCATTAGGAAGGTACTTTCTTAAACCCTTCTTACACATACAGGGGAGTCCCTTCCACAGGCCAAGTCAGAATCCAGTCCTCCTACATTCTAATATGAACAGTGATACCACTTAAATTTCTCAACACCAAAAAATGTACTGCCAGACCACTCAAGTGTGGTGATAATGTTAAATCAACCTGAAAAGTATGGCGACAGACTCAGAAGAACATAGTAAGACTATAAGGAGGGTCCGGCACTGGCAGGGGAGGAGGTGGGACAATGAGAGAAGGGAACTGCAGACTGCCTTTCCAGTCACTTCACACCAAAAGAGCAGTGGAGCGGGGAAGGCACCAGCTGCTCCCCTACTTGAAAGCCACCTCCAGCCTTCCTCAAAAAGTGGAGCAGCTGTAGCTGCCTGGGGGCCCACTGGTGTTCTGGGGAGGGAGCAGGAGGAACTTGCAGCAGGAGGAATTTCCTCAATTTAACGTCAAATGCCAATAGAGGTGCCAGCAGAAAATGCAGTCGCTCTGCTACTTTAAAGTTGCCTGAATCCAGGGGCAACTTTTACAGAACAAAGCAGCTGCTAGCTCTGAGACTTGAGATACATGTTAGTATGTGACACAAGCTGTCATTTGAACCTATCGAATTAACAAATGTGGTAGGAGATATGTCACCCATCACTAGTCTATACTTACTTTGCTAGTGTGATAATCCAAGTTTATATATGAATGGCTATTTTTCTGCTTTCCCCTTTGGGTTCTACACTAATTTTCCAGAATTCTTAYCTCCCTTTGCCTGCCCTCCATGCATTATTACTATCTTATCGGCCCTGAAAGACCTCAAGTCTCTTCAAATCTCAAAACTAAACTCTTTCAGCCAAAAAAGACCAAATAGCAACTAGGGCATGTAACTACTTCTCTCTCCTCCCTCCTTACAATTTYGTTGTATTTTGATCAGATGTCTGATATGTATATGTATATACATATACATGTACAGACTAATTTCTTCAAATGTAAAATAAATTAATTTAAATACTCAGGAGGCATTGCTGATTGTCAGGCAATCAATTCATGGATTTGCATAATCACTACATCGCTGTTTTGACTGACRTACCCATATGTGCACACAGACAGAATGGAAGAGCAAGAGAGGGAATTTTCTATGCTGTGCCTCAGGAGAATTTTCAAGTGATTTGCCAGCTTTGGTTTCTCATTATCTACTGCTAGCATAAAACACAAAAAAGACATGTATAAAAGACAAGGAAAGTATCTAAACAGAAGGAAAACAAAGTTGCTAAATGTTTGAAAAGTATCAGTGACAAAAAAATACTGATTCATTCCTATCATTTTCCTCTACAGGTCAATAGAAGACTTCATTATTTTCTTCACACTGCCTGGTTGCTCTGGGAGGAATATAGTTCCTACACCTCACATATGCAAAACTACAGCTTTCTGGGGAAAAAGGTCTTGCTGACYTATGAAGACAGGAAAGGAGAGAAGGGAAAGGGAAGGGGAAACAATAAAAACTGCCTAGGGAAAAAGCTAAGCAAAGCAGTGTGGCAAGTTCTCAAAGGTTTTAGTTTCATTTTTTTATTCTGCTTTGGCTTTATTATTTATTTTTTTTTATTCTAACCTTCTTGTAGCAGATTCACAGATCATTTGGTCTTTAATATTTCTCCCGCTCCCCAGAAAAGCAATACAGAAGTGTTTCCTATTAACAGGATACTTMTCTTGTGTGGTTCTCAATATCTCAGTTCATTTCATTCAGGATGCAWTTACCTTGCAAATGGAGTTATTGCACTTTTTTAAAACTTAAGGGAAAACTTCTAACTCCTGGACTGTGRGTGGTTCATAAGGACTACTTGCACAGCTTTTGCTTTAGCTGCTTGACTCTCTAGTCTCATTTCATCACCAATGGAGAGAAAGACTCTTCCACAAGACAGATCAGAGTAGCTAAATTGGGCTTCTGCTCAGCATCACAGTTAAAGGTGATCACCTCTCTCTCTCCACTCCACAGAGAGGCCAAGGAAGTCAGCCTGAGAACAGTAACGATGGCTTTAAAGAATATCCCTGGCCCCTTAAAAATACTAAATTGAACTTTGTACTGATGTCCCACAGGAATTGCAGTTTAATCTTAATCTTTGTTTGGAGGCCCCATTTTAGATGCCAGTTGGTCCCCKTGGGCCTACGTACTCTTCACCACTCAGCATGTCAGATAATAAAACATGATCCTCAGCAGATTTAGATACAAAACTTTCATGCTTTGGAAATCAAAAAGTATTCCAAGCACCCATGTAACTCAGAGAATGCCAAAACAGATGGGTGCAGACAAGCCCATACGCCCCATGCTCACACATAGGGGCCGTGAGTTAAGGGGTTAAGGACTTTGATAACAACACAAGCTTAAGGAGCCTGTGCTCTGCCTCCTTGCTGGCATTCATTCCATCTTCATACGATAATGACTACCCAGTCAACAATGCTGAAAAACGCAACAAAAGAAAAAAAAGAGGTAAAGTGTGTTTTGAAACCAGATCAGATTGCTGATCCAGTCTCCAGCATAGCTACAGAAACAGTTGTCAGCCCAAGTGATGATAGGGTAGGGCTGTGAAGTGTGGGAGCAAGTATGCAGCACAAGCGGGCACAGGGACTCTTTAAACACGTACTGGTGCCAGAGGTCCCACACTGTGAAACTGTACCCAGTCAGATGTGATACTGCATTGCTGCATCAGCACGGCACTGTGCCTTAGATAAAAAATTTAGTAGAGGGGATGTGGTAAACTTAACAGGGCACTAAGCATGCCTGGGCCAGAGCTGGCTTTGTGTTCAGCCTGTTTAGAGTAGGAGTGGAAGGCACAYGAATCTATCTGCTCCTGCCCACATGGATGTAATCTAACGTGTGTTAGTAGCCATACCTGACATAGTGCAATGTCTTACAATGACAGGTTCCTCTCTGCATCTAAGCTATGACAGTAGCAGTGGATTTTTCTCCTGTGCTTCCATCCGAGAATTTAAAAAGGTTTTTAATGCTAATGAATGAATTTTTGCTTCTAATCCCTCCATTTTACAGATCAAGAATTCCAGAAACAGACAATAAAAGCCTGCAGCACAGCCAAGAACAACACCTTAATCTCCTGGCTTACTAACTATGGCCTGCTGTTACATGCAGGAAGAAATACTGAGTGCATGGACAGACATCACCTTGCAGCAGCTGGCTGAGAAGCTGGAAGAGGTTACTGCCTCTTGTTCCTGCCTCCCTCCCAGAGGGAATTACCTATTATCACAGAGCATCTAAGCTCATGCCAGTTGCTGCCAAGGAGAACAGCAGGGTTAGTTTAAATGGTTTTAATGGCTGATCTGAGCTATCCCAGATGCTTTGCCTTCAGGTGATATAGAAAATGCTCAAGCGCTGCTCCCTAGTCTGAGCACCCTGGCAGTAATAAGCAGCAATAAGCAGGGCAAAATGAGGGAGATGGGAGTGCAGAGGGCCGGCCTGCTCCTTTTAGGTGCAGACATGAACTGATGTATCTCAGTTTAAATACTCCAGCCTTGCTTGAAGAACCTAGGTGTGAAAAAACTAGTACATTGTGCAAACTGCACTCAGAGAGAACAACCACTCTGTCCCACAAGATACTCCTTTTGCTGCAYTCTTGTTTTCGGTAAGAAAGCCTCGGAGTCCCAGCATGACATGACAGAAACTACCATTCATTTGCTCCACACTCTGTACTCTCAGTATTTCTGCATCAGCTATCAAGCAGGCTTCGGTATTCTTAATTTTCATTTCCATACATAAATTGTCTCTTSAGTACCCTCTGCTGTCTGTTTAATGCCGTGTCGCTCTCAGAATAACCTTAACTGCAGAGGTTTAGGGTAGTGGCATATTTTTCCATGCCACTTCATTTAATTGAGCAAAGGGCACAGCTGCCCCTGACTGCCTGTACAACTGATGGAGGGAGCCAGGCACCTCTGAAATGCAGTAGAGCTCTTYTGAGATCTGAAGCACCTTTGGGAATTGCCTGTTTCTCCCCACTGATGATATATAAAGGTCTGTTATGTGCCTAAAGATAGATGGTATGGATTTGGACTCAGATGGCCCACCCAGTTCAGTCTCAAATGAATAAAGGGTGAATTCAAACAAATGCTCTGCCCAGAGAACACACATTTCTTGAGATTTTGGAGTTCTAGATCTAGAAACTGAACACATTTGGTGAACAATACCGGAGGAACCAAGCGGGCTAGGTCAAACTGTTGTGGAATCAGTGAATGCTGATAGATCTCTCCATTACTTCTACAGATGCCCCTATCCCACCTAATGAACCTTCCTGCTCCAGCCACAATTACAGTAAGCTCTCTGAGATCAAGGTTTGGAAGCCAGAATAAGGACATATATAAGCCTGGAGAAATCAGAAAACAGGAAGAGAGGCTCATAAATCRATCTAAAAAGGCCTAGCAATGTGAATAGAATGTAACTAGAGCTTCTCACCACGATACTGAGGTTACAGCCAGAGTTTTGCCCTAAGGACAYGTCAGAGGATGCCCCCAGAATGGACAGCACATCATTAAGGCTATGGAATCAAAAGTAGTTGGATATCATGCTAGACGCATCACTCCTTCKTATGGTAATGGCTATGCAAAGCATTATGCAAACACCTCCATGGAGCAGCTAGTTCTAGACAGACCTTTGTCCTTTTTAAACAATTAATTGAATCTCATAGGAGACATAGGTTCACTTGCAGTGAGAGCCTGCCTTCYTTTGGTCAGAGTTTACATCTATCAGCATTTCGGTAGCCAACTGCATGTTTTTATTTAACTACCTGAACAACAGAACAATAACAAAGTAATAACTTCAGTAAATAACATCCCGTCCCACTTTCTTCACATGTTCAGTCCCTCCCCAGCTACCATAATTTCTTTTGATCACTCCCTTAACTCTACATCTGAATTTTAGAAACACAGTCAATCTCATAATAAAATGGGAGTAGGTCCCAGCCACCTGGTAGTGATGTCAGCCTTTGTCTTGTCTGAATAATATCTCCTAAAGATAAAAAAAGATCCCAGATTGGATAAAGCACACCTTAGAATCCAACCTGATTTCTAAAGGAGTTCCTTATTTTTAATAATGTATAGGAAAAACRTAATGTTCTGAAAGAAGAAATCATTACCTGAACATCCACTGAAACACAGACAATTCMATTTAACCTTGGAGATAAACTAATCTTAGAGCCCATTTATACCCCTATCCCTCTCCAGGTGTCCACAAATTTCCAACTTTCGTCCTTTCACAGATATAGGTCAGCAATCAATATTAAGGGATTTCTGAGGCACCCATATATAGGTAACAGCCCACGCAACTTGGCCAAGGGTCTCTGTCAGACTTCTTCGCAATGTGAATGCCTAGGATCTAAATAAGATGCATTGTCAAGCTCTGTCACATACCTTCTGCACCAATTGACACAAGTTTCACTCCTTTGCTCGCAATATAATCCAGAGCTTTGTTGACATTAGCAATTTTATGGAAGCGCATCTTCCCTCTGTCTGGTTTCGGTAGTCTTTCCCCTGYAGAATAACAAATTCAATGTGTTTATTGTTACATACACCTGGCTACAGACACCCAAGTGATTAGAACTCAAGAGTGAATGTGCCCTCAACACTGTCTAAAAGTTAGCAGTTATTTTAACRGGTACTCTTCTGAAAGAATGTCAAATGGCTTTGAACAAAACCCTGAAGAGAAAATTCAAATGTTGAAACATYTGACTTAGATCTTTCTGATATAGCAGTAAAACCAGAGTAAAATTTTTACATTTGCCCTAAACATCTGGAAGATATGTGAATGCTTCCTGCTACTCAACTTCTGGTTCATTGCTACTGTCTGTGTTAGAGTAGCTGAATATTAATAAGRCAGGATGTTCTCATCATCACCCTTACCTGTCTGACTGTAAAGAGAGGCTGGACTCTATGCAGCCCATTAGCCATAGCATCCTTCCACATCTGACCAAGAACAATGGCTTTTAACAACCTCATCCAGTACAGCAGAGCAGCTAATTTCAGAGCATAGGCTGATATGTTTGAATGAATTTCTCTTTTCAAATGATCACAAAGAAGAATAATTTCTRAAAATATGACTCTCCATTTCATGAAGAGTGATCATTTGAAGATCTTCTTTCTGCACTGAAATGTCCAGCATAAATGTAAACTGTCTTTTCCATAAGGACGTCTTAAAAATCTTCTTGCCTTTATCRTGTGTCTGTAACTTGAGCTACCCCCTTCCCATTCAGGAGCATTCTGAGTGTACCTTGGGGACTGCCCCTCTGAATAACACATAAAATGGGTGACATAGTGAGTTTACATCAGTTAGTCAAAAGGAATTCTTRGATGTTCCACCCTTCTGAAAAATGAGACCTTTTACTTGTGACTAAATATTGATCTAGTTTTACTTTAGGAACTCACTTTTGAAAGCATTGGTCCATCCAATAAAGCCATTAAAAGCAAAGCAAAACTTTTATACTAGAAGTGGAATAAAATGAACTTGTAACCTAAGTGTAAGGGCTTTTTAATTGTTAGGGGCTAAGACCAGGTCCTCAGTGTTTGTGGTTTATTCAACAACACTGTGATGTCAGTGATACCCTGATACACTGTGATACCCTGGAATATAAGCACAAAMCAGAAGATTTTGGAGATAAGGAAAAAGCAGAGGTTTTTTTTAACTCCATTTTGGTTTACAGTGTCTCCTCTTCCACTTTTCAGCCTACTTAGAGTTTGTGTTCACTGTTTTGAATGGTTAACAATTTTTGTTCTTTCAAGAGTGTTTCAGTTAACATGCTGTAAGTAGATAGCAAACTTTAATTCTAGCCAACCTGAGATAACTTCCAAGAGGAGCATCAGTTTGAGGCCGTTTCTGAAGTCCTCCTCAATGTTCTCAATCTGCGTGCCTGCTTTCCTGAGGTGGGAATTGCACCAGGCTGTAAACGTCTGTAATAGTAATTTAAAAAAATACTTATCAACAAGGCATTTTCCAAAACAACTGCTAAGCCATCTGAGTAAACACTGCATCTGAGATTTTCACTACTGCCTTACAAATTTGGATGTCCAACTCCCATTCATTTCATACATGTCGCTGAGTTCAAAATTATTATTCTAGATGTTCATGAAGATGCAAATAATTGCTTGATTAGAAGCAATATTGTGCTAGATTCTGCTCGTAAATGTGTCTCAAGAAAAGATCTACGCATAAAAGCAAAATTTGTCTAATAGTTATTACTACACTTAACATTCTATGAGCACATAAAATTATGTTGGGACTTATCTGTTACACATTCTTCCTGAAAAGAAAGATAGATATAGTATAAAGGAAGCTGCATGACAGTAAAATGTAGGCAATACCAAGCACAGAATCAAAAATTTCTACTACTTGAATTCATGCCATGATAAACAGTTCTTATACAGACTATCTATGCCAGGGACAAGTAACATGTATTTCTCACAGGCAGGAAGTTGTGACAACACTCTTCAGGATGAAGTAACTGAAGAGASACTTTACACAGCAAGGATACCAGCAAAATTGCATCTGCTCCTACTTGTAACTACAGTAAGAAACAGAATGCCTTTTGAAAACATGGACAATTAGAATGTGTTTTAAAAGTTTACAATAATTCAAGCGCAGAAGTTTCATATTCAGACCCTGCAGATGTGGCCTGCTTTACTGAGGGTTTTATTTTTAAACTGTATTATATAATTTTCAGAAAACTACCAGAACTTCATGAAACACACGAATGTAAATACTTCAGTTTGCAGGGCAAAAATGGTCACAAAAGCAACCATAAGCATTTCTCTCTCCATGGAGAATAACCAAGTCTGCTTCTACTTGCAGAGATGAAAAGCAGAACTAACTCCATTGATCTACAGAGGTCATATACACATTACCTTTTGCATGAATAAAATCAAAACATGGGCTACTATAAAATTTAGCAGTTAAAATTAGTCTGTTTTCAAATATCCATTACTTATCAGCGTTCTGACAAATTCTCCTTCCTTTTCAGTGTCTGTTAGATATATAAAGCAAATTTGTATTTACTAGGTATTTCACCAGGTATTTAACTCTAGGTAAGTAACAAGGCCATACATTTTGGTAAGTCAGATTTCAGCTACTTAAAATTGTCAGATATTTGGAATTCCCCTTCTTTTGCTATTACAATAGTTTAAAAGGTTTTAATGTAAATAGTTGGAAAAAGAAAATATATCCTAAATCCCTATTGTCAATATAAAATTTCCTTTGGCCTTCTTTTTTCTTGCCTGTTTTCTTAAGACTATTTAATTTGTGATCTCTCAGAAACAGGATAAGAAAGGCCAGTAGATGAAGGCAAAAACTTGCCCTGAAACTGAATCTTGTAAATTCTAGACAGATTTCATACCTTAAGGCAATATGGATTGAATTTTCAAAAACGGTCTTTTCTTAAAAATGCAACTTTCTGTTAAAGAATAACATTTTGATTGTTGGGTTTGACTCAATTTATGTGAAGAATTTATGTGCAGCTTGCTGGGCTTTTTTCTCACAGCTCCTACAGTGAAAAGGAGCAGCTTGCTAAACTTTAGTTTTATCAACTTCTCCTTTCCAATTGAAAGGAAGAAGCAAGAAGTACTATGGATGTGGGGAAGYTGTGCAGTGAAATCCCTAATTCTAGATATGCAGAGAAAGGAGGAGAGAGAAGACAGTATTGGAATTGGTTCTGGGCAGGGGTCCTGTTGACCTGCAGAGGATGAGTTGCAGATAGAGGCATCAGAAAGTAATTCTGTGTGCAGATGGAGATAAGTATGGCTGCAGCTAAAGCATCTCTGCAAATACATCTGTTTTAATAAAGGGATGTTAGCTTGAAAAGCAGTCATTCAGGAACGTAAAATTTTCCTCATTTTAAGGTAACTAGCTTTACCGAGCTCATGGAAGACCTGAAACCAGAGTGTATCAAGCATCACAACAGAGATTCTAGGCACCTCTACCCTGAGGGCTCAACATGATGGAGTCTTAGGATGGTATTTGGTTTGGATCATTATAGGGTTAGGATCTAGTTTATAAGACTAATTTGTCTGCCTCAAGCAGTATCTTGTTCTAGTGATATGTATCTGAAAAGGCTCAGCACCACATTGTCATTTGCAAATACTAAGAATTATAACAAGCATCCTTGGAAGGAACAATATCATGGTAATACAGAAAAAACAGCTGAAAGCACTCAAGGGTAAATGCACATGAACCTTGCACAGCAATTTGGCAATAAATATTAGAAAGCTGAAACAGTACATGAATGAGTCTTTCATGAATTAAGCTTCAGTGATGGACATGTGTTTATCTGCAGATGCTATTGCAGTTTGTAGAATTGTTCCAAGCACACCATGCTAAACTCAAAGAGGAACTTGGAGAAAAACCTCAGCCATTTCCATCCTTCTTTTAGACATTTATAGTGAACATTCTGACCTTGTACCACTAAAGTAAGTGAGTTTTCCACATTTTTCATTTAAGAGTTTAATGGCAACAACCCCACCAGTCGAGCWGTCTTAAATACAAATCTGATTCCTACTGTGAAGAAAGCTACTTCTCAGTTTCTTAAGAAGAAATGGAACCTGGCACTTCTTAGCTCATATATGCATATATAAATATATATATATAAAAAAGCAGATTAGAATTTTGTCCACCTCTAAGCTCACTGTGGTCCTCTACTTTGACTCTGCAACAGCTGATTCAACTTCACTGGATGCCACACTGATAGATCCAAAACATAAGTTTTATTCAAAGTTCCCAAAGTTTTCAAATAATTCAAATAGTTTCTCTTGAAAACAGACATTTTTATAGCACTGAATTTGCTGAGAGACAAACTCTCTTCTCAATCTTGTTCATTTTATGAAGACACTAAGCAGCCAATGTTGCTATGGTATAACCAAGGAAAAGACGCTACTACTGCTGAGTCAAGCTCTTTTCAATAGTTTGATGACAGTCACTGGTTTTATGGGCTGCCGTTTTATATCTGTAGGTTATTTAAGATTCTTTCCAGTAGTATTGGGGTTTGTCATTGACATTGTAGCATTCTGAAGGATAAACYTGGAATTACCTACAAAGCCTCCATTCATGAGATAGCAAGTTCTGCTGAAGCACTCTACTGTGCATGGATTCTTTATTTAGACTATATGTATCTAGATAGTTTAGATGATCTAGACTAACAGATTTAGATCTTCTATCTAAACTACAGTTTCTCAGAGCTTTCTGTTTTACCAGTGCGCCAGGTCATGAAATGATGCTATCCCCTTATGCCAGTTGTCTTGTGCCTCATGGAAAGTGTCGCTGCAGTACCTTACAGCAGATTCTCGGCATGTGGCTTCATGGCCTGGTGCCTTCCGAACAGGCTTATTTCCCTAGGACTAAACATGCTTATAGGAATGCTACTTAAGGAAGTGATGCAATCCATAAATGACTGTATTAAAACTACTGCAAAACTTGCAAATTTTAACAGTTTCCACGATCCACATTTTATTTAACTCTCGCCCTTCTTTTCTTATTGTGATACCACTTGTTCTCACCGCTTTGGCTTTAACAGTTCTATTCATAGTTATTAAGAAGCAATTCAAAGCACGTTTAAGTCCTGGAGATCAAGATACAGCCAGCATATTGTACCCTGCAAATTTGTAATCCACTGGGATTTAAAAGCTATTAAATGACTTAGACAAAGCAAATTCCTTTTCCTGCTGAGCTGTACAGCACATTTCAGAGTATAAGATTGCCCAGAGAAACAAGGCAGGACTGAAGGCACCAAGCCGAATACCAGGAGGGATACAAATAAGTGCCTAGAAAGCTAGACATTTCTTTTTAGAATTTATTTACCATAGATGGCTCTATAAATTTAAAAAGTAAATAAATAAAAAATTCTCCTTTCCAAAGTTGTTACTACAAAAGAAACTTTGCTGACATTCTTAGATGAAAGACCACAGAAGAGGGGATCCAGGGCAGGAAGCCAAACAATTTGCAGTCCCACAGGTAAATGTTCTCCTAATGCATTATTAATTACCTAGTGCTGTCACAGGTCTATTTTGGAAAAGCTAACTCCAGAAAAGGGAGCGCAGTTTATGTTCTATGCCACTTAGCATCATTGTGAAGACTGCCAATAGCATATTCTCCATAATTTGGATTCATAGATCTGTGATGGCAAAGTGTGTACCTGAGAAAAACACCTTACCTGGTAATTTACTCAGGCCGCTTAATTTTACAAGCCCTTGACAAGTAGAATTGCAACCAAGGGGCAGAAAAAGGAGATATCCCTAACCAATTATCGATCAACTGCAGCTAATGCCAAAAAATAATAGGGTATGCCCGCTGTGCAAATATTTTTACACAAGCACAATGAAGGACATGCTTTGAGGGAAAAAGTGGTATCTCTGAGAGCTGAATTGTCCTACACTCCTGAGAAAGCCTGCACGTCCTTTTTATGTGAGTGTAATGATAACCTACTTTTGATAGTGCTTCAAAGCCAGAAAACAAGATGCTATAATAACAAGTTTCATATGTGCATGTGATAATAGGGATAAAGAGAGTTGAGAAAGCACCAGTTACCACCCTCTCCGATACTGTTACCCATCAGTGGGTCACAAAACAACTCGTTCCACCTGCTGAAGATACAGGGTAAATTTCTAGTTTGGCACTGACAGCGAGTCCAAAATGTGCATCACCAAAACAGCAGCAAAACTTGCATGGGGACATGAGCAGGGGATACACTCCACAAGTTCAGGAAGATTTATTTACTTGCACTCAGAATTGAAATTGAGAAGTGGATCCAGCCCAATAAAGGATTGGAGACYCGTATCCTATTTAGTAGGTGTATCTCATAACAGAAGTTAACACTGCCTTTCACTCTCTCCAACTCAAATCAATTTCTGTCTGCTATAATATTTACAAGTTTTAAAAACTAATATTGATTTTAAAAGGCATGCGTCTGCTTGTCTGTACCCCTACCAGAAAGGCTACTGGCCCACATGAGTCGTTAGTTTTTTGAGTTTCTAGCCTTTCCATAACATTTACATAAGAAAATATAGACAAAATCCAATTTTAACCTATGAGTTGTGAAAAACATTGCATTAATAGGAAACTTAATACTTCCTGTGTCTGTTAAGTAAAGCAGAAGCACAACTCATTTTAAGTGGACCTTAAATCCTAATACCCAGAGCAATGAGAACACACCTCAAGACAATTAACTTCAAATATAAACATTCAACACATTGTTTATATATGTATGTGTTATCCCTAATTATCTCAGTCTGATAGAGTTGATTCTTAAAACTTTGCTTTATAGCCCTTCTTCTAAAGTATTTTTCCTCTCTACTTGTGCTGGCTGAGGGTCTTCATTACTTCCAGGCTAAATGGGAYGCAGTGATTCACTTTGTAGTTATACAGAACATTACTGGGCTCTGAGCGCATGGCAAGGGTGTTACAGAAGGAGTTCTGCCAGAACATTCCTACTAGGCCAGACTGTGGTTTCCCCTTGAAGAATTTCCCATCTGTCTGTTACCCATGTTTTAAAATATAAGTTGTGAACCTGAAACATGATCTCCTAGCTTCTGTGTCTACACACTGTTCTAATGACTGCAGGATCAGGGCTTTCCTCTGGGCTTGGGATACAGTCTGCATTGGCCCTTGTTCTCTTAACTATTTAATTCTGCTCCCAAAAGAAGGGGCATGAAGGTGAAACACAGCAGAAAATTGCACAGCCTTTATCAACTAGCTTGATGTGAACGAATGACTACACATGGCATCTTTTTGATGTTCCTAGAACATCTAGAACAGCTGTACTTTTAGTATATTAGGTGCATGAGTATATTTTTATGAATTGAAAATAAATAAAATCTTACATCTTGTTGGTTTGAATTATTATTATCCCCTTGCTCTTATYTCCCCTTGCAGTGGAAGCCTAAATGCATTGGTACATGTTAGTAAAATAACTAGAGTAACTATAACAGGAGAGGTGGTTCACCAGTACAACTCAATCAYGCCAAAACACTTGGTGGGCAAAGTGGGATTTTAACACTAAACACACCAGAGCACAGCAACAACTCAAATGAAGCACAGTGAAAGCGTAGTGAAGGATGCCACGAAGGCTAAGGTAGGGGAAATGTTTAGCGTGTTCCAAAAGATCATCAAAAAGAAACCCTCAAATCACAGGCCGTATGTCAAAGCCAAATTCCTGGGAACAACAGAAAGGATAGCATAGAACCGTCTCATAACCGAAGTTAGTAGAASCTCCATCACAAGGTCCCCAAATCCAAAGTTGGGGAAAGCCCTCCCTGCTCCAGCACATCCATCCATATAGCTGGACAGATGGTGTCAGAGACGATGTGCCAGCACACTCTGCACTGGCAGCAGATCTGCCCTAGTAACTAAGGGAACTTCACCCCAGTTCCTTWATTTTATCATTCACAGGAGATGTCGTCAGAGGGATGCATTCAACACACAGGACACTGCACATCTTGCTAGCATTCTGCATTTTGCTTGCATGGAAGAGCCTGGGGAGACCTCAGTCCTTACAAAGCAGGTGGCCTAATCCTATGCGAGTCTAGGGTTTCCTGTAAAACATGCAACCCCCTCCCAGTACTGAATGAYTGCACGCCTGTTTTACAGTGCTCACTATTAACAGAAAAAACAGAGCATGTAAATATCTTCAAGCATAATTTGGCAAGAAACRTCAAGAAGATTGAGCCTTTTGTTGCAAAGTGAGTGACATTAGTTCTTTTCTTTCAGAGGAGACAACAGAGAAATGTTATGTTGTCCCATTGGTCTAAAATGGAAGAAAACTCAGGAGGCAGCAAGATGTATGGGACATTCAGTATGGGTCACTGCATGCGCTGTCCTCACCTCAGCCTTTTTTTCTTAAGGGAAGAACAGTAAGGAAAGGAAGATAAGAGGTTTCACAAGGTCTTTGGAGGGGCTAAAACAGCTAAAATATTGCAAAGTTTATTAGGAACAGGCAAATAATATCTTTATTGGATCACCTGAGATAGCTGGAAAAGACAGAGAAGTTTTCAGGCGCATAAGCCCATCTTTATATGTGAGAGAGAAGCATCAGTCTTAAGCATGAAAATTTAGGTAAGTCTTCAGACAACTCAGGACTTTGATAGACCATCGGTATAATGCTACAACAGCTCTATTCCCTGAAGGAAGCTCCTTCCTTTTTCATTTACTGTTGATGACACCCATTTATGAAAGTTTTACAGCAGCAGGCATCTGTGTGATCCAAACGTGTTTTCTGCCCAACTTTGCGACAGCCTTTAAGTCATTTAAGACAGGAACTTTAAAAATGTTTTAATGTCCTAAACGCTGAGCATTTTACGACCCATGATTCCTCATATGGGTCTATAAGCCTTTTAACAACAACAATGGGAGCAGATGTTAGCCATAGCTGAGTACTTTTAAGTGTCCCACTTCTGTATTCAAGGACAATGAGAATAATAAACCCTCCATATCCCACAGCACTATTGTGGGGGGAAATTCACCGTTGCTTTTGGGGTGCTCAAACACTACCCTGAAAAAAAGCCCAAGAAATAGTAGCAAGATTGATTAGAAAGTTGACAAACTATAAGTATCTTGTAAATAAAGAACTGTAAAATTAATCAAAACCAGAACCTACTGTGAACAGATGGAAAACAACACGTAACAATTACCAACATCTTCAGCATCTGTTCTCAGTCATCCAAAGTTAATTCTACACTTAAAAATCAAAGCTAGCTGTTTAGCATAAACCAGTTACCTACTACTACTGTAAATCTAGTTGCATGCTAGCTATCCTTCCCTCCTTAAACTCTTAGTGAATTACGAAATGTGCCAGTCACGTAGGTACGGAGAGAGAAGTCGCTCAGGGAACTGTTAAGAATAGCAATGACTGTGAATAACCCCACAGATGCAATCTGAGAAAGCGTTTTCACATACACAAATTGTTTTAGCTTTCACCTCTAGGATGAAAAGTCACTGTCCCTACCTCTCACTAATAAGGTCACTTTTGGGCACCTCCAATGAAGCTGCCATTTCTGGTGGTTTAAGTGATGGGGACACCTGTCCCCTGAGAGCTAAACTGAGGGTACAACTCACCTCATAGACATTACCAAACAGCCTGCATGTGTTAGCAACCTTGTCACTTATTTACCTGGCCTGGGTTCAAAACACTGACCTAAAAGTGAAAGGTTCCCCCCAGCCACGCATCCCCAACCAATAAATTAAAAGTCCATCTTCAGTACAAGGTTATCTTTCATCATGAGTTGGGGTGCAGGAGCTATTAGAATATTCCACTCAGAAGGCTTTGCATTACTGAGACTTTTAATTAATATTGTCAACACCTTGCTAAGCGGTGACGAAGGTCAGAGTTTTGCAAGTCAGCTTTCTCTTGGATGTGAATGACTATTTTTGCAGTATAGTTTGTTCAGACACATCATATGCACGAATYCTTTAAAAAAGACGGTCACAAACAGCATGCAGGCAATACTGCTTGAGAACCCTTTGTCCAAATGGCAATGYCCGGCTGTCTTACAGCAGCCCTGGATAATTCATTCTAGCTAGATGGAGTAATGGGGAGCAATCCCTTGCTGTTTGCAATGATCTTACCTCTTCATCTTCCCTCCTACTTCAATAACAATATGCATGACATCATTTACAGTTACACACTACCTTTCTGATGACTCTACTCTCTTTGCCTTTTACGTAAAACAACAGGTATGTTAATACCTAGTCATAACAGAATTAGTATCTCTGCATTTTTTGGATTACATACCATTATTCAATGCATTAAAATGCTCAAGGTACAACATTAGCACTACAGAATGGTAAATAAATGGTATAATCTGTGAAGTAAACAAAGTTCTCAAATTACTAATAAATTTCGGAGTTATAATAGCCCCCATATTAAACTGCTTTCCCTAATGAGAGTGAAAAGACAGACAGTRAGTAAAGACTCAACATTTGAGTCCTTGCCCTTCCACAGCTTTTTGTACAACTTCTTTCAAGTAGTAAAACCTCTTCATACATCTGTCCAAAATCTTTACCCCACAGTAGAGGTGAAACATAAATATGCCCCATGGACTGAGAGTTCTAAATGCAGAATGAGAAGGGCTCTGTTCATTTCTAAAATTGGGGTGATTGTGCAGTATTTTACAGTCTCRTGTACATTTTGCAAATTTAAAATACTGTAGCAAGTGAAAGAACTTTTATTTCACAAGCCTCAAGGAACGAATGTTGGTGAAAAAAGTATCTGTGAATCAAGAATATTCAGAACACAGTTCTTAAATGGGAGTAAAGCTTTAAAAACAAAACAAAAACAAACAAAAAAGGGACTAATGGAASAATACAAATGCGAAGTTTTGAATAATCTATTTTTGGTCAATGGCTTTTGTCTTCTTTTATTTTCAGATGTTGATTTTTTATTTCCCYCGAAGGAAAAGTTTATGGACATGTTGATCTCTCTCAATAGGCCATATTGTTTCTAGCATTTAATAATTTAACAATTAACAGATCATGGTAGAATTTTTTTTTTTTTTTTACATGCAACACTGCCAGATTTTGCCCTTCAAAATGTCTCCTACTGAAATCTGCAGAAATAGAGAAGCATCGCCCTCAAGGACCTGACAGAGACACAGTACTCCCACACAGCATGACTGGGAGTGTACAGTATCCAGACTGAACCTCYAAGGACTGCCAACTATTTGCATGGCACAACAGTATTTTCTTCTAATAGGGTAACCTAACTTTAGAGCATACTAACCAAATATTATCTGTTCCAATACACTGCACTTTGCAGAGCTTGAATTTACACTATAAAACCAAGTAATTCTGACATTGCAACCTGAAGTAATATGGCTATAGCAACTAGTATCTTACACAGCATTCCTGATCACTTTACACCACAAAACTTTACAGCACATACCTACAAATAAATCAGTTCACAYCTAGTTGTCAGAGCATTAAAATAGATTTGCCACTACACTGCACAAATTTGAGTGCAGCAAAGAACTGTTGTACACATTTTTATAAAAGTTTTAATGGACTCTATCACCCATGCAATAAAAACTGCATCTTCGCATTTATATAGAAATATATATTCATATCTCATAAAGTGCTGTCCAAAAGGYACCTCTCCCAACCAACCAGGTAGGACACTAGGGACCTAAGCAGAGAGCTTGCAGAGCGCGAAGTGCGTAGGTTCTGTTAGAAACTCCAATGTACTGATGCATGCTCCCAAACATCTCTCCTTCATGCACTCTCTCTCTCTTGCTCTCTACAAGTTTTTAGATACAGATCTTGGGTGCACAAAATCAAGACAACTCCTGACACTTTTGAAGGCATACTCAATTAATGGAACAGTGAGCTATTTGCATTCTGGTGCTTTCTGGATCACTTTTGAGCAAAGTGATATTTGGGAGGTCTCACCGTAAGCACTAGTTAGACAAASAGCTATATTTAAGGCACATCTTTTGGATCTAACTACTGAAAAACTAAGAAACACAAGGATAGRAAAAGGTATTTAGTATGTCACGGGACCAAAATCTCCAACGAGAAGTTGAACTGTTATAGGGTCAAAAGAAATTCACTCATTTCTACATGGTTCAGAAGGAGTTAATTCTGGAGCACCACCTTCCATGCTCAGCATTTCTAGTTCATAAGAGTATCAACAAACTAGAAGGCATCTTCAGAAAAGGATTCACAGTAAAAATGCCAGGTTTGGAGGGAACTGTTTCAGCAATGACAAAAGGATTGAGACCAGCCATTTTTCTGGTTTTTCTCTCCCTCTATCGTCTTTTCCAACTGGCCACTTCTTCGCTATTAGGAAACAAAAGCATAATCTCTGTTATGTTTACCTCTCCCTGTGGAGAGTTAATAACGAARTATAGGTAATCCAAAAAGGGTCTCAAATACTGTGGTGGATCTGCAAGGGACAAATCTGCAGGTGCGCTTTAAAGGTGAAGTCTATGCCCTTTATACTGCCTGGGGCTTTCTCTCAAGTATATTAAACAAAGAAGATGCATTACCACTACCCTATCAGYGCCAAATGAACCTTCTTATAAAGAGCTCGTATCTCCTATTCTCCTTTCCAATCTTGGGTCCTTCTTCCACCAGCTGTGCCCTACAGCGTTCCTCCTGGTTTCCAAAGAGCTCCTGAACTATCACAGACAGTGCTGGCTAACATTTTTGTTTCAGCAGATACACGTTTAAATGACCAAATACTACTTAGGATGAGACGAAGGAAACATTCACACATTATACTATGGAAGGCACTAAAGGTATGCCCTCTGGAAATAGAAGGATTAATTAAAGTAGGCTAATCCAGGATTTAGTTGACTGGATTTCCAAATGTCTTTCCCTTGCTTTCTCTGTTGATTTTCTTCACCATGCTATCTTTATCCAGTAATTATATACTACATTGCCAGGTGAGTAAGTAAATCCATTACAAATTGGTTGATACAGTCAATCAGAGTGGGATAAAAGTATGTTCCTATCACATTTATCAACATTCTTTAAAACACTTCCATAAGCAGAAAAACATGTCTTCTGACTGATAAAGCTAAAACAGATTTTGGAAGTTTTTTTTAATTCCACACACATCAACACGCATCTCTTTAAGTCCCTGACACCAATAAATGATGGGAAAAGTATGTCAAGAGTTGGACCCCAAGATATTTACACAGTAAATGTCATCTTTGCACTCTGTTAYGCAGTACATTTGAAGATCACCAAATCTAGTTTTACTTGTAATCTAAACTAAGGTTTCAGTTGAGATTCTTACAGAGAAAGGAAAACCTTTAATTAATTACCAATTTAACTCCCAATTATGCAACAAAAAGCTCCTCTGTGGCATATATGCCAGGTTACTCAATGCAACATTTCTCAGTAYACAAAGCATATAATCTGTCCATGTTAATTTCTTTACTAGTGTAACTGATGTTAAAAAAAAATAAATTTCAATTTTGATTTCATGCTTGTTTTAAGAATCTTTTTTTTAAAGAATTTGTTAACTTCTGCTGTTAAAGATACTACTTAAAGATACTACATTGTGTTGATTTTTTTAAGCTCTAATRTTTTTTTATGAGGCATTAGCAACAGAGTAACATTTTCTAAAACATTTAAAATATCCTGGAAGCCAGCAGACTTTCAGAAAAATCCCAGAGTTCATAAATAATTTTTAGTGAGGCTCAGGTTCCTAAAATTACTGAGCTTTTCTTAAAAACAGAATAAAAAGCAAAACATTACTCAGGATCTTTGGATGGCTTGATTATATATGAACATGAAATTTAGCTAAGTAACCTGTTCTCAAGCACTTAGCTAAGAATAGATGGGTAAATAACAAACAATGATGGCTGTAACTGCTGAAAGCATAAACACCTGTGTTTTAGACAGTACAGTGTTTGTCATAGGCAAACTGCTTTGTCAATTAAACACACAGTTCTTTGTTTATAGCATATCTATTCTTACCAGGAGCCAYGCTCAGTCCTGTGCTCAGTCATGGAAATGAAGGCCATAGACAAAAGGAAAGCAAGCAAACTTCAGCCTCATGGATGGTGTTTTGTTTGTCTTTTAATACTAATGCCAGATGGATGAAAAGTGCATTACACATAATATGCACATGTACAGATATAGCTGCTTGTGGGGCTGCACTGCAAACTACATTACTGAAATGACTTGGAATTAAGAAGTGGTAAGAACAAGAAGGGTTGCTTCAAATTTCTTCAATGATCTGGTATATAGCAGAAGATCATTGTACCAGCAAATGAAGGGAACTGAAAGTCTATGGATGGGAGTAGAGTCAAAGGTGGTCAGCTGCTCTGCCAAAGAAAATGCGTGGTGGAAGTACACTCCAGAGTACAGCTGGAGATGAACTTGGACTATAGAGGTTTTCAATAGCCTAAAGAAACTCCTCTGTGAAATAACAGCCCAGAGCTACACAATAATTTATGGGGTTTTTTTAATTTGTATTTAGTGCAGCTGGGTACCAGTTTTCTTCATACTAAAGAGTACAATTTCTTAAGTCTTGCCAAGATTAAACATAAAACGGAGTTAAAAAAAAAAAAATCACTTAATGCTAGATGGTTAAGCCTTTCTGTGAGTGCCAAAATAGCAGGCTGATTTTCAGAGGTGCAAAATAGACAGAAGTTCCTCCTGACATCAGTGGAAATGCCTGGGTGTTCAGCACCTATAAAAAATATGGGCATTTCCTTAGACGCTTAAGGAATAATCACAGATGCTAATTTTAGACTAGGGTAGTCACTTTCCACAGACTCCTGCTATGATAGTGGGGGTGAGCAAGGCTTTTCTAGGGAGCAGAGTAGAAGCCGTCTGCTCTAAATTAGGTTCTGCTAGTTATCAAAGTAATGGATGGCTGGACTGATTTTGCTTACAGGTTTTTGAAGAGTAATAAGAACAAGCATCAGATTTCAAGTTGAAGGGATTCTGACAGTTAAGAGCAGTTGGGAGGAAGCATTTGAAGTAAATGGAAAACCTTACTCATACCAAGTACAGTAAACACTTAGCACTTTCACCTGTAAAGTCAGCACATAGGTATTACAACCACTATTTTGGAGATGAAGACATGGACAGAGTGATATGTCCTTATAACTCAAAAGCAGGGAAAACTGGGACCAGACAGCCTAGCAGCAGTGCCCATTCTTGCACTTAGGACATAAATTCAGGACTAATTTTCTCACCTGTGTGCACACATGGAAATTTAAGGTCCAAATACAGAAACTAACTAAACATTAGCCAGACAACTGTCAGCTTCTGCTTCCCTCTGGACAGGCCTTATAAAGAATGTATTTCTACAGGCTACCATTTCAAGTGGGACACTTTCCTAAAAGAACATTGCATTTCAAACTCTTCTACCTCTATCTCTGCAGATGCTCTGTTCCTGCAGAGCAGTAACACCTGCCCTGCCATCCTTTCACACCAGTAGTTTGAGGATTACTAGGACCATGCTATCTGGATTTGTATTGAAGAGTTACTTGTACTGCCAGCAGGAAGAGCTACTCCAGGATATGTACAGAAACAGTCACAGAGGGTGATCAGAACATCGTGTTTGCTGGTTAAATGATGTGGAAGGAGGTAACTTCTATCTTTAAATACATGCCCAATTTTATCAGGTAGAAAAAGAGTATTGTGTAGCACCTGTATAGTTATGAACAGCTTCATGCATCAAGCCTCTCAACATGAGGCATATTTAAAACCAACAAATCCTGTGATATTGTAAGAACAAATGTCACACACTCTTATCACAGCATTTCATGAAATGATGTTCTTCAAACATTGAAGACTTGGAAGTCACCCCAAACTACTAGGAATGAAATTTAATTTAGGAGGAAATGGAGTGCTCGATGTGAATACATTCTCCTTCTGGTAYCAGCTGAATAAAGAATGCATAGCCATAAAAGACATATTCACTCAAGAGTCAGCAACTTTTCACTGCTCACAGCAGAGGAATACCACATCAGTTACACACTGTTTATCCTGACAATTAGGGCTCAGAAGAAATTATGCTTGGCAGTAAAGCCATCCAAAACAATTCAACTTTGCCAACTGTGTAAGCACTTTTATATTTGCTTGCTTGCAAGGATATAAAATAACACGCACGAGGGACGTCTTTTGACTTAGAACAAAGCTAAGCAGCACAAATTCCCATCTAATTCTACTTCACTGATACGCTTCTTCCTGCATCACGTCCACCTGCATTCCAGATACAAATCCTATGCATTCTTCTGTGAGCAGGCTCTGCAGTGCAACTTCCAAAATACTACCAATATCTATATAGTATTCACCATTCACAACTAAAGAAAATCCTAATGCTTCGTCTCACTGAAATTAATTCAGTAAAACTGTACAGTGCAATACAGAAATTACTATCTAAACTAAACATCATTAAATCGATCAGAATTTATGCAGCAGTGGTTAAATTTATGTTAGGCATTTGGTATCCAGTTTTTCCATCATAACGATGAAAACCTTTTTGTCTTACTTGTCAGGGGACGGAAGGACTTTGGTGGAAGACTTTGAACTGTGTTACCTCATTGGCAAAAAGCAGCCAAATTCAGCTTGCAGAGCTGTCTTAGTTTGATTTGGAAATTGGTGACATAATAATGGTATTTTCTTACTGGGATTCATTAGTTTACAGAACACACCTGAGCCTTGCTTTTTCTCGCACAGGGCTACAGATTGTATAAGCGTGGATTCCCTATTTACTGCAGTCTCAGGACTGAAGGGCCTCAGTGCTCTTCCAAGCAGACACCTCCCATGCCTCTCTCTTCAGCTCTCCAATGACCCAAACACAGATTCACAGCAAGACGCAGACCTCCCACCCCCAAGAGATTATAGCAAAGTCCACTGCTTAACACACAGCTTTTCTCTAGCTCTTAAGCACCTTGGTTGCAGCTTATGGAAACCCACTTAGATCCATACTTTCTTCCAATCCTTATTGTCTTACTAATTGGCTCAGCGTATCTGCAGACATTTTACTATACAAATTTCAAGGGAGGCTGAGGTGTCTATCTGTGAGTGCAGGCAGGAGGTAGCCTTTGCTTCCCATTATGAAATGGTTCTTACAATTTCTTTTCATAACCATACAGTTCTGTTGATGGCAGATATTTGGGGGTGAGTGGTAATTAACAGCTGAACTGGGACTGTAGGAATTATCCATTTGACAACACTAACAAAAGCATACAGAAAGTGGAATGGGTCAACATTGAGAGGGCCGTTTGAGTTTAAATAGAAAATATAATATTGAGTAATAGATTGATTTCTCGCACTTAGTATTGATAAAGAAAACCTTCCCATTCGAAAAAAAACTACCTCCATAAACATTTCTAGTTAAGTGAATTTCATAATAGCTTTCTTTGAATTTTCCTTCATACACCAGCACCACAGTATTCAGGGCCCTCTTTAGCTGCACACCTTACTGACAGCTTCCGAGACAGAATACGAAGCACACTGACAAAATATGATCGTTCCACTATCCTTTCAGCATGCTTCTCTCAAGCACCATTCCATGCAAGTAACATCAGCAAGAGGAATTTAACATGTTACTATTTTAACAAGCACTAATCTCTAAGAGGCCAATCGTACAGAACAAGCCATAAACACATCCCATATTTCTATGGAGTCCGTCTATCCTCATGGCAACTCTTCATAGGACTAGAGAAACTCCAACTCCGTGTCCTTCTGTTGCATCAGTGTCTAATACTTAGGACAGTATATGCTGAAAAATCAAGACATGCTGTCGCAGAAAAAAAAAAAATGAAGTCCATCCATTGACTACCAAGTTCTGAGTCAGACCCTATATGGGGCCATCTACCACTGAGAAGGTCACTTAAAGAGCACCCAGGATTTAAAAGGAAATGAGAGATGTTTTATGTGTGTGTTTTTAATACTAGAGGTTTTGGCATCCACTGTTTGAAAATTCTTGATGCACCTGGAGGAGAAGCATTTGGCCTTGGAGTGCTGAAACTTCATGTTATTATAAGGCACACTCTGCATCTATAGTGGCATATATCATTTGGCAAGACATTGTTCTTCCATAGAAGACAGTCACAGTACTGGCCAAATACTAGAAAAAAAATAAGTCTAAAAAGATGAAATTGTTTGCTTTTCTAACTATTAGTAGTAATAGAAAATCCTGCATTTCAACCTACAGAATTCCCAGGACACCCACGTCATCCTAATTCTATGCATAAAAGGTACAGGAGGCAGAGAATTGCAGTGTAGGAGTCAGTATAGCACACGATTTTTCCACTGACTATCATTCTGCTTTCAACTCTGGAGGATTTTCCTCCTAAGAAATTAAATCCCCTCCTGAAATTAGTCCTAAAGCTACTCAGCCCAGGACCCCCATCTTTATAAGAAATATCCAACTGTTAACAGATAAGTACTAGGAATAAGTAATGAGAAGGCTGATACTCTCTTAGAAAGGAGTGTACCTTTTGCATCCCTCACACCTCCTACATTCACTGCTGGTTCTCAACCAGATCCTGTTCATGTTGCTCACTTGCAGAGGGGAATCTCTGTGCCTTCTCAACAATCCCACTGGTATTCCACGTGGGTAAAAAGTGTCACCTCATTAAAAACCCTAAAGAGATAGATGGTTTCTCTGTGTGCTATGGGAGCTTAACCCCAAGGCTAATTATTCAAGGAAAGAATTTTGCATGGTCTAAAAAAAAAAAAACCCAAAACAAACAAGCAAAGAAAAACCAAACACCACACCACTCCCCCCAAAACCCACACCCAAAACCCCAAGTTTGATTATATCCAGATAAACTCAGAAAAAGAGCAAGAACTAGGCTGGAATGACTTGTACACACTGTAGATATTGCTATATTCTCCATGACAATGATTTCAATCCAAGCCTGTAAATCCATGAGGAGTGGTTCTACAGTACTGAATTTTGCTGGTGGCATCCAGCCTCTCCTGCCAACTTTTTTCTGCCTTACACTTCTTTTTCATTAATTCAGGCTTGCTTATTTCTCTCCTCTTCCTGGTTGAAGAACGAAGCTACTTCCACTTCTTCATCTGTTGAAGAATCAAGCTACTTCCACTACTTAACCTGTCTTCTCACTCACCAGTAGAGTTCTTCCAGGAAGAGGTTTCTGATAAGAAATCAATTTAGGTTCCATCCATAGAGGAACACACAAACTTCATAGTGAATCTGAGACACTGTAACTCTATCTATAGACACTGAAGCCAGACTGAACACAAGGTCAATTTCTCTTTCAGGCTGTAATGAACCTCTCAAATCTGCTGAACTTAATGAAGTTGCAGCAACACTACAAGAAGAAGGATGTTGTCCGTAATTCATAGTCCTGGTAGCTTCTTCCAAATAATTTGCCATACATGTGGCTTCCAAATGCATTTTTTTTATTTGCAAGGACAACAGGAGTCGTACTACCAGCCAAAGGAAGTAATGCAGATAAATCCTTATAGGTCACACTGAAAATGTAATCTGATAGGTACTGCTGAAGACTGGAAAGACACAGCTTCTTTCCTAAAGAACCTTTTCCAAAGTCCTCACTCATGCACCGCGTTCAGTGTCAGCAAGAATATTTGCATTCACAAAGAGTGCAATATCAAGGTAAATAAATATTCTGAGTCTTCTTTCTTATTCTATACCAGTGTAAAAAACCCATCAAAATGGTCAGAAATTGTAGTGACACCTACATTAAAACCCTTCTGCATTAACAAAGCGGTGGTATCAGGGCCATACAGCAAGCTAGAATAATATCATTCGTCTATAATAATATCAGTAAGGCAAGGAGTATGTTTCCAGTTCTTTCCTTACATGTGTTAGTGCAACAGTGTCAGAGACATGTCTGAATGACTGGAGGAGATACACATAAAATATGTGGAGCCAGTTTAGTGCTTTACTGTCCTGAAGAAGGGATCACACCTGTTTCACAACCGTCAGATCTTTATCCTGAAGGCTTAAGACTACCTTGAAAAACTAACAAACCACATTTCATGTCTAAGTTTAAAAAACCACACTCCTATAATAAAGTGTTTATAGCAAAAGTTAGAAATAAGAAAGAACACCAATTAACACACAGCTCACTAAGTAGTGTTGGCAGTTCAAACACATTGCAAACAATACGTTTGCATTTTGAGTAGCATTGTTGTCCTTGGTTTCCCAAGATAAGGTACACTGCATTTTCCTATGTTCCTTTTAGTTATATTGAGATACAGGCTAGTGAAAACTAAAAGGTTTGTGGAGTTTGTTGACCTTTTTTTTGAAACTTAAGAAATAAATTTATCATGGAGAGAAGAGAAATCAGGTTTTAAGTCCTCCACTATGAGCTAGTATGATTTTTGTTTCCACTCGAGTCCAGCAGGGTAGGGTCTGAAAGACAGCTAATCACTAGTCTGACATCATACCATAGAACCAACCACTTCTATCAGTTGTTACAAATACCACGGCTGTCCTCTTTTTACCAGCGGGAAAACTGAGGTCTGAGGTGAGCTGACCTTGCCTAAGGCACAGAGCAGAGTGAAGAGGAGAATCCCACCCCCTCTGGATAGACTTTTTGATTTCCAATACTTTTTTATTTCCATGTAGCACTGAAGAGAAACAAGGGGCCACTTTCATAGATAGTTCAACTGCTGTTTAAGCACACGTGGCCAGTGGAAGTATATGGGGCCAAGGAGCAGATTTCAGAAGTTTCCAATCTCATGGTTCCCATCTACATGTTGAGAAGACACCAAGGCTGTAGTTCTCTAATTTGTTCCTGCTGAAGACAGCATGTCCATCCAAAATACAATTTTTTTTTGTTATTTAGTCTTTCTTTAAAGTTGCTGCCTGAAATTTCCAACCATGTGATCCTGTTTAAGTTTTTACCAATAATGTCTAATGCAGCAAATAGTCAAATTGTTGTATTTTCTTGGTTTCTTGATTTGACATAGGCTAAATGTTACCCCAACTAAAGCATTTAATTTGTTGCTCACATTCAGAGAGACAGAGCTAAACTACAACTCAGCTTCCTTTCCTGTAGTGTACTTCATATTTATTCTGATATCTGCAACCACCAAGGAGCCTGGAGTACAGCAGACCATAATACTCTATGAACCATGGCTATAATTAGGCGTCACATCCATTGTAATCCTATGGACGTCATCATGTGTTACCAGCATCTGTTGACAGATCTCATACCAGGCATATCACTGAAATGGCAAGTCTGGAGAGGGCAGCCCACAATAGAAACAATGGCATTTATTTTTGGTTTGTTCCAAGACTGTCTAATAGAAAATATATGCTGCCAACTGCCAGGGCTCCACAGAGATCACTTTTCAATATTATATTACCAGTTAGAACAAAGATCTGTACCCATGTACCTGCAATCTTCTCCTAATAAATAAGGAAATAAAGCAAGCACTTTCTGCAACTGTCTTAGCACCAATTAGAAAAAGATAGAAGCCCTGAAATTTTATAAAGTTTATCGGGCCCTTTATCATGAGAGTACTTATTTTTCATGTAATAATAAATTCAGACTCCTTTCCAAGACAAGGAATGAGGATCCCCTCTCTTAAATTTTATTTAAATCACTTTAATATTAAAACTAAGCCCTGGGAACTGGCAACATGAAGTAGCAAAGCCACAATCTCTCTACTCTCTGGAAGCAACGCAGAGTCTGCTTTAATTTATCAATGTGGAAACCTGACTTTCTGCTGAAGYGCTGTCTGTTTGGAGGAATGGAAACAAAAAATTTGCTATGCGGTCTTATACTAATTACTCCCTGCTCGTCTGTAAAAGTCAAGAGATTTACTGTAAACATAAGAAAGCCTACAGAATCCAAATTCTCTTTATTTTTTATCATTTATCTGTATTGTAGGAAAACTGCATTAGAGTGCTGACTATCTAGTAACCTGTCCATTATTTCTTTATTTTGAAAACAGCATTCTCTGAAATGCTGGACAATTGAATCCTAACCAGATGTAACCACGACCTGCTACGGCTGAGCAGTTTCAAATCACTAAAGCACTTAAGCACTAAGATAATTTCCATTCTCATTATAAAACATAAAAGAATAGTTCACCATCCAAAAAGTGTCACATTAAAACAAATGTCAGTGTTGATGAGTACAGCTTAATAGTTGGTCAGGAGTTGCAACAGCTGGTAGATCAAGCAAAGTGAACTTCAACCTAGCCCAGAACTTCTCCCGCTATACTCGTACAGCAGGATCCAAACAGATGTGAAGGTAGGAAGATTAATAAAAACAGCTAAAACTCACAGAAGGAGGAAGGCTACAAGTGAAAACTGAGAGGAAAATTTTGGCTCTACCTATTTTAATGGAAAAGCAAACCCATTGGCCCCAACAATTCTAACAGCTTGTACTTTTATAGCTGTACTTTTATAGTATAGCTTTTATAGAAGCTGTGACTGTTAATAGTGGGCCAGAGTCTGCCATCAGGTATAAATTGGCAACTTCTACTTAACTTTTTGAAGTGAGCTGCTCACCCATAGCAAAAAGCATATTCAACCTTATTGTCTAGAGCACCATTTCTCTCTCTCTCCTCCTCCCTTTTCTTTTTTCATTCTTGTAAGCAGCAGATAACCTTTTGATCCTAGATCTSTCAGCTGTGACTTCAACATCACCTTTTACATTAGGAAGTAATAAATCCTTTACAATATGTCATCTCTCTCTTTTCCATAGGCTGCTTAAAACTCAGTGTTCTGAAAACAGATACTGCAAATATTACTAAAGTATCAAACCATTGACAAGACTGCTGATGGGATTATAATTTCTGCCTATATTCAGAAAAAGAGCATGGGCAGTACTTGCTGGCATAATAGTTTTCCTATACCTAAAAGGCAAGAAGCATTTCCTGTACAATGGTATATTCCAAGGAGTTTACAGACCTGTTTTTTCCCAGACAGTGAACTGGCATGTGGGAACCTAATCATGAAACAGAATTTTCCAAATCTAGCCTGGATAGATTTCTGGGCAATACTTTCCTTGTCAGATCATTCAGTCAGAATTAAGAGTAAATTCTACTACTCGCAGGATCACAATTTCAAAAGCGATTTCCCAATCTGCTCTCAGAAATATTGCAAACTTTTTTTGCACACCAATTTTGAACCATCTCATTCATCTCCTTGTTTATAATTGCAATTTACTCTTTCTGAAAAGCAATCAGGCACACATATCAATTCAGGCTCTACTTTCCGAAAACACCCAGGAAGTGAAGTTAAAAATTACTGAAATACTAATATATAAATGTAGAGGTACTGACAGAATATTTCCAGTGCAATATAAAAAGAAACTCCTGACTCTCATAAATTAGTTTCATCTTACATAGGTTTCACTTAAGAATCCAAAAAGCAAATGCTTTATCCTCAAAATATGGCATAGCTAATATATACATGCTTTATATGATGTAAAATATATTCTCTTACAAAACTAGAACCCCTCACTGCACAGCCCTGGCAATTCCAGGACATCATTCCACACAGAAGCACATACACAAACACACGTTACTTTATTTCCAGACCTTCCTTTGCTGCTTCTCCCATGCTGGGTCCAGGAGCAGGTCCCTGTCCCATTCTTCTTCTTGGGTCATGTACTCATCTTCTTCATAGTTGTAGGTGTACTGCATGTTTGTTTCTATCTGGTTCATGCTATTCATGCTTCAGCTGTGGTTTCTACTACGTTTAAATATATATATCTTTTTAAGCTTAGTTTACGTGCTGATGGGTTGTAGGTAGCAGTGTCTTTTTTCTTTCTTTTTTTTCTTTTTCCAAGGTGACAGGGGGTGAATATTGATGAGTCTTGCTGAGAGCAGAGGCTGAAACTGTCAGGTAGGTGCTGACCTGTCGTGACCTTCCCTCCCTCCCTCTCTCTCCTGCCCTCCTTCCCTTTCTCTCTCTGCTGCTGCTGCTGCGGCTGACCCTGCGGAGAAGCCCGGCGCGGCTCATTGCTGCGGCTTATTATCCCCGCCGGGCTGTCACGTGCGCGGCGGCGGCTCCAGCCCCGCTCCGGGCGCCGGGGCGCCCCCGCCGGGCCGCGGCCGCCACCCCCGCCGGCGGGCGGGGCGGGAGCCGGGGGGGAGCCGGGCGGGAGCCCCGCGCCGCCGGGCCACGCTGGGGCCGCCGCAGCCGCCTGGGCGCTCCTCCTGCACAGGCCGGCGAGAGCGCCTGCAAGGGGGGAAGGCTGACCGCGGGAACTCACCTCCCGTAAGCGCTCCGGCCAACAAYTGCTGTCTGCTCGTCTGTCTTTCCTTCCAATTTGATAAAATACCTGTGTTTTTTGTGGTTTTTTTTTACTGACATGTATTTCTCAAGACCCATCTGTGATGTGCTAATGTAGTTTGACATTGTTTATCATTAGTCTGAAGTCTGCATGGACCCTTGAGTCACTTCACACTGTCCTTTTCAGATTAAGGACCACAAGAGCCAGCGCAGACAAGGACACCCAAGAGATCAAACAATTTCCAGTGGAGATCAGGTCCAGAGTTAAACCAGAAAGTACGGAAGCACAACTTAGAAAAGCAACATCTATCTTTTTCGTCCAGAAAATACGCTCAGTACATCCCAAAAGCGGGCACTAAGAAGCACATACAAAGGTCTGTGTAACCAATAGCTTTATAAATGTGTGACCAGAACCATTTACCCGTGCTTTCCACAGGGTAAAAATCTGAAAAGATAGCACTGAGATCAAGCATCCTGGCAAGCGTGTCCCGTACCTCCGGTGTCATATCATTTCAATTGCCCCGGCGACAATGTTTCTTTGGGGAATTGGCAAGTTTACTATGTTCTTCACATAGCCTGTCATTAATGCCTGCACCTATCTGTCATCAGCCAAGGTCATCCTCTCTAGCAGCGTCCACACTGGATACAATTTGAACCTTACTTAGAAAAAGAAAATGCTCACCAAACCCGAGCTTTTGGAAGCCATAAAAGACAAAGTCAGATATAAGGCAGAACTATGTTCATTAAAGGCAACCATAAGTCTCTAACCCAATGTGAATGAACAACCAGAATAATTAACAGCTAGACAGCGTATGTTCTCCACTTCGTATTGCTAACTAAAGCTCTGCTTTCTGCCAAGTTGCCTTCTATCCCATAACTAAAGCTCTCCTTTCTGCCAAGTCGCCTTCTATCCCATAAGTCTATGCAATTTAGAAGAACATGCATACATGCCCAGCTAATACCTACCCATAAGCTCAAAAAAACTTCATAAATTAAGCACTAAGGTTGCAAACTGGAATTCAGAAGAGAATTGCAATATTTCATGCAGTCAAAGCAAGCTGAACTTCCAAAGATTGATGTACATACTGTAAGATAAACAGTCTAAAAATCAAATTCCAAATCTAAGCAGCAAAGTTGGAACCACATGCTTTTCACCTGCTCAATGCAAATATTCTCAAGGTTCCTACATTTCCATCTATATAATGAAGCAAATGTTGATGAATGTTATGCCTAGACTTTTTTGTTTCAAGTGCAGATGAGCATTCTCTTAGGATACTCTCAGACCATATCGAATAGCAATTACAAAACAAAATATTTCATGTATGTACACATTATGTGTATGCTGGTGTAATTCGTGTGGTTTATTTTTTCAGCTGGGTAGCCATCTGTGGTTTGTGTTACATGTCCAATCTCAATCACCTAAATGACTATTTAAGCCTCTGAAGTCAGTAAAACCATTTCTTCTTATTCCCTATCCACAGCACAGGAGAAGTTTCTAGAGGAAAAGCAGGAAGAAGTCAAAAGAAGTATACATGTACAGCTGTAATGCTCTGATACAGAGCTGTCACCTGTGCAAAGAGCTCTCCTGCACTGACAAGACCTGTGACCTTTTATGCACTACCTCACGGGAGGTGAGCCATTGCAACCGGCTTCGTGTCCTTCCTTGGCACTGCCTTCTCTGGGGATCTACGTGGATGAAGTCAGATGGTACCGCACCACTCCCCACTGCACAGTATGGGTGAGCCTTACGCCTACCGACGGCTTCATACAGGGAGACATGAGTTAAAAGCCACATTTTACTTGTTGGCCCTCATCCTATAACACGGGCCAGAGTGCCTGTGTCATGAAATAAAAACTGAGGCATTATGATGACAAAGAGTATCTGATCACACTGTGGATTAGGACTGGAGTCAGATCCATGCCTAGATTTCTGGAAATCAAAGGGAAATCTCCCCAGATTTTCTAGAATTCTGAAAGAAGGTTATTAAGTTTTTTCATAAAATAACTGGGTTTGCTCAAAACATAGCTAGCCACTGCTGCAAAGGTACTGTTCGTTTTTTCATGTTTACTTGGTACGTAGGTAAACAGTACTTCCATAACCAAACAAATCAAACAAAAATGTCATCATTGTTCCAAGGAACCAACAGCTGGAACCATAGTATCTCTCAGCTAGTCTGAGAGATCAAAAAAATTCTAGTTAATTCCAAATAGGAATAAACCCCCATTTTTCTATAAGGTGCAAGTATTTAAAAATCCACTTTGGGTAGGTTATGTTAGTTCATTTTGGATGAAAAAAATAATTCAGAATGAAAAATCTAACTTTGTAGTTCTGAAAATGTCAMAATAGAGGGCTTCAACTTCATCAGTCTGCATTTTGAGAGAGTTGGGCTTTTTACCTATGAAACAGAAAACTAAACAGAATATCCCCATGTTCAAAAAAACCTGCCTATCTTGATGGAATCTGACCTGTTTTAGGTTCTCTAAATAACTGCTTACTGCACGTTAATCAGACAGCATGAGTAGGCAGGGGAGATATTTATAGATGGAGCTTTAGGAGGAGTATCTGGTATTTTGTTTACTACTTTAATTTAATTTTATAAACGAACTGTGCGAATGGTAATGAGAAGCATATGAATGGAGGTCCGTAGTGGAAAGAGAGCCAAAATGGAACTCTGACGCCAAGCTTGAAGTGGAAAGGGAGCTGCCTCTTCCAGCTCACCTAGAGAAAAGGAAAGCTGTGCCCAGCAGAGTAGTATGAATAAAGCAGTGTGCTTCAGTCAGCTTATTCCCGCATCAGAGGTAGGTTAGGACTATCCCCATTTAAGCTGGCAGAGTCACACAGCTACGAACTATGTGTGACTAAGGAGAAAGAAAATAAAATCAAAACAGAAATAAATAAGCTGAGCAGGAAAGAAAGGACAAAAGCCCCAAGTAGAGAAAGAGGAAGAAACACAGYGAACCGTATAGATAGAGAATTTTAAGCTGACATGGCAAGATACCCGAGAGCCAGCAGGTATATTTGAGGTAGAAATGACACAAATTGCTTACAATGTGGTAAGACAAAAAGAATACTCGTGATTGCAAAACAGAGTAGAAGACGTAAGGTGGCACAGGGAGATCAGAAATGGAGATGGCAGAGCTGAATTGTCAACTATTTTTATCTTTTGTTTGGCAAAAGGTGTGCAGTTGCAGTTCACGCTAACATAAATGCTAGCAAGGCCCTACCCAGGAGAATGCCTTTACCCCCAGAAAACACTGCGGCCACAAGGGATCATTTCCCATGCAGGAGGAGCACCAAGGCGGCCAGAACCTTCCTCACAGGAGCAGCAGGTCTGTGGGTGAACTCACTCAGTATTTCTTATCACAGTTCCAACGTTCCAACAAGGATCTCTGAATCTAATACCACCTAAGTGAAAGCCTCCTGGCACACTTTCACTAAGCTCCTGGAGAATCAAAGGGCTTTTCTAAGAAAGGAAGCACAGTTTTCACCTCACTTGTCAACCTTTATCATTTCTTTAATGAAATGGAAATTGTTTCCCACAGTTTATATGTAACATCCATTTCCTCCCCAAAAGCCATTATATCATTCTCTCAAGAACTCACTCCTCTGTATTTTCGCTGTTCATCAGACTTTCAATCCTTTCAACCTACTTCTTACTCTTCCCTCTCACAAAATCTTGAAATAGAAAAAAAACCCAACTTTTTAATAAAACTTCAAGAATGCTGAACACTACATTTCCCCAGATCATTCTTCTACTTGAACTTAGTGAGATTTAGAATAAGAAATTAGACAGATTTCTCTACTTAAATAATCACCTGTGAAACAATCAACTGATGTGAAAATTATCAGCATTAGTTTTCAGCTGTAACATTTCTGTGTAGGAACACAATAGTTTACATCTGCCAAAACTGTCTCAGAAAGGCCACAGGGAGATAAAGAATCTTATGAGAGTTCAATAAGTCCGTGAGTCTTTAAGCAATCATCTTTCCATAGGCACAGCCTGTTCCTTTGTGAAAAAGAACAGTAGGGTGGTTTCTCAAGAAAGAAGTCAATGAAAGATAGAAGAAAATAAATTCAGTGATTGTTCTCTTGTGTAAACTGTTAACAGAATCTTAAAAGAGAGATCAAAAAGACCATTTGTTTTCAAAGCATGTCATAACCATCACTTAAAATGTACTTTTGCTTGTAGTAAATGTCCACTAGTTTAAAACTTAACCAACAAAAATTTGAATTATTTAAAGAAGACATTGATAATTTAGATTGGGCCAAAATGTTGGATTCCGTTAAAAATTATGCATAAATTTCCCGAACAAAGCTAAGCAGAAAGGTGGGGTGTGTTATAAAATGTATTTATTTTTTATTACAGTTTGAGAGAAATAACGCTTTTTTTTTCCAATACAGTAAACACAACCCACTTTCTTCAATGTAAGAAACACACTATTTTGTAAGTTCAGAAAAAAAACAAGGAGTTAAATTCAACATGTAAAGATAATATGCATAAATGTTAAACTCACTTCATATTCCCGAAATGAACATACACAGAAGGAAGGTAGAAAGGGAGCAGAGAAGAGAAGCATACACCTGGGAAGGAAAATTCTGATTTTGTCTGAGCTAAGGAAAAGCACCGTGGGCACTGAGCATATTAGCCCTCCCACATTTAGCACCAAGAGGCACAAACTTTGACTCTGAAAAATCCCCATGCTACTCATGCGTGGTGATACTAACTATACAGAAGCTAAATATACATTATAATTATTCTTTTTAAAGTATACTATTTCAAATGACAGGTTTGGAAATAAAAATGGAGAAAGAGCTGAAAAACGCATTGCTGGCTTCATCGTAACAACTGACATTGTCAGAAGATCCTGAAGTGTTTCATCAGCTATATATAGCGACAACTTACTCTGTCCCTGAAATTCAGCCATGGATGAAGTATAGCAAGAAACATTTATAGGACAAACAAATACTACCAAAGCATAGCTTGGGCTTCAGGAGTATGGAGAAAATGCTGACTGCACTGAGATCACTGGCTTTTGCCAACACTTTGTGTGGAAGGAAAATCACGGGGCTGAGACATGGGGTGATCCATACCAGCTTAAGATGCCCTATRTGACCTTGAGCAAGTCAATTCAGATAAAATTTTCCCAAAAAACTAAGTGTTGGCCCATTCGACTACTCACACTGAGAGAAACAAGCTGCTTGTGCTCCGCTCTCCCATCTCTAAAATAGTGTCAGCAATGCTTCCTTTGGTCCTTAATGTCCACCTAGAACACAAATTCTCCTGAGCAGAGCCTTTTTCTGTCTAAAAGCCCTGAGGAGCCTACAGAATTATGATTACAGTATGCTTTACCTACTGTACACCCTTCACCTCCATGTTTGTCTCTCAGGTCTGTGTGTAGCCTGCACCCAAAAATGCCTAGCATTATTCTAGTATGCCAGGCTTGCTCAGGCATTCAGGGTCCCTTATACTCTGGAAGGGATGTCCCTACTGTTTGTAGGACCACACTTGCAGCCTTGTAGCCTGCACAGCAGATGGTCCTTGTTCTCAGTGAGGCTTCAAGGCAGATATTAGTAGGAAACATTCAACATCTGGTCTCTGCCGCAGTATCACTAGGCAGTGCTGTGATACATAATACCAATCACAAACGGCAATGTGAGTGCTGAAGGATGTAACGTAGCAGAGGGCAAACCTTCTTCTGATGGCAACTGCCAGGCAGCACTACACAAGATCATACCTTTCACGAATGAGGAGAGCCCTCGGACCTCACGTTCTGACATACTTCTACTAAATATTTCAGAAGGAACCATGATACCTGAACTCCCTTATCCCTTGAGCTGGCTTCCTGAGGGTGCCTTTTTTGTTTAACGGTCCTTGTCTGGGTAGATGCAACTCACAAAGACAGATTAGATCATGAATTAAATAATATCAGAAGCTTTGATAGATGCTCTGCACAGATGAGAAATGTGACATCAAAGGAAAAACTGGGAAATGTATATGGTGATTTATATACAGCACTGCAGTCAGTCTGTTAGCACACTGAAGTTGTAGAGCAATATGCAGTTACAACGTAATACACACAGGAACAGGTGGGGAAACTACAAATAGTGCTGGCATAAGATCGGAAAAAATGGTGAGACAGATCCAGGATTTTAAAAATGGTTCAGTGATGAGAATGCAAGGGGCAGGACTAGGGATATAGCATGGCCTATTAYAAACCTTCTGAAGAAACCTTCACACCGTCATGTGTTCTCAGAATCCTGGCTGTGTTCCTGTTTTATGTTGGCTTAGCCTTATCACGCAAAGATACTAAGCAAGGAAGAAACTGTGTGACTAGGGCAATGTGAAAGCCTGCAACTGGCTACACAACTTGTACTTCATGAATACAACCAGTTAAAAAAATCCCTTAGTGAGCCAGCCTGTGACCCATAACTGATTTACCTGAGACTATTTGTCTAAAAAAGCACAACATTATTCAGCAGTAGTTTTGGTCACACTGAGAAGAGAGATGTGTGTGTGAGGTAAGGAATGCATAAGCAACATGCCTTTATTTGTCTAGAAACAAACATCGTCAACTAAGTCAGAGTTTCCAGACAATAATTATCTAAGGGGCACAGTTGAGACCTGGCAGGTTTTAAATCACTGAGGTATGAGGTGTAGAGATTATGGGCACAGGATACGGGCACTGGATATCAGACACTGCTGTGTTCTAAACTCAGCATTTGTACAGACTGACTGAATGACCTTAGACAAGTTGCAGTCTCAATGCCCTCATTTCTCTCTCCAGATACACCAATGTAATTTCACTAACGTCAATGAAATTAAAGTTACACACTCAAGAAGGCAACCTGGTTGAACGGATTTCCAGCCTGTGAAAATGAATACTAGCTACGTCTTATTCATTCCACAGGAGCGATACAAAGATTAGTAAAAGGGGCAAATTCATCCCTGCATAAGGCAGCGTTAGGCGCAACCTGAATTACTGCCAAACAGGGATAACACGTTCTTTTTGCAACATGTATAGTGCAAGTTCTCCTTTTCCAGAACTGTTGCCCTTAGATCCTGTCCAACAAAGCTTTACGCTGACACTCAGCTGTGTTAAGAATCAGCACTGAGAAAATGAGCAATGTTCCTACCATGCCTGACATGAAAGCACCAAGACCTGAACTTTCCAATTCCTGTTCCGAAGAAAATTGTTCCCTGTCCAACTATGATCTCTCTCACTATCTTCAGCCATATTCTCATCTCAGGAGCCATGGGTATCAGTTTTGCACAACATACTTCCCAGTACAAGACTGGCTGCTCTTGAGATCTACTGGCAATAACCTACTCATGGTGAAGGCTCTCGTGTATTCTCAATCCCTCTGAATGTGGACAAGTCCTTTGTTTCTTCATTGGCTCACCTTTCTCCCCGCGCTAAGTCCGGTTTAGCATAAGCAAAGGAGGAGAGTAGAGTATTTGCACATTTCTTCACTTTGAAACCAGTTTGTCTATAGGATATATACAGTGGAGTTGTGCTAATGTGCAGTCTAGGTCTCTGTTGCRTCCCATAGTTAAATCTGGAACAGCTGTAATCTTCCAGAATTTCATAACTGAACCAAATTCAAGAGGGTTTTTTTTTTTTCAAGCCAGATGCTGTTCTAGGTATTTTTCCACTTCAAATGGACAATAGTTACTGGAGGTGGAGTCAGCAACTAGGACAAAGGTGAACCTACCCTTATAGGCTGTAAGGCTCCACATGTATTTATAGCAAACTCTGGAATTCATTTTTTAGTTGAGATAGTCTGAACACATCTTCCCCTGGCCTCTTTTCCCATGATATAAGCATTCAGCAGAAAGCTTATTTTGGAGTTCAAATGGAAGGATTCAAATATATCTTGGACTTCTCCAGGGGAGACTATTCAGTTACGAATGCGCTTCTAGAACACCAAGACACTTTTTCATTTGTTCCCCGTGGCTCAGCAATCCCCTTATAACTCCTTCATAGGTAACCCTGGCACACAGATGATCTATGGAAAATTAGGCCCATCAGGCCCTAAATTTGTAGGGCCTGATTTTTTACATTAAAGTACTAGTGGTGGAGTCAGGAGGGTCATAGACTGCACTTTCAATTGCAGGAGAGAATGTTTAAAACAATGCATGATGGAAATACCAGACAAACACAGGATTCTGCTGGACCTAAAGGTTCAAACCACCAGGCCTACTCAGTGGGCAAAAAGACAGTATGTAATTGTACTCTGTAACGGACTTCAGGGAAAAGGCAAATTCCATAGTACCAGCATACATTATCCTAAAACTATCCACTGGGTGGGGAAATGAAACTATGGACAGTTTGGAACACGTGCCTCAGTTCTCTTTCCGTAGACCAGGAATAACACTAATGCTGTGAAGTATGTGAAGGAAGTATGTGAAAATCAAATGCCCAATAGATTTGGTATACTTGAAGACAAGTACAAAGATGACCAGAGCTGAAAATCATAAATTATGTATTTGGGAACGTGCTTCAGCTGGGTGCAACAGACCTCCACCAAATAAAAAAGAGAAATCATAATGCTGTAGAGCACTGCTTATGCAATACACTAAACAAAGCAGGATTTCTGGAGAAAAAGCAGTTTGTGACTATGCAATTAAAGTCTGCATTGCGATACATACAAAGCAGCTGAATTAAGATTGCTTGGAAAACTTAACTCTGGCATAGTCCACCATTAATTGACCTGTGATCTTGATGTTGTTTTAAGATATCTGCTCTACAACTAATTATAAATACATTATAAATTAAGTAATTATAAATGAGTTCTGAATTGGAAGACAGTTTATACAAAATGCTAAGGAAAGCACTAAAGGTTTCCAGTGCAGCCTAACAGTTACATAACCACTACGGCTTCTGCTCAGGAAAGAACATCATGTTTTGCATCTCAGATCTGTCTGCTGTAGTTCACACAAGGCCTTTAAATGTGTTAGTGACACAGACAGACTAGGTACATTTTAAAAACTAAATGAGTTATAAATTGTTTAAAATGTTTTGTTCCCTCTACAGACTAAAACAAGGCACGTACATCACCATACTGTTAAGTATCAGCAGGTGTTGCAAACCAAAGGCTTCCTAACACAAGAAAAGCGAGAAAGATTTTGAAGCGTAACCTCTCCTGTGCAGTACTTGAGAGCATCGCAGCAGGGACTGCTTTGTCTCTGGCCACCAGGCTTATTTAAAAGAGGTGTATCAGCATCAGTGGCATGTCACCTGATTCTCAGCGCCACACACCCCACTACATGTTCAAGACCAGGCTGCCTTCCTACCCACTATACTAAGTGCCTGTCAAGCCTTCTGCAGAAATAGCATCCTCCTCTCAGTGTGTCCAAGGAATTGCCTCTGATGTCACTGGGCCTCTAAGTCTCTCTCAAGTAGTTTCTCTTAAGTCACTGGCATACACAATACATGCAGAATGACAGAGAGTAAGAAATGCATTGGAGAAAACACTGACATATGCTTTTGTCAGTAAGAGTTATTAGCTGTTATCAAGAACATTTCCAGTTGTCAAGACTATCTTATGAGTCTTTACATCATGTTGAGACAGCAGGGCCATTATTTTAACTCTGAAAACATGGCACCTCTACTAAACCAGCAAATCTGGAGATCTAGGCTTATTGGTAAAACTCAGTTGCACGCCCTCACCATCTAAATCAAACACACTATTGCTTCTAATAACAGGTTTTTTTCCCCAAGAATTCCCAAGATACATAACAGCATGAACAGTTTCCAATGCACAATGAAAGCACAAAAGCCAAACATTTTTTAAAACGGCACTGAAATGCAGAGAAAAGTTTGGGGGATTTTTGTGATTGCAGATACTTTGTATAATTCAGTATCACAGAAATGCACTCTCTGACTTTCTAATATTTTTTAAGTATTATAGTATTAATATCTCTCATATATATATGCGCATATACACACACGTTAAAAAATGTTCAGTTGTTCACAGTGTTCACAGTGCCACTGTGCTAGGCATCACATGAACACATAACTCATTCCTAACAAAAATATGTAAAATAAATAAACTTTAGAAAGTGGATAAATAAAAATAAATAACTGAATATAACTGAACAGCAAAACCAGCAGATATATACTCTCCTCTCTGCTACTGAATGTGGATCATACTGTTTCCAGGCATTATCATATAAAGTTGTGAGCTCATTCTAGTTCAAATCACGCATTCACCAGGTATGGAAAAGGCCCGGGGACTGGCAGTGACTGGGGCAAATGAAGAAATGAAAGCAGCACTGGCTTCAATGGCCAGCCTGGGAAAAGGCTGAAATTTGTATTTAGTGCATGCAGATAGGAATGACACTATTTCTCCTTCAGGGAAAGAGCTGTGATTCATCTCGGCAGTTCAAAAAAACCCAGCACATGGCTGGCTGATAAGCAAATAGAGGTTCGAACAGGTGCAGGTCAGGAATGGGTAGTTGCACCATATGAGATCTACTGACAATTCCAACGCCTGTCAGTTGCTTGAATAACATGCAATTGAGGGAGGCTTTTCTTACTGCGGTAAGAAAAGCATGCTGTGTTAAGCATGTTCCTTATTGATCACTTTTTCCTTCTCCCCATCCTTCAGTTTATTGTCTCTTTTACTGTTTACTGTTACTTTTACTGCTTCATAGCCCTGCTATGAAAGATGAGACATGTCTAGGACATAACGCTCTCCTTATTGCTTATTACATCCAAGTCCCTAAGGCCATGTTGCTACACTCTAATTACCAAGTTCTCCCAATGCATTAAACAATGTGACTCACAACTACCACACAGTAGACCTATGACACCTACTCTCTCAGCAGATTGTCTGGCACAGGTATCTTTTCATAAATAGCTGATGTATACACACAGTATCGTATTTCCCAGCTTAATAAACATCAAATCATGACAAAGGACTATCACAATCACAGCAATCATGAGAGACATTTTCCTGTATTTCATTGCAACAATTGTGCAGTCGTTAAAATCCAACTTTCTAATTGACTTTTTACACAGTAAACAAAAAAATTACAATTCATCAAGTAGCTCAGCACTGAAAGGACTGCTTTTTTCTTCCATTTTTCACCATCTCCATTTGTCTTCCTTACTCTCCCTGATGCTTTTGGGACAAACTAGACCTACCTCAAGTGGATACAAATGGAGTTACAAAGATGACTATTGCCTACGCTTTTCAAGCCAATAATTTCTGCATATGCCTAGCTGAAGCTAGTTTGTTTATTTGGGGTTTATTTCTCCTTATCTAGAATATATATTTAAAAGCTTCCTTTACAATAATTTTGATTCAAAAGCCCTCAGTTTATATTACCATATCAGAAAGCCTTCAATACAGTAAAATCCCAAACAGCTTCACACTACCCCATCCAGAGGGTTTCTCTTTATTATTAGATCTGGAATGCAGCTACACATAAGAATTTATGGCTGGGGGAAGCTGCAACACATTTTCCAAGAAAAGCCAGGGAAACACAATACTGCCTGCTACAGTGGTCAGTAAGTCGATGATGTGCTTGATGTGCCTAGCAAGGAAGCTTCTTCCTGCCCTTCAGCTCAACTAAAGCATTATTCTCCCTTCAGTCCTGTTCCAGCAAGGAGAACGGCAGTTCTCTGTAACCTCAACCACCATCGAATTATGCTTGATTGTTTCTGCCTCCAGTGACATCAGCTGCGCACTCATACAACTTCACTGACCTCATCAGAATCACTCTTGAGTTTCACTAATGTAAGCATAAAAAGATCGAGCCCTTAGGGGAGGGAGGGTAGATAGGGAAAACAAATCTTAACTCTCTCGTTTTACATATTTGCGTTGCTACATGACACCATGGCTCCAATCTCTTTCCTTCTAACGAAAGCTTAGCCAAGGGAATAATGGCCTCAAGGCCTTATCAATGTATACACTGCAGAAGGGTACTGTCCCATCATTTCACAATGTCCAGAGGTGAAGGGTGACTGCTGCATTGTCACAGGGAGCAGAAAGAACTGAAAACAGAGAAAAATACATTACTGCAGCCTTAAAGTACACAATAAAGCACTGTTCTTTCTGATAATTACAGTAACTCTATAAATTTAGAGACCACAGATGTATTCTTATAAATGATAAACTTCCAATAGGGAGCAGATATGGACATGAGTTAAGAACAAAGGACACAGATTGGCTCAGAGTAGCAGATTTAAATGCACAGCCTCCAAAACTACAAAACTTTCGTATGCCTCCTACAACCAATAGCAAAACAAAATACATCCCTTGACAATAAGATTACCTTGGCTTACAAGATGTTCAAGTCACTGCTCCAGAACACAGATTGGTTTACGGTCAGTTAGCATACATATACCCACATTAAACACACATAACTGTTAACACCTGATTTTGCTTAAAAAGTTAGAGAACTTGATACACTCTAAGGAAGTTACAGTCTCCTTTGCATATCCTAGAAAGGTTTCAATATTACTTCATTATGTTTTTAGATCATATTTTAGATGTCAGGCACTGCCACATTCCCTATTAGAAATGGCATGGGGAAATGCCAGGGAACATACCAAGATTATTAGCAAGTGATGGTGAAGTGCACAGAAGGTCACTCTCTTCCATCTCCTTCMGAACTGTTTTAGCAATCCAAAATCACGGTGGCTCACCAGATCACAGGAGGTCGTGCAAGAAGGAAAAAGAAGCATCATCTTAGCAAATTAATCAATAAGCTTTTGAGAGTACTTAATACACCCTCTAACTTTGTAAATAGTAAATTGTATAGGTAGTACTCATTTCCCTACCTTCATTTTCATATATTACAATTGAATGCTACTGAACACTCCTTTTTTGTATCAGAAGTGATGCCCTTTTCCTCTTTATATGAAATTCCTCCCCATCTGTTGCCTACACATGAAACCAAACTCGAAGACGCATTCTGGGAGTGCACCTAATGGGAATTTGGTCTACAGGGCAGAACAAGATCTAGTTTGCATAAAAGCTCTGAAATGCACACAGTGTGACAAGGGTTCCTCAGCACCACTTCATTCTACAAACTTCCTCCTGTTGGGCTGCATTGCTTACCAAGGCAGATATAGCTCTRTATATGCACAGCTGGTGAGGGGAGTTGGAAGGAAAGGAATATAAAGACTAGATCTTTATCTATATAAGAACATCAATTATATTTGCTCCAGCGGTAGCACAAATTTACCCAGACGTAAAGAATATTAGAAGTTTAATAGTGTTTGCATTTCTCAATCAAATCTTTTCAAACACACCAATGCTTACGAGTGAATAGGCTTACAGAAAACGCTTGAAACAGATCACTTTTTTCCAAATAAAAATTAGCATATGCCAATTTATATTCTAAGACTTCAAGATTTTTTAACAGGCAATCTAATCTGTCAAATGCAGTTTAATAGCAGCCATCAGCAGAAGTAATCTCAGCTGTAGTATGGCTATGAGAATTCCATCCATACAGACTAGCTACGTGATGATGCAGGCACTAAGAAGCTAAAGGGACTGGCTGAAACAGGCTTGGATTTAAGTTCAGAAAAGCATCTCTCTGTAGTCCAGCACGGAGCATATCTCTGTGATATTCAGCTTCACCACTGGGGAACTACAAAGCCACCAAAGCATATTTCCTAATAGACTTTCTGGTTTTCTGTTTCTCCCAGGAAACATTTTTTTAGAATTAAATCAAGAACAAATATTCTTCCCTCTGCAGAAGGCGTCTCTGTTCCTCCAATTAACCTCCAAAGGAAATCCCAGCTTTACTCTGAAACCAAACAAGGATGGAACAAAACGAAAAAGGTATAAAACCTCTGTCTTGTGGCTCTCCATGGGAAAGAATACAGTGGGATAGGAGTACTGGAAAACCGGAACACATTTCAGCATTTACAACTTCTAGCTTTTCTGGCTGGAGTATTCAAATAATGAAACACATTGCTAAAAAATGGCTAATTTTCTTTTCTAGAAACAGCTTTCTGTCCTTTGCAAAGACTACATATTTTAACGTTTAGTATTTTTAGACATGGAAACATGCATATTTATGCAGATTTAAACTATGCTGAAAATAAGGTCACATGAAGGCTTCATAAAGGAAAAAGATGCACAGAAGCCACAGGGAATGTGAAAATGCAATAAATCAGCCTCTCGGTTTGCACCACCTCTAGCCAGCTCATTTGCTAGATGATCAGAATCTCAGTATTAGAACAATCAGAAAAATAATAGCAATCCCATTAAATCAGTAATATCCTCCAAACACCTTAATACTGTTATAACTGCAGTGGTAGCAACCCTTAACAGCTCAGCAATTGCTGTCATTACATCCAGATAATACCACGTCAGGAGTAACACCACATATAGTTAATAGACGCTCTCTGACAAAGCACCAGCAAATATAATCAGGCACAAAGTCAGATATCCAGCTTCATTTCCTCTCTCTGCTCCCGCTCCTACAAACGTATAACTTAATACAAGCAAAGAGTCTTGTTGAAATCAGTGGATACTCCTAATGGATAAAATTAAGCATTTAAAACAATTCTCTGCAACCCTAAACTTTTATCAGCTTTTTGTATTTCTACTGTATGCTAAATTATCGCCATATAAGGCAGCTTTACTATGTGAACAAATTTGTCACTTCTGCCATAGCTATACAGCTTCTCAACAATATATGAAAATAATTTTACAGATCTGGTGCTGGAATTGCTGTATTTGGCATCATTTTGTCCACCCGCTGACATGAACTGAAATCAGTTTTATTTCTGCTTTTTTTTTCCAGGCTTCTCCTGGTTTGTCACAAGCCACGTTCCCTTCCTGGCTTTGTGCACCGACTTCCAGGTGCAGAACCCCGCAGCCTTGAATGTAAATTGTTGGGAGACATCATGGTTTTAATCTTAGCAATTTCTTTTTAATCTGAGGGTAGCCAAACCTTGGATGAGCAGCTCAGTGAAGCTGTACAATTTCCATCCTTGGAGATACTCCAAATGCAACTGGACAAAACTCTGAGCAAGCTGCTCTAAGCTGGGGTTGCCCCTGCTCTGGGGGGGGCATCCTCTGATTAGAGGATGAGGGATCAGAGGACTCCCAGAGGACTCTTCCAACACACGTAGGTCTGTTGTTCTGCAGCTGGGATCTAGCCCATACACACCACAGTAGCTTTGAAGACCTTTTGCTCATGGGAGTCCTGCACCTCCCCTAGCATCACTCACTCCAGACAGGGAAAAATCCTAAGGTGGAACAACTCCAGGTGTGCGTGCCCTTACTGTTAGGACACGCTGACCCCGTGCAGTGGATCCCCACCCACAGCCCGGGCTGTTGCCTTGCTGGGCTCAGCACAAAGCCAGCAGCGCGCCGGGCCACAGACACCTCACTGAGGCTTCTCCACCTCTCCACCGGCGCTGCGGGACTTCACACCTCGGCGGGCCGCCTGCTCTTCCGCAACACAGGCAGGCTGGCCCCCGCCCCGCACCTGCACGAAGCCTCCACACGCACGCTGAGCTCCGCGGCACCCGCCCGGCGGCGCGAAACCACCCACGACGGCCACCTCCCTCGCGCAGGGCAGCCGCGCCCCCGCACCGCCGCCCACCGCCGCCGGCGGCGCATGCTCAGTGGCGCGCCTACCCGCAGCCCCGGGGGCGGGGGGAGAGGGGGCGGGAGCTTCCCCTTCCGCTGGAGCCGCTGCTTCCGGGTTAGCGGCGCGCGCAGCCCACGTGGGGCGCGGCAGGGAGCGGCGGGGAGCCGGGTAGGTGTCGGGGGCCGGGGCCGGGGCCGGGGCCGGGGCCGGGGCCGGGGCCGGCGCTGGCAGCGGGAGCGGGAGCGGGGTACGCGTCACCGCCTGCCGCTGTCCCTCTTCTCCCCCGGCTTGGCTGGGCCCGGCCCGTCCCCACGCGTGTGCACCCCCCAGGGGCAGCTGGCAGCGGGGCCTGCACCGGGAGGCGGGGGTGAGGGGGAGCGAGACGGCACGTCTCCGCGCGGCTGCGTTATCCGCGGGCCTGCTTTGGTTTTCTTTCATTAGGTTTCTTTGGAGGCTCCTTTCCTCGAAACACGAAGCTATGACGTCCCTGGCGGAGCAGCTGAAGCGGCTGGCCCTTCCCCAGAACGATCCCAGCCTCCTAAACCGCAGCGARGTCGCGTCGCTGCTCTTCAGTTGCAAGGACGCTGCGAGTATTGACAGGGACACGTTTTTTGCGATCGGTGAGTTTGGCCGTTGAGATGCCAGTGGTTTTAAAAGTCATCTGTCCAAAAAACAGCTGGAGAAAGATAAATGGGAAAGGCAAACCCACGTTCAAAAAAGGCCAAAAGGATAATTTGAGAAACTACAGGCTAGTCAGCATCACTCCAGTCCATGGGAAAATCATGGAGCAGGTCCTTTCGGAGCACATTTCTGGGCACGTGAAGGGTAAGGTGATTGGGAAGAGTCAGGGGCCCCAAGGTGGTCAAGGGCTGGACAATTTGCCCTGTGAGGGGAGACTGGTGGGAGGAACGTCTCTGGTCTCATTCAGTCTGGAGAAGAGAAGGCTTTGAGGGGGTCTAACAGCAGCCTGCCAACACCTATGGGGAGGCTTCAAGAAGGTACAGCAGGCTGTCCAGAGGAATGCGTGGCTGGAGGACAGGAGAAAATGACCCTAAGTTGAAACAATAAAGGTTCAAACTGGATATAAGGAAAAGCTTTTTCACCGTGAGGACAGTCAAGCAGTTGAACAGGTTGCCTAGGGAGGTTTTGCTCTCCATCCTTTTGAAAACCCCAACTGGATAATGCCCTGAGCAACCTGGTCTAATTTCAGGGCTAACCGCACTTTAGGCAGGGCCCTGGACTAGAGATCTCCCAAGGTCCCTTCTAACCTGAATTCTGTGATTTCATGAAAATGTGCTGGCACCCTGCTTTTTGGTAACTTTATGGCCACAAATAACATAAAGTGGCAAAAGCCATTGCTGTGTTTGCACACTTCAAATCCTTTGTGCTTCTCTCTTTCCATTTTTGTATAGAACTTTACCCAAGAATGTGATACTTCTTGAATAAGAAAGCTGTTTTCTAAAACCAAAAAGATTGATATCATATATTAATTTTGAGTAACAAGATTGTAGATACATATGTCTTTGATGCAACACAGTATTTTTAAGTTTCTTAAATAGTTACTATAGAACTGCTGCATATAATCGTTTATTTCTTCCATATTTCAGCCAGCTGCCTGGTTGCTTTATTTCAGCTGAAGTTGTCTGCTTTGTGCTTAGCCATTAAGATTTACAAGCTTGTGTAAAATAAAGAAATAATTCCAGTGGTTCTGCAGTGGTGTACATGGAATATTGTATTTCACTTTATTCAAAGACGTACCTTTGCTTGCTTCATCCACATAAAATCATAGAATAATTTTGGCTGGAAGGGACCTCTGAAGGTTATTTGGTGCTAGCCCAAGTGAGCTCAGGGCTAGTTAGCGCAGGTTGCTCAGGCCTGTGTTCAGCTGAGTTTGAGGATGGAGATTTCATGGTCTCTGATCCAATATTGGGCCTCTGATCCAGTGTTTGACCACCCTAGTGTTTTAAAAAAAAAAAAAAAATCAATTCATACATTGACTAGGAATTTCCTATGTTCCARCTTGCATCTGTTGCCTCCCATCCTTCCATTGTGCATCTCTGAGAAGAGCCTGGCTCCATCTTCTTGATAACCTACACTATATCCCATTAACTAGTTGCAGGCAGCAGGAAGATTTCCTTTTGACTCTCTCTTCTCCAGGGTGAACAAACCCAGTTCCTCCATTTCTTTGTATGTCATTTTCCAGTCCTCTGACCATCTTAGTGTTCCTCTGCTGGACTCGCACCCATATGTCAATGTTTTTCTTCTACTGATGAGTTCAAAATTGCACACAGTACTCCAGATGCAATCTCACAAATGGAGGGGACAGTTCACCTCCCTCAGCCTGCCAAGCTATGCTCTTGCTAATACAGCCTGGGATGCTGCTGGCCTTCATTGCTGCAAGAGCACACTGCTGGTACTCGTTAATGTTCTTTTTCTTCATCAGTTAAGAAATACTTTTAAGTGTAGCAAAAGTTTTGGTCTTAGACCTATTTACTATTGGTTTGGTTTGCTTGGTGAGGATGACGTATACCAGTATAGCAAAGAAGTTGGATATGCTGGTGAGGAGGTAGGTGGGTAGGACTGGTGAATAAAACTGGCATTTAAAGCATTCTTCCATTTTTTTTCCACAGGATGCACTGGCTTAGAAGAGCTGATGGGGATTGATCCTTCATTTGAAGTGTTCCAGTCCAGTTTGTTTAGTTCCACGTCCAAAGGCCTGGAACGCAGTGTTCAGTCTAAAGCAGTAAATCAGCAGCTGAATAAGAATATTTCGTTGTTCCTGATTCACCTGTCCCCTTACTTTATGCTTAAGCCAGCCCAGAAGTGCCTTGAATGGCTCATTCACAGGTAATCCACTAAATATCCTACATGTCAACAGATAAGGCTACTAGAAATGCCAGATTTTTTTTTCCTTGATGAGAAAATCTTTGAATAATTTTACTTTAGTTTTCTGAAAATACAGGTTAAAATGTTAAAAATATCCATTTGAGCCTAGTCTTTGTGGGGCCAGATGTTCTTTTTTGCCAATTAGATTTTTGTCTTTTGATAGATTTCTGTGAAAATTTTGATCTGTCATGGTATTCTATATAAAAGCAATTATTTCCTTGCCTGGCTTTCACCACATTTGGCCAGCTCTGGTCATCTTATAGAGGATCTAGAGAGGTATTTATGTAATATGCTTTTAGAAATGGGCTGTGTAAAATAGCTAATTTTCAGTATTAACTGTGAACCATGAATAGCATGCCCTTGTATTACAACATGAGCTAAGTATTCTTATTTCAAGGTTATGTAGGAAGGTGTGAAGAAAAAACAAATCAAGTATTTTGTGAAGTGATGTTGTATTTATTTATATAAATTAACCTATCCAGTGTAATACTTCATGTCATGAAAGAGTGATTTCATTGATACAACCTTTGAATCACAATTTTTTTAATATATGTATTATACTGAAATTCATACTAGATTATTGTAACGTCTGGTTTAATATTGAAATCTATGCAGAAGAAACTAAGGTAGTCTTAAGTCCTGTAGGGACCTAAAACTATTGAGAGCGAGGGAAAAAATTGCTAGCATTATTTCTTTCCTCTAGCACACACAGATTAGTGGCCACCTTGGGATTCTGGACTGCAGGTGGACCATATGTCTGAGTCAGTATGACAATTACCTCTCGTCTTGCTTAAAAGCAAGTAAACCAGTTGTTCTGAGAAGAATGTGGCTGGGTCTTTTTTTTGGTCTTCCAGATAATTTTTAACTGTGTGTATATGTTTTTTCGTTAGATTTCACATCCATCTCTACAATCAAGATAGTTTGATTGGTTGTGTTCTGCCATATCATGAGACTAAACTATTCGTGAGAGTTATTCAACTTTTAAATATAAAAAGCCCAACTCATAAATGGCATTGGATGGATCCAATAAGGGTAAAGTATTTAACAGATGCAAGTTGGGAGAAACATGAAGGACTGACTTAATAATATCTTGGCTCTGTTACTAGGTTTATGAGTATGGTCCACCTGTTCATGTGGCTAGTTGTAGAACTGTACTGAAAGATTTAATTGCAGGGATGAAGCCTGGATGCCCACCTGTTGTTTCTGCTATCTTTCTTTATATTTAAAGTTAATTATAAAAAGATTTGATTGTAATTACTCTTTGTTTTGGCAAAGTTAAAGTATGCTTTTAAGATGCAAGTATTTGCTACTTCTAGGAAGATATGTCAATTACTAAAATATATGTTTATTTGAATGCAGATTATATGTAATGCTCTTCATTGTCTGTCTTAATGTAGATACAAAAAATTCCAGAGAGGTGTGTGGGTTTCCATTGCTTATTTCAATTTAAATGGCGTTAACTGATCGGTAGGATTAATTTAGAGATTATATTAATTTTTACTTTGGGTGTTTCACTTTACCCTGGAGTGTTCTAATTTTACTTTTCTCACCATGTAAAGAAAGCAGGAGTCCCACTGGCAAGGGGTACTGTCATTACACACTGCTACAAAGACCTGGATTTCATGGATTTCATCTGCAGGCTGGTGGCAAAATCTGTGAAGGTTGTTCATTTATTCTAGAACATTATTTGTTTGTTGTCACTTGGTTTTCCCTATCTTTGTATTTGTATAGTATTATGCTATTTACTAATATTTTTAATTACATGTCAAATCGTAAAAGGAGTCATTTATTAGTAAACAATATGAAAATTTCTTATTATTTGTGTAGATGACAGTCTATCAGAAATTCTTGTAAGGAAGTGGCTGAGAACCAATGAGCCATGGCAAACCAATTTGGCAATACTGTATTACTTAAAGATACTGTATTACTTCAGAGTACTTAGTTGTCTTAATTTCTTTTATGAAGTCATTCCCGCTATTAGTTTGTAACTGTGCTTTGAATTTGGGTAGCTCTTTTGGGGGTTGTCATGGGTGTTTTAAACGTACATCTTCAAATATTAACGAGAAATTAAAATTGAGAATGTTAGAAGGTGAGCGGATTTATTTGTTTTTTCAGTTAATGTCAAATAGAGAACTCGTTTTATAGTTTCAGAAGGGTAAGATGTACGACAGTTCCAGTTATTTAGAGAACTAGAATGCACGTACTGTCAAACTAAGCAAAGCACACACAATATCAGGGTTTGTTCACAGATGCAGTAGGGGGTGTTAAACATATACCAGTCAGCCTCTTGGCTGTCCAGTTCTCAGTCTTGAGCATTACACCAAAATCACAAGTGATTTAGGTTACCTTATTACGATTAACTACAGTAGCTGAGGAGTAGCACTCGTTTCCTTCTGCCTTGTCTGCAAGGGGGAGCAGTAACCTCTGGTGAGGGTTACTGCTAGGAGGAGGTGATGACTTAAGTTGTGCCAGCAGGAGCTGGTAGAGCTTACGTGCTGGAGTTCTGAGATTTTGCTGGTTTGGGGGGAAGCCATGTGTGTGCTTCCACTTTTCCTAATGTCTGAACAACTGGTTTTTCTGTGGTCTAGGTCTTTTCAGAGTGTCCTGGCAACTCGGCTCAATTGAGAGTTCTTCTTGTGTTTTATGCCTCCACCATTGTATCAGCTCTTGGAGCTGCAGAGAAGATAACAGACGCTATAGTCTCTATGCTGCTCCCTTACATCCAAAAGGTAGATGAAGCTTTGTTTTCCTTCCTGTGTGATGAAGTGTACTGCRTTGTGCCGACATACCTTCTGCAGATAACATTTAAGAAATGCTATCTGAAATGTGTCATACCATTCTTAGCCTGCTTTGAAACATCAGGGAAGTGAAGGTCCATGAATAATAATGTTTTTTCACACCTCAGATGAGCACTTTAAGAACTCTGTTTCCTACTCTGCATGAGGAGTGGAGCTGTGAGAAATGGATACACAGTTTGAATGAACCTCTTTCTTTGCCTTAGAGATTTACCRTGCTAAACAATGAGGAAATGGAGTCAGGGTGGACAGCCTGCTTTAATATTCTCTTTCCTCCAGGATTGTTGCTCTGTTAATGAACAGAGCAGCAGTTAATGAATGTGTCTTCTGTATGTGTGCACCCTGCATGACAGCTTTTTCTTCTTGAAAGTTGAGTTTATAGATCCCTCAAAAGTTAACATATGGAGAAGGTGGTGATGTGATTCCATGGATGTCAGAATGAAAATGGTTTTTATGTTAATGTACTTTTTTTTTTTTAATTTGTGTCTGTGTTAAAAAATCCACCTTTATCTCTTTTCCTAGGGCTTGAAATCCTCTGTACAGGATTACAGAGCTGCAACATACATGATAATCTGCCAGATGACAGTAAAAGTGACAGTGGAGACTTCCTTGGTACATTCCTTGATGTTACAGATAAGCAAGACATTATCGAAAGGGCCCTCATTAGTCAGGGATGGGGTGGCATGCTTGAACCTACTTCTACAAACTCAGAAAGGAGACAAACTTGGGAAAAAGTAAGTCTACATGAATTGAGTTTTCCCACTTTTTAAAAGCGCAGACTGCATTTGGATAATTTTAATTTTTTTATCCTCCTCATTAAAGGGATACTGTCCTATCAGAAATTTTGGTAGTTGACATTTCAAAGGGCTCGCAAGTTTCTTTGGCTTACTTTGAAAATTTGTATGCTTGCTACAGCTAAGGAGTCTCAGTGGTGCGAGTCTGTCATCTTTTGGTCACTGTCCTGCCACTTCCCTCAGTAAAGGATTGCTGTCAATGTGCAAAACTGAACCCTGCCAGTAAGAGATTTTCTTGAAAGTGGGAATCCTGGAAAAGAAGCCAGCATAATAATGGTAGTGCAAATTTGAGGTTATTTGAATAACTTGGAAAAAAGAAGTTCTGTCCCTTCAATGGAGGTGCTTTGAGTTAGAATCATAGAATCATTTAGGTTGGAAAGGACCTTTAAGATCATTGAGTCCAACCGTTAACCTAACACTGCCAAGTCCACCACTAAACCATGYCCCTAAGCACCACATCTACACGTCTTTTAAATACCTCCGGGGACAGTGACTAAACCACTTCCCTGGGCAGCCTGTTCCAATGCTTCATAACCCTTTTGGTGAAGAAATTTTTCCTAATATCCAATCTAAATCTCCCCTGGAGCAACTTGAGGCCATTTCCTCTCGTCCTATCGCTAGTTACTTGGGAGAAGAGACCAACACCCGTCTCTCTACAGCTTCCTTTCAGGTAGTTATAGAGAGCGATAAGGTCTCCCCTCAGSYTCCTTTTCTCCAGGCTAAACAACCCCAGCTCCCTCAGCCGCTCCTCATAAGACTTGTGCTCCAGACCCTTCACCAGCTTCGTTGCCCTTCTCTGGACACGCTCCAGCACCTCAATGTCCTTYTTGTAGTGAGGGGCCCAAAACTGAACACAGGATTCGAGGTGCGGCCTCACCAGTGCCGAGTACAGGGGCACAATCACTTCCCTAGTGCTGCTGGCCACGCTGTTTCTGAGTTCATACAGTTTATAACACCTTCTATACCACCACTTCTTTGATCCCACAAGTCAGGTGTTCTTCTGGAAGTACATGTAGTATTTCATTCCCATCGATCTGTCTGCCCTGCCCTGATACAGTTAGCTGTTAACGTGCAGTTGAACATGGTGGTGATGGAAGTCCCGCATGCTACAGGGAGTTTGCTTGCTGGCAGAGAGGTTAGCGTGGGTATTCTGATAGAATAAATCTTTGCTGGGATGAGTACCGTTGATTACCTTCCAGATACTTGGAACACAGTCATAGAATAGGAAAATAGGTTAAAAGCTAAGGTGTGGGGAACTAAGGACAAGCATGCTTGATGCATTATGCAGCATCCAGCCAGGATGGATGTAAAAGGAAACAAGATGAGAGAAACTTTTTATTAGCAGGAAGGGAAATTGCTTCTACTCCCTTTGAGGATTTCCTGTCATTGAGCTATTATTTCTCCTTCCTTTTGCTGCCACTGGGTAATAGATATGCTCCTTGCAATGTGAGGATATCTCTTCATGCAATCCATACAAGTATTTTTTCTTGTTCTACCAACTTTGCAAAAACATAGGTATGTTTGCTGTGCCATTGCAGCAACTATGCTCAACATGACTGGCAGTACCCTGTTTTCTTTTTGGGTATTAAATGTGCCAATAAACCTCTGGCAATAAGGAAGTGGAACCCTTTGAATCTTTTCAGCATTTGTTTACAATGAGGCTGTTACCTGATGCTGAAAATTGAATCCCTAGGAAGCCTGCATGGTTTGGAAGTGTTGGTAACCTAGATGAGCATGCATACTTTTTTTTTTTATTTCCCTGTTCTATTGTGCAGGCCGTTTAATTATCTGTGCAAAACCCCAGAACTGGTAACACTTTTGCAAGGCCTTTCAGCAGGCTATGATATCTCTCCACTTCTGCGTTACCTGTTGCCTCACCTTGTTTGCACTGTCATGAAAAGTGACACAGGTAAGTTAGCATACATTTTTACAATTTTGTTGAGTCTTACGGAGAAATGGCTGTGGTCAGTGTCATAGCTGTGTAATTTTAGTTGCTTCTGCCATTAAAACTGCGCCAATGCATGTGAAGACCTGATTGAGCTTTTGTGTATGTGTTGCTTTTTGGTTTTTCAGGTCCTACAGAGGAGGCTATTTTAGGCATTGTTATATCTATATCGCTTTGATTTAGTGTTGATTTGCCATATTTCAGCAGTAACTTGATTTTGATGTATGAAATTTCTGACTCTTAGAGATGTATTGTAGTACTGCAAAATAATTTTTAGGTAGATTACGTGTAGTCCATATGTAGTTTGAGATCTGTGTTTACCTGGTGAATTAAACGTGCCTGGGAGTGGTCCAGAACAGCGAGGCTGACTGCCATGCAGTAGTAGCCTGTGTCTGCACTAGTATGTCTGTTTGCACTGTGGACTTGTAACTGCCAAGTCATGGTTGGGAAAGCTCTTTTGTTGAAAAGGGCCAGATTCACGCCAGGGAATGCTGTAGGGAGTTGCTGGCACAGGTTGTGATAGCAGGTCTGGAATATTCCGAAGCATACTTGAATTTATTGGTAGCAATACAGCCTTTGGCATTTTAATGACATTGGTRTAAAGCATTGCTAGCAGCACATGGAGAGTTAGTGCTAGTAATCAATGAACATTGTGGTCTTCAAGTTGTGTGCTTGGTTCACCAGATGATGACACCCGTACAAGCTATTGACTTTAATCAGTATGAGGGGATTATTCTCAAACTATTGTTCATCTTTTATGATTACGCGTTGTCCTTAGAGGAACAAGAAGAATCTGAGGAGACAGAGAATCAGATTTGCATCACACATCTAGAAGCTATTCTTCAGAGTATACCACTGGAAAAGGATTTAGATCACCTGTTGGCTTCGTGAGTTAACTTTGGTTATTTTGCCTCTGCAGTACTACAGTCATTTCTGGTTTAATAACAACTAATTCCTGACAATGACACTAGCATTATGTGAGCATATTCTTCTGAGTTCATAAGTTAACTCCAAACATGGATTTTGAAACTGAAACATTCAGTAATCCAGAAGAGCCATGCTTCTTAGCACTTGTGGGAGTACTTGTGGGACAGGGTGAAACTTCAGGCCAGGAGCAAATCTGTACTTGCAATAAGTAATGCATATTAATCCTAACCTGTTTAGCAGTGTGCTTTATAACATTAATGAAAACTGTACTATCAAAATTGGTGGCTTTTCCTTTGTTTGTAATTTTAGCAAGTTTCTTGAAGAGTTTATCTCCTATGGTACACAGATTGAATCTAATCCCACCAAAATGGCTGCACTCAATCAAAAGATGCTTCCTCTTATCAGACTTCTTGAGAGAAAGTAAGTTCCATTTTTCCATGACAGACCCACAATCTGTAGAGTGGTGATGTCAGCTATGGTCTTGGCTTATCGGGTGTAGTAAGCACAGTATTCTTGGCCAAATAAATACAGTAAAAATAACTGACTCCTAACCTTTGTCCAAATTTTATTTTACTGATCTGTCCTTATATATTTTGTTATCATGGACACAGACCTACTGGCTTTATACAATGGTTTGCTATGTAGCATGACCTTTTCTGCTCATTATTTATCCTAGTGGTCTGCATATCGTTCATCTGTGTTAAGACATAATGGTTGATTGCCTTTGCAAAGGTACTTAAAATAGCTGGTTCAGATGAGTGTGTGTGCATTCAGCTTCCTTGTATTTTCCTGTATTTCTCTAGTAAATACATGTTCTTCTGTAATGCTCTGTGGAAAATGTTGGGGGTTTTGTCTGTTGGCAGGTATCCTAAAGCCTTAGACTCTGTATTGGAGAAGCATCTGGAAGATTGCACAGATGAGACTGACCAAAATCTTTTTCACCAATTTATTTCTCTTTCATTAAGCTGTGGCAAATACAAGGTAAGTAGAAGCTCAGTTTGTGATCCTAGCTCTTATCTGGTTATACTGTCAGAAGGCTGATATTTTGGCAAAGTTCTGCTCTCTCTTCCTCTTTCTAAACAAATCTCTACCATTCCCACCCAAAAAAAAAGAAAAAAACCTTACTCAAATGTGATTTTTTTGGGGGGCGCTTGATCAAAACTGTGGTAAAATCAGAAGCTATCAGATAATCTAAGTTCATGTTTATCATGAACAGTCATGAGTGTGAGCTTCTTTTAATGATTAAAATTTATATATTTCCACCTGCCCTAATTGCTATCAATAGTTTTTTTCCTTAGGAACTTGGCCACTACGTATACTGTAGGGGTCGATAAGGACAACATGGTGGTGCCCAGCAAGGCCTCATCTTAAAGCTTTTGTCAGTGTCAGAGGTGTCTGTTTTGGGAAAGTTGACAAACAACTTTATCGCTGTTGAGAGACTGTGGCTGGGTCCTTTTTATTGCATTGATTTTATGAATGTTTGCAATCAGTAACATGGAAGAATAGAGTGACTACAGAGTTCTTCCTGTGCCATTTCTGAAGAGCAATTGAAACTCAGCCTAACACAGAATAACTATGAGTGCAACAAATCTGTCCGAGGAATTTATTATTAAGAGATGGTTACTATTATGACTGTTGTTTGCAATGATTGAAAGACTGAAAGCACTTAGGAAAAGATGCTAAACTACGTAAAGAAGTGCTTCATGTATTTTTGTACTGATTTAATGAAGGCACAGATTCTGTGACTGAATAACAAGTGGATTAACAGAAAAACAAGGCATGCAGAGCAAAGACATATGACTCTCTTCTAGCCTTTACAGTTCCTGAGATAAGTGCACACAATTGGACTGGCAGGGATGCCTTTTTAACAGTTTCTATCTGTGCTCTGTCACACTGACATTGTCACTAGAGCTTTCTCAGAATCCTTAGATAAGTGTAGTGCTTTTCTAGGACAAAAAGGTGTCCGTGGCTTACTGTACTATGCAAGCAGTATTCCAAAAACTGTCTGCCAAAGTGAAGACGATCAAATTTGAAACAGTTATACAACATCATTATTCTGTAATTGACACTTTTGGGGTCTGAATTGTACAGGTTTTCTTCTGGTACAAAAAATTGCTGAAAGAATTTCTCCTGTTATCCTTATATATACTTACAACATTTTTAACAGGCAGTGAGTCACTCTGAAATCTATATTTCAGTTTCTGGAAGACTCTGATACCTCCCTTATGCTTAGTTTGAATCATCCTCAGCCAGCTGTGCGGGTCCTGGCTCTTCAGCATTTGAAGGATGTTATTGAAACATCAAAGGTTTGTGTCCTGAATCTCTCACTTACAGAACTGACTTAACATATAATGTCTTCAAAAAGCTGTTTGTCAGACATACCAGTTGAAGATGAGTGGTATGTTAAACTATTCATAYGTCATCCTCACTGTTTTTCATGGTATTTTCAGTAGGCTTCTGTCACCATTTCCCCTTATTCTGGAGTCTGGATGTAGTTCTGTTTTATTAAGCTGTTTGTAGTCTAAGGTAAAATCTCAGTTAACGGATACTTCTGTTTTTCTTTTGTTGTTGAAAGTTAGTCTGCCTGTTATTTGAGGTTTAATTGAGATGATGTTACCGCTTTTCTTGTACGAGGATTCAGATATTTCATTAAAAGCCTGTAAATTGTGCTACCAACAAATGATTTTTTTTCTTTTGGCTCTTTTTTTCCTTTATTTTTTCAGGAAGGCTTTGATCAGTCTTTCATAGAAGAAGCAATTTTTGGTCGGCTGAAGGATGACAACAGAGATGTTGTAATGTCTGCTCTCAGTTCTTTCGAGGTAAGTGTGTATCTTTTGGTAAGTCAGGTGAGATTTTAGCTGGTCTTGAATATGTGTGTCTGGAATGTATTCTTTGTAATTGCCCTTCTTCTACTCATGTCCTTAGTGTATGGCTTGTGTCCTTTAACAGGGTGAAGCAGCACAAATTTAGGGGGCTTGTGTTGTTTACCTCCTCACAATTCCCCCACAAATTTCTGCTTCCTGATCTTTCCCAAAGTATTTGCAGTTAACCTGAATTTATTGATCTTTTTTTATGTAGCTACTATAGCATATTTTGATCTTTGATTATTATTTGAAGTGTGCTTCCTGCTTATCCTTACATTTTTCTGTGAAAACGCAAGCCGTGTCATCTGCCTTTTGGATGGAAAATGGTGCAGTGACAAGTCATTACGTTAGTGAGAAGTGCTCAGTTGAGTTTTTCCATGAGAGTCATTTGATCAGTTGATAGTGGCAAAGTACTAAACTCCAGCTCAGGTTTACTGGATAGGACTCTGGTATGCATTGTACTGATTGTTTCCAGCTAGAGTAACAGTCTGTCTTTATTGCTTCTGCTAGTAGTAGTGGAGAGTATTATTAGCAGTAGTATAATGGGTCTTGTGTGTTCATTCATTCTTAATCACTAAAAAATAGGAATAGAAGCACACGAGTGCTTCTTTAAACTCTAGTATTTTTTGTTAATGTGCTGTATATTTTTGTCATACAGCTGCTATGTAAAGTAAAAGCAATTCTTACTTAGTTATAAAGTGTTTTGCGTACAGTTTATCAAGGTTACCAAACGTTTCTGCATTCGATAAATTCTCTGTACGTTCTCTGTATCAAGAGGGCATACTGGTCAGCCTTATAACTTCTGTTTACCCTGATAATATTTTTATTACATGATCATCAACAGGAATGCAATTCGCGATGTTTGATCCCTGTTTCCACTTGGTATAGCAGATGCATTTTCCATTATGATATGGTAAATTATTTTGTATTTTATTATACTTTCATTTCTTTTTCTTGATTACTTTTCAGATTTTCAGGAAACGAGTCAATCCAGAAGTAGTAGTATCAAGTCTTTTGAACATTTTCCAGAGAGCTGATCTTTCCAAGGATGGAAAGTGGTATGTTTGTGCCTTTTTTCAGTCTACATTCTTTCTGTATAAATTAAATTTTAAAAAAGTAACTCTAAAGAATACTTTAAAACCCATTTTTCACTTCAAATACTTTTTGTTATGCTATATCTATGCTGAGTTACAAGAGAAATGTTCATTTATGTGCATACCATTTCACATTAGTTCCTTACTTGTTCTCAGTGCTATTTGGATTCAGAAAATCGCCACAGAAGATGGAGAACAAATCAAAGAAGTGTTGCTAGTATGACTGAGCAATGGGTTTTGAACATCACTTGTTCTCTTTTAGGTACAAGGTTCTGGAACGAGCAGTAAAAATTTTAGTCAAAGAAGAGATTTTGAAAGAGAAAAAAGAACTACTAAATGAAGCAGTAATGCGGTTGTTACCTTTTATGGTAATCACTAATGCAAATTCAAAATCTTCAGATTGGAAAATGGCTATTTGTCTATCAGAATCTCATCTCTGCTTCTTACACCCTTTACTGAAAGGTTGGCCAGAAGGTAAAGCATTAGTTGTAACTCATTCAGTAAAAGAAAAACTGTGACAATTTAGGTCATGCTTATTAAACCTAAACACTTATTGAAGGAGACTGGCTGTCATTCACAAGCTATCATGCTATGAGTGCAAACAGAGTTGCTTAAAAAGCTCTTTGAAAAGATGAAGAAATTGTCCAGTATGTTTCTGACTGTTTCTAAATATTATTGAGCCACCAGTGTTTTAATATGCGATTTTTATACCTAGATTGTCTGATTATTATTTTTGTCTTTGGAATAGCTCTTGAAGAGGCTATTAAAGATAGCAAGTCTGCAGAGCTGATTGGAGTGGCCAACAAGAAAATGATTATGCTGTTTTCAAAAAATATGACTTCAGGGGAACCTTCCTTACTATTGCAAATGGTATGTGTACCATGTTACCCTAACCTTAAGAGATCTTACTTTCCAGGTCGTCACTGTAGTAGAACAAACATGATGTAGAAGAACTTTGTATGTGCGCTTCTTAACGTTAATATGCCATCATCAAGCTGCTAGGCAAATACAGATATATATATTGAATAACAAACCCCAATACAATCTAGATAAAACAGATTTCTACCTTAACATAAGGAAAAGAAGCAGCAAAGCTATTACCTATTTGACAAATTATTAGTGTAACTAAATTTCAGGAATTCTTAGTTTCCTGAAAAAAATTCTAGAGAATAAACAAGTATACCTGTGGGTAGTTCATAGGAACAGATGTTTGTGCATTCCCAGGTTCCAAAGAGGACCATTACAGCAGACAGTAATTTGTTACCAATGATAAAAGGTAACAAGGATTTAATTGGACATGCAAATGAAACATGGTGTGAAGTCATGGTGAAGTCCCACTGTCTTACAGACTTTCTGTTGTTGTTTTTCCTCCACTCCCTTTTTGAAGGTTGATGATCTGATACTCGTTGCTGAAATGGAATCTGACAGCGTGAGACAGAAAGTAACTACTCATATAATTGGTTCAGTGCTTGTTCAGTGCTGCTGCAATACACAGATGAAGGAAAATTATTTTTCAGTGGCTATCAGAGTCTTCCGTTTCTTGGATAAAAAAATAAAAAATCTCAGAGCTTGTGACCCTGCAGAGGTAAGATGTAAGCAGTTTGGAGAGAGCATTTTCTTTGTAATGGAGAAATTTTTTTTTTATTGGAGGTTCAGAAACCTTGAGAAGGACTGAAAAATCTCACCTTCATTTCTTTTCAAAGCAAAAACATACACTTGGTAGCAGTACTAGAAGCTGCCATTAAGAATTGCTCTTACACTTTACCACTCTGGTGAGTCTGCATTAAAAAATTAAGAATTCCAGAGCTTTAGGCTAGCATCCCACCAGCTGATTCAGTATTTCAGTGCTCTGGGCTTGCCACAAAGTTTGGGGCGTTTCTGCCAGCTACGCTATGGCATCATGTGGTGTCATTGTTTGGCTTAGGAGTATCATGGGTTTTAGTCATTGAGTAAAGGTTTTGCTGGCTTGTTCAGTAGGGGAAAGAAGGAAATGCAGCTGAGTATGAAAAAGAGCTTATGCTAAGAGCGGTTCCAGAGGATGGCTACAAAAATGGTCAGAGGGCTGGAACGCCTCTCCTATGAAGAAAGGCTGAGTTGGGGTTGTTCAGCCTGGAGAAGAGAAGGCTCTGGGAAGACCTTATTGCGGCCTATCAGTACCTACAGGGGGCGTATAAGAAAGGGGGGGAAAGACTTTTTACCGGGGCCTGTAGTGATAGGACAAGGGTCAATGGTTTTAAGCTAAAAGAGCATAGATTTACCTTAGATATAAGGAAGAAATTCTTTAGTATGAGAGTGGTGAGGCACTGGAACAGGTTGCCCAGGGAAGCTGTGGATGCCTCATTCCTGGAAGTGTTCATGGTCAAGTTGAGCGGGGCTTTGAGCAACCTGATCTAGTGGCAGGTGTCCCTGCCCATGGCAGGGGGGTTTGGCCTAGATGATCTTTGAAGATCCCTTCCAACCCAAACTATTCTGTGATTCTATGATTCTATGAATTGCAACCTCAAGCAAGTCCTTGCAACAATATTGAAAGTGTTGTCCCTGAATTTGTTAGGTTTTGGTTTATTGTGCAGCTCCGTAAGAGTTGTATTGACACTTGTTGGGAGGTAATCTGGAGGCAAAAGGAGAAGCCATCAGAAGGGCAGGAACAATTCAGAAAGAGTATTTCTGCATCTTTCTGCTAGCTTTCTTTTTTTTTATTTTTATGGTTTTCTTGATTTGTTTTGTTGCTGAAACAGTTTGTTCTTTTTTTCGTGTGTAAGAAGCCCACATGAGCAGGGCTGTGTTTCTGTGTGTGCACCCCCTCACACACACACATAGCAATACATAGTAATGCGTTATTCTGACCTCAGATTATTCCATTAAAGAGTTTTTATRTATACAAATATCTGAAAGACATGAATTATGTTGCTAGAACAGAGCTGGATGAAACTGAATGTCCACAAAAAGCTGTGAGTAACTCCTAATGCCTTTAAAGAGATATTTTAGATTGGTGTTTTACTMTTCTGTTACCTCACTGATGTACGCTGTTAATTATGGTGATAAGAGCTGGCATAGGTTTTAAAATTGCAGATGCACATTTAAATGTAAAATCAGAAATGTAATTTACTTGATAAGGATACCCCTTTTGAGGCTGGAAATTAAATATTGCTGAGTTTTAGTGCTAAATTTCTGTTTTCTGTTGGATGAAATTGTGACAGTATACACTAAAATGAATTTTCATTCACAGGAAACTCCCCTAAATTGGTCTGTTGAAACAATAGAGGAAACTTTGGTGCCTAAGGACTTGTTAAATGCATGTATAGAAAAGCTCAATAGTGATCAGACTGCTCATGCAGAAGAGTCAGCTATGTTCCTGTTCTTATTGAAAAACTTCATTAATGGCCTAAAACCTCCTCTGTCCTTTTCAAAAGGTAGGTGTTAAGGTTTTGACTGTCTTTTATATCAATAAAGTGAAGAAGGAAGGTTAATTTTTTTGTCTTCAGAAGTTGTTGGAAACAAGCAAGCCTTGCTTCCCTAACCTTCTTCATTTGTTGTTACTCAGATCTGTAAAGATTACTTACTTGTGAACATGAAATCAGCCAAATGTATTATTGTCTTCTTTTAACTAGAGATGTCTGTTTTCTCTTGGTTTCTGAAGATGTTCATATGCATCCACTGTGTCTTATTAAACCTATATTTTTTAGAGGAAACTTGGTGGAATCCTGAATCTCTGAATCAAGATAGCCAAGACTACCTGCACCTCCTGTTGGCACTATTTGACCTACTTGTCTGTGGAGCTAGTGAGGGAAGCAATGCTGTTCAGTACAGAGCATTGATGAATCTCTTACTCAAGGTATTATTTTTGCATTTGTTGCTCAGAATTATTAGTCATCAACTATTATGCAGTTACATAATTTTAAGGAAAGCTGAGAAAAATGGAGAACTGATCATGCAACACTGCTTGTGGCATGCTAGWACTGTGAGCAGATGAAAGTCTAAGCTTCAGCTGGTTAGTTAACCCTAATTAAATGTAATAGAAAACTAAAGTAAAAAAGCAATAAACGGACCAGTTTGAGGCAAAGGTGAAAACATAACACTGTTTTGCAGGGCAAGGTCAAGAGCTTGAAGTTTGAGCTAAAAGTTTTGGKCCTATCTGGGAGCAAAGCAAACAGTTGCTCTGTAAAATTTATTAGTTTTTAAATACAAAAATTGAAAGGAAAACTTTTCGAAGACATTGCATGTTTCCTTATAACATCATCCCATGTTTTCTCACCTGCATCAAGTGATACATTTTTGTGAAGAGAATAAGGGATTTTGACAGTCTGAATTTTAGATGACAGGGAGTAATAACTGTACAGTCTGAGGAAAAGAGAAGCAAGTAATTGACACAAAGCYGCTGTTACTGGAATTTGATGCTGTTTCATCAAGAACAGCACWTGGCAAACACAAACAGAGGAAGGAAAGAATAGCAACAATTTCATAACAAAACTTRTTTCTGATGTTAATTCTTGTATACAACTTTGTCTAATTATCAGTCACTCCAAGATCTAGTGGAATTGTACTGACACTGAGCTGTTAAAGAGATTCATTCAGTGCCTGACTAGTTAAAGGCTGTCAGCAGGGAAGCAAGGATGTTATTTTGGTRGGATTTTTGACTGAGCAAGCTGGGTAATACCGCACAGAAGAAGAGAAGGAGGAGGGAGGAGAGACTACAGAAGGTTTGTGGAATGGGGTTAGTAATGTCCTAGGACCTCGTGAAGGCAACATTTGCAGTAATAATTTGCTGCTTTCACTTGTGGAGTACTGCTGATTTTGAGGGTGTTTAATTTGAAATGGACAGAAAAGATATTTTTGCCCGCTCTAGAACAGTTAATATAAGTAGAACCTAGATCTTGGTGGACTTGTGGAGAAGAGAATAGGCAAGAGTATGTCAGAAGCTGTATCAGTTGTTCTGGCAAGCTGTGTTCAGTCTGCGGGATGTTGAGTGGTCACTCCTGTTTGATGAATGAAGAGCTCTTAGGATTCCAGAGAGCATCTTGCAGACAGACAGCATGCTAGCTATTGCCAGATGATGTAGTAAGCAGGAACTTTAAATTGATTTGGGATACTATTAGGAGACAATGTAACTGCTTCAAAATCAGAAGCTATCCTCATGAAATTTTGACAGAAAGGTCCTAAAGCAAAGTTAAGGTAATTGGATGTAGGTGTGTGAAAAACTGAATTGAATCTTCTTGGAGCAGCTATTACTATTGGGGCGGGGAGAAGGCACTCTGACCTGTCTGTGGTGGTCACTGATACATTTATGATTCAGAGTTTGTTAATTTTGGTCCATGCTCTATTATTATAAAGCCTATATAGCCAACCCAGGACAAATTCTAAGAATAAAGTTTAGTGTGAATATTCAGCACAGAAAGCTGTGTTGTACAAGGAAATTGGATGCCCAGCTCTTGTGAGACCCTAGTTTATAGACTTCTGAAAATCACTTTGTATGACTGATGAAAAAGTCAGGGATTACTTAAAGCACTTTTAATATTAAGATTACTGCTGCACAAAACAGGAAATAGAAGTTTTTTATTTTGCTTTATTTTGCATATAACAATTTTCTTGTCTAGTTGACATACTATACAAATATTCATATGGATGTGTTTTCAGTCTATATGGATTTTTTTTTCAGATAGAAAAAAAATCCCTTGTATTTACATACCTATAGACTACAAGTTATCTGTTAAACTAAATAAGCCAGCTGTTACGCAACACGTGGACTTGTATACACATGCAAGTACTGTTTACCCAAAAGCATCTATTCAATAACTTTTTCTTCCCAAAAGACACTGGTTCTGACTCTTCAGTTCTCTTTCTGTGTACTCCTTTGATTTGGGTGGTTTATCAGATGTTGTGAGTAGTAGTTTGCCAAATAAATTGAAGTTATTAAGCAAGTGCTTTTCTCTTTTTTCTTTTTCTCTTTTTTTTTTGTTTTTTGTTAAATTTAAGGTACATCTAAAAGATTCAGAGGTTCTCTTCAAATTCCTTTCAATTTTGTGGACTTACAGTTATAACCTTTCAAATCATCTGAACTATGAAGTCAATGCAATGCTACAGACTCAAGCTCTATACATTGGCTATGCATTGCTTGAATCACAGACATACCAAAAAAAGAAACAGCTGCTATCACCATCGTCTCCAGGTAAAGTAAAACAGTATCTATCTCTCACCTTAAGACTTAATCACAGAATTTTTTAATTTTGTGCAATTTTACTGTATTTTATACCATGAAGGGTATCTGTAGTTAGTTATGTTCAGCTGCACTAGGCTGAGACAGCTCTCTTTCTTGCTGATTCACTGCTGCAGTTACTAGCCCAAGCTTGGAAGTAGGTGMAACCACTTTTTTTTTAAATCTTAAAAGTGTTAAAGAAACATGCTCCTACGCTAAAGAAGTCAGTTACAGCACCTTACTTTCTGTGCAGTATAAGGATGTGGCAGTCAGTAGCAATGTATGAACTCTCTGAGCTTAAACACAAATATAAGGACTGTGATGAAGAAGTTCAGAGCCATGGATCTGTGAGATTCATGTTGGGTTTATGTAGTCTAGAGGCTTATACTGAAAAGAGATGACTTTTTAATTCCAAAGTAATGCTGATGCCTCTTCAGGGACAGATACAGTAAAATTCTGATGACTCACTTTATTCTGCTGTCTTTTCCTCCTGCTTTCCCTCACTCTTTTTGCAGTGGTGGTATCTTTGCTAATTAACTTGGGTAGTCCTGTGAGTGAAGTTCGAAGGGCTGCGCTCAACTGCCTCCATTCTCTGAGAGGGATAAAGGAGTCTCTGTTTCATCCTGTTCTTCAGCATTTGGAGCAGAAGACAGAAGAGATCATATCTGACCCTACATACATAACACAGGTATTTTTCTTATTAAGGTGTACATTAATACAAGTTTTGTCTGCTGCTGTGAGCTCCCATCTTTTCTAAAAGAAATCAAGTTAACTGCGAAAGTTCATTGTCTTTGTATACTATAGTAGACTGACTTTTTAACATTTTCTTCAAGGACTATAAAAACATTCAAGTGGTTTATTACATACAGAGAATTGAGAATATCAGTCAAATAAGAGGTATTAACTTGTGGTTTGTTTACAGATGAATTCTGTTTGTATCTATATTGCATTATTACAAAAGCGTTAAATAAATGTTGTTTTAAGGCATTTTTATTGCAGGAAAAGAACTTAATTTTCACTTTGTTTATGAACTAGATTATGGAGACTCTATTTGAGGAGCTTGAGACACAACCAAAACAGAAATCACAGAAGAAAAAATTGTTGGAAGCTTTGGAAAGCATACTTGATTGTGTACAGAACCCCATTTTCCCATCATATATTGCAAGAAACTTAATGAAAATACTTCATGAAGTCCATGGCGAGGTAAGTGCCGACTTTCTAGTTGTTTTATGGGTTCTGCACTTGATTGAAATGCTGAAATCAAATTTCATTTAGTAATAATGCTGTTAAATAACTTCATAATGTATTAGACTAYTAGGCATTAAGTTGACACCTCTAATAATATGCGGTAGTGCTGCAAAGTATGATTTAATGAAACATAAAATATTTGCATGCTCCATCCAGGAATGTAAGGGCTGCAGAATTTTGCACTGGCGTTCTTAAGGAAACTCCCTTGATGTTACCAAAAAAGACTGTTTCAGAAGAAGATTCTTCCAGAAGAAACTTATTACCTTGGTTAGATATCAGTGAATATAGAGTTTTCTGTACAGAATTGTAACGTATTAGGTAGTGCTATCGATTTTATTTGTATGTATTAACCTCCTCTTATCTAGTATATTCAGAATTCTCTAAGTGCTCGAAAATACATGAGTTCAATGTTCAAAAAATGAATGAAATTRTGAATTTTTATGCTCTGTTCAGTTGTATTTTTCTTGAAAGGATTGTGAGCTGCATAGAGGATGAGCGTTCTTGCCTCACATTTGGCTTTTGTAGGAGACAGTGGTCATAAATCGGTGAAAAAAGTTGCCTTGTTTCTGTACTTTAAAAACATGAAATACTACTCTGCAAARATGAATAGCAAAGTAGCAGATGAGCAGGTACTTGCAGTAATCTCACAATAACTCTTGTATGTTTCCTCTTGAGTAGCTGTTGCATAAARTACTGTATGCAGTGTGTTACCAGGGAGGGGATGTTGCAGTAAAATGAAGCTGTGCTATTGGAAGTTTGTTAAAATGAGAATGGATAAAAACTTTTGTTATGAATTTCCTCTGTTTGCAGATGATCCTTTCTCACCTCTTGCCTGCACTAGACCGGTTGCTAGAGAAGGTCTTTAAGAAACCTGAGGCAATGTTGAAAGATGAAGTTGTTCTCCTGCATCTCATCCTTGGAAAGTTTAATGAATGTTCAGCAACCCTCTTGTGCAAGAATCAGCAGAGTCTGGATTTATTTATCAAAAGTCTGCATGCTGCCAAGAAAATCTATGAAGAAATTCCACCATTTCAGATCACAGCACTTGGGCAGGTATGGCTTTATGAAAGATCTTTAATTTATTTTTAGGCTTAAAGCAAATAGTAGTGTTTAGGATTGGATTTACAAGGACTCTTTCTCTGTTAAGGAGTCCATAGCTTTTGACCTGTCTGTCTTTTAGTACAAGTTTTCAAGGTCTCTGTAGTGTCTTTGAAACATCTAAACAGGCTGCAAAACTTACTCTCTTAAACTTACCAGAAGGAGAAATTGCTGCTTGCTTTATTTTTGCATTTTGACAAGTACAGAATAGAAATATCATTGTATTTGCATGCAGATGAATACCTGTATCGTTGCCTGCAGATACTACTGTTCCACTGTGCCTAGTTTTCGTCAGTCAGGCAGGAGCTTTACTTCATGTTTTTCTTCTGAGGAGAAATTGTCAAGAAAATACAGTAGGTGAGAAATAGTCTCATTTGAAGGAGGCTACAAATTTAGGCCTCCTGTTAGCCAGGTATTAGCGTATGCTTACCAACGGCTGGCAACAGCAAGTTTGCTCCCCCCACCAGGCAAGCTGTGTGAAAAATTTCAGGAATCRGTATGTCTGATGGATATTTGAGAAGTATGTCCTTTGCATCTATGGTTCCTGGACATATATAAATACATAGTTAATATGCAAATTTTTACGACACATGTTCATACTAACATGCATGTGTGATTGGGTGTGTCATATATAATCTAACATACCTAAGTTCCATAGCTTGTGATTTTGTTACCCTCTTACAGTAAACCTCTCTGCATCCTTTCTTTTTTCCCTTTTGTAGATTACTAAACCATTCTTTGCAGCTGTGTCGGATGGGATAGTGCAACAGAAGCTATTAAAAGTATTGTTTGACTTACTGTTAAACTGTAAGAACCCGCTTTGTGCCCAGGCTATTAGCAGTGTGTTTAAAGGGGTAAGTGGCAAACTCCAGAAYGCAGGAATGTGTTCAAACCTGTCGTGGTGGTTCTATGTTGCTACATTAAGTAACACTCCTTGTTTATATCATTCATAGTATGAAAGGAATCGGAAACTGTTTATCACATAATATAATTGTGTTAGTGGCATGAAAAGTTTGTTAAATGACTGCTTTTAGAAGGTATTGTTTTAAAAGCCACGCATCAGTCATTTACTATACTACRCGAATGAATTCAGCAAAAGACACTTTGTTCTGCTGCACTGATTTTCATTCTCTGTGTAAAAACTGCTTTTGGACTGTTACTAGGAGACTTCTCCCAAAATACATTTATTGCAGCTTTCATATAGCAATTTATTATATTACATGGATTTGAAATCACTTCCTCCTTTTATTTGCTATAAGAACTACAAGTAGGACAGGCATTCAGAGACTGTGGGGATATGAATTGAATATGTGGATTATATACCCATGTGTGCATGAAATGGATGTGTTTAAAAAAAAAAAAGGGAGGGGGCATAGATGTGTGATATGACACGTTGTTGGTACTTGCATTATTGTTCTTTGTTTCAGATTTCAGTGTGTGCTGAGCAGATCGTCAGAGAACTGGAGCCTCCTGAGAAAACCAAAAGTCTGGCCACTGTTCAGCAAACTAGAAGGCAGAAAATGCAGCAACAGAGGTAAAAAAAATAGAAATCCAAAAATACTATTTGTACAGTTTGAAAATGCCACTTGTTTTACCACATTTCCTAGTTTGTATTGAAAGCATAAGCATCCTTCCCCCTGCACAGTAAAATAACTCTGAGCTACTTTTGGCAGAAGAAAACCAACCCATGTTGCTGTTTGAGAACTGATGGAACTATAGTCAAATTTTTTAAAAAAAATCATTTCCCAGTACTTTTAGTGTTGGCATTTGCTCTTACAGAATATGACTTGACACAGCTGAACAAGATTCCTTTTTGTAGGTATTAAACTTGGTTAGTAATAAAGATGTATGGACAAATTACGTACACATGGCTGAAGGCTAAAGATGCTCATCAAAGTGTTCCTGTTAGTTGACTGAAAGACAGTATTTTCTTTCAGTTAAAACATGAATAATTAATTTTTAGGTCTCTTCGTCTTGTTTCTTCTCTCCAGCCTCATAAGGAAGGAGCTGTTTTGGCCACTGTACTTATTCTCTTCTTTAAGCATCGGCTGTCAGCCACTGCTGAAACAGGATATTGAGTTGGTTTCTTTGTTTGATGTAGAATAGATGTTCTTATGTTCTTATTTTCCTTCACGTGACCTTTTTTAACGTGACCTTTTTTAACAATCATCACCCATTAGATAGATCCATCTGTAAACTGTGTCTGTCGGAGTTTGTAAAAACACGCTTGCGCACACACTCATTGCCTGCATAGTCAGTGGTTAGACAACTGGTAGTTCAGAAGATTCAAGTTTCCTGGATGGCAAGCAGATCAGCATTTGGACAATTATTTGGTAATAGATTTTATTTTTTTTCCACAGAAGTCTGCTTCATTGTGTAGACTTTTTGTATACACAGAAGGCATGCTATACTTTTTTGTTTTGTCAAGTTTGGTCTGAAGTTTCTGTTGATTGTTTAAAATGTGTTGCTGCTTCAATCAAAAGCCCACATATTGCCACCTCTCCCAGGAGAAGCAGTAAAGGATATTACTATGTGAAAGAAAGTTTGTCTTTTTTTATTTATAGGTTTGTTCCCCAAAACACTGTACTATTTTCTTTGCAGATGTATATCCTGATTGTTTGTCTTATCTTTTTAGAAAGCCTCAAGATGCAGAATTGGCACCGGAAACAAGCCACTTCAGCTGGCAGAGGGTTATGCTTATTCTGGAATTACTGCAGCATAAGAAGAAACTTAGACGTCCGCAGGCATTGGTACCTGTGCTTTTTAACCTGCTGAGCCGGTAATCGTGCCTCCATAACACAAGTCCTTGAGCTTTCTTTTCTGCAGCRGACTCTGTAAAGCCTTAAAATATGGGCTACTTTCTCTCTGCTTTGTTGCCATGTTTTGTAGCTTGCCTTTTTTACTTGAACTTCTTTTAGGTAAATCAGATGAAGGGAATGGGAAGTTTTTACAAGTTTTTTTGCCCTGTAAACAATGTGATGGGCTTTCTAAGATGGTTACCTGATGCATAGCTTCTTATGTGAAGACTTTGATTCTCAGGTGGAGGGCTTGGGGTTGCTAAGRAGGATGACACCTGTGCTAAAAATGGCACAATTGACAGGACTTGTCTTTTGCAGAGCTATTATAATAATACCCTAAGCTTTAAAATTCCTCCCAAAACGTTGTGGAACAGCCTTCATCCAGTGCAACCTAAGAAACAATTGCTTTTCCTGCCAGCCCTATCTCCAGGCATTTAGGAAAGTTTACATATAGATTGAGTAGTTATCTTTTTTTCTTATGACTTGCCTTCACATAGACTGGCAATCATATTTCAGGTAATCATCTTATACTCCTGACAGTGCTTTGATAAATGTCTTTTTACTAGACCAGTTGATGAATTTGAAAACAAAAAAGAAGAGACACTTTTTGGCAAATGCTTTTTAGAAGCCTCAATTTAGAACTAATGTAGGATGAAGATTGCAGCTTCTTACTTGTATCTTAATATGCAGTTTCTGTCTCCTTTTTCAATTCCTAATTTTTTTCCTGAATGTATAGGTGTCTGGAACCTATAGCATCAGAAGAAGAAAATATGGAATATACGAAGCAGCTAATCCTCAGCTGCCTGCTAAGCATCTGTCAGAAATTGTCTTCAGATGGTAGCAAGATSCCAGCAGGTAAAAATTGCCAGACCCATTTCTTGGTACTTCTCTCACCAGTACAGCATTAAAACAATGGCCTCTAACTTTTTTCATCTCTGCTGTATTGTTGAGGAGAAATAGACTCCGTTCTAGGGTATACAGATTGCCGCCTTAATTATTTTTTGTAGATGCCTTAGGTATGGTCTGCAAATTGAAACCAGTGCTTGAGTGTACTGTTTTTATTCCTACATCATTGACCATTGAAGTGTTAATCAGTGAATATTTTTTACTTGCAGATATCCTTGACAAAGAAAAATTCAACGTGGAAGTGATAGTTCAGTGCATCAGGATATCTAAAATGCCCCAGACACACCACCACGCACTGCTTCTCCTTGGTGCTGTTGCTGGCATGTTTCCTGTAAGTAGTACCTGAAATCTGTGTGTCGGCTCTTCTCTTCAGGTTCCAAATATCGGGAAGAGTGAAGRACATAAAGAGCTCTTCTATGGGGAGAAACTTTCTGAAAGCAGAAAGAGGCAAAATTTACAGGTTCCCTGCTCTTTTAGGGCTTTCTATTCCATTTTGCTTGAAAACAAACCTCTGTCTTGATGCTTTGGTCACTAGTCATTTATGACTTGCAATGAAGCGCATTAGAAATGGAAGAAGCTTTCTGACAACAGCCCTGCCTCACCTTCCTGCTGTGGTCAAAGTTCTCCTGCATTGTTACTTCTTTCCYCTGCTTTTTTATATAAAAGAGAGAAAACATCTAGCCCGATAGCACGTGTATTCTTACAAGTTCCTGTCTTGCACAACACTGAGACATGTAGTTGTAGTTGATGATAAAACCAGGTTGGTCTGATTTTAATCGACTGAGAAAGAGGCCTKTTCTTCTGTGGATTGAAATTTGACTGTACACTCACTCTTCTAAGATTCTTTTGCTTTGAAACTATAAAAGCAGCAAAATGTATTCAGATGTATCAAACTCAGTTCGCATCTTTATCTTTACCTCAGTACTTTCTCCACACATTTGGAAAGAGAGCGTTTTTCCCAAAAGGCAAAACTGGAATGTTTTTGACAAATTTGTGGAGGATTTGGCTTTTTTATTGTTGGGGTTGTTTTTCTTTGTTGCCATCTTACTGCCATCACCTGCTATAGAACCGAGCTTTTATTCTACTTTAATACTGGCTCTTACAAGATTTTCAAAGTCAGAATACAAGGAATATTTTGTATGAGTCTCATCTCTCTCTTTAAATCTAAAACACTCCTTCAGTTCACTAAAACTGAACAAAAAATGTGCCCATAACTTCTTGCTCTAAGTTCTGGCAAAATCTAGGAAACTGACTCTTGAGTTAGGTGGCACCTCCAATCCAGCCCTCCTAAAATTAATTATTGTGATTACAGTCTAGCCCCCAAAAAAGCCAAAAGATTAAAATGATCATGGTTGGTTTCCATTGTATGATTGCAGATATTGCAGGTGTTTTGCAGATATAAAAAGGGTGGGTGGAAAGGTATGAAAATCACTGGAATCTGTGCCACACACACATTTGTGCTTCTGCAAATCTCCCTGTAGCTGATTTTGTTTGTCATACTACCATGGCACTGAGTTGAAGAATACAAGGTATTTCATCAGACTAAACTCTCAATTTCCACTCTTCAGTTACTTGCTTAGAAGTGTATCTTGGTTTCTAAATAATATTTAGAACTCTAACAATCACATAGTAAGTAGCTGTAAGGGACACTATACATTTAAAATTAGTTTAGTGGAGATTTTGGAAGATACTAATGATTCTCATTTTCTTTTATAGGAATCTAGTGGCATTTGTGGGAAGGAGAAATGCCTTAAGGTATAATATGCAGAGCAGCACAGTACAAAAAATAAACTAATCTCATCTGTCTTCTTTTCCAGGATAAAGTCCTCCATAACATAATGCCTATTTTTACATTCATGGGAGCAAATGTCTTGCGTCTGGATGATACTTACACGTTCCAAGTAATTAATAAGACAGTGCAGATGGTTATTCCTGCTCTTATACAGGTAAATTTGTCTACTTAATGGAGAGCAGTAGAAAAAAGTGAACAAGTAGATTCTTAATTAAGTAGAGTAAATGGTTTAGGTTGTAGCCTATTCTAGGATTATTTTTAGATAGATATTAAATTATATATAATATTAACAGACTACTCCTCATCTGACCAACTCCGAGTTCATCAGACTACTGCTGCTTCTTAATCTTAGGAGCTCCTGTACTTTATAAATGGTTTAACCAAAACAGTATCACAACTGTACCTAAAGAGGACCTGAAACACACTTTAAGTTCAATTTTTTCATCATAAAAATAGCAGGCAAGTTCAGTAGAGGAACCACTGGCAATGAGAAGGTGGTTATTAGTCCTATAATAATACGTCATGGTCATATCAATAGTAGACATGGTCTGACCCAAATGGAAAGGTAAAATATTTGACAAATGCTTTTATTCTTCTGGCTGGTGTTTGTATGGGTTTTCTTGGTTTTGTCTGGACATCTTAGATAAAAGGTTATACACCAAAACAAAAATACACTTATATTTTCCTTGAGATTATGCTTTTGGTAATGCTGTTATCAGGCACATAGTGCTTTCTCTCGTTTTCTGAATTTACAAGAAAGGACTTGTACCCGTCTGCAATAGTCAGTTTGAACTGTTGTACCTGTTTGTACATAGGCTGACGACAGTGATTTGTCAGAGTCCTCGGGAAGTGTGGAAGAGGTGGTGATAAAGATCATTCGTGTGTTTGTGGATGCCTTGCCCCATGTGCCGGAGCACCGACGCCTGCCAATCCTGGCTCAGCTGATCACTACGGTGGGAGGAGACAAGTTCCTCTGGGTTCTCCTGGTGCTGCTGTTTGAGCAGTATGTGACCAAAACTGTGACTGCGACATCGAGCACAGACAAGGTTAGAAGACTAGTGGGGTCAACTTTTTCATCAAGAGACTGATCTTCCCCTTTCTGTTCATGGTCTTGCCTTTAAGAAGGTGCAAGATAAGCCCCTAGGTTATGCTAAAATAAGTAGTGAGCTCTGAGCTTGTGCTGTAGCAGAACCTGATGGTGATGTTGACTACGATTTGTATTGCAGATACAATATTGTTTTGTCCTGGAGCCTGAACAATAAATCAGATGATATTGTACAGCAATCCTTGACCTCAAGAGCTGATAATCTAATTATGAAGTGCTTCAATATTTTTATAGTTGGGTTTTTTTTCTTTGACTGTGTTTGTGAAACAGGATACCGGTCTTCCTGTACAGACCAAGATAGAAACCCTATTATGTTGTTTAATCTCTTTCTACACCCTCTGGAACTATGTTCTCTCCAAGAGCTTGGTGCTATTACCCTTGGTGTTAATCCTGGCAGTATCCAGCTCACCATGGCATTTTCACAAACTCACTGAGGAGTTTTTGAGTCTTTTTRTCATTATTAGTATTTTTTTTAATTCTTGAAATAATTCTTTTTTATATTTCTAAACCATAAACAGGATGCTGTTCTGGAAGCAGACACTGAATTTTGGATTTCCATCTGTTGCGAATTTAATATACGTTCTCAGTTCCAGAGCATGATGAAAATAATCCAGTACTTGACAGAGCTGCCAGAGAACAAAGAAGGTAACCACAAAACAGAGCCAGCAAATGCATGTAAACCTTCCTATTACAAGGGACAAGGGGGAATGGTTTGAAACTAAAAGAGGATAGATTTAGACTAGATCTAAGGAAGACATTTTTTACGATGAGGGTGGTGAAACACTGGAACAGGTTGCCCAGGGAGGTGGTAGATGCCCCATCCCTGGAAACATGCAAGGTCAGGTCGGACGGGGCTCAGAGCAACCTGATCTAGTTGAAGATGTCCCTGCCCACAGCAGGGGGGTTGGACTAGATGACCTTTAAAGGCCCCTTCCAACCCAAACTATTCTATGATTCTATTACTCTGCTGGACAGAAGACTAAGGCATACAGAATTACTCTAATGACTTTTTTTTTTTTTAAATAAAATGGCTAAGATAATGTGATTACTTATTTTTTTTAATCCTTTCAACAATAGATTAATTTGAGCACTTAGAATCAAATAGTAGTCTTCATTTAGAAAGTACAGTAAATCATTTAGTTGAAATAAAAAATTACTCAAAGCAGACAAGATCACAGGACTACCAGTCATTTCTGGGTTTTCTTAGGTTTCASTTCTTTTTACTACAATATAGTGGAGCAATAATTAAACAGTATGTTTTAATACTTTTCCAGTCTTATTTTGAAGAGCACTGGGGAACATGTGTGAGAGTTGTTTGTTTCTTTTTAAGTTAGGACTTGCCATATTTGTTGTTTGAATACATTTCCTCAGCCAGGAGGGACCAGGTAATGGCGCTGAAAGCAGTTTTCCCAAATATGTGACGCACAGTGTATGTGGTCCTGCCTCAAAAGTCTCTCGTGTTTGTAGCCAGTGTACCATAGCTTTAGCGCCAAGAAAAAAGAAGATTCTTCACATAAAAATGATCAGATGGAATGGCAGTGAAATGGCACTACTTCTTTTGAGGCTGTTGAAATGAAAATTTATCTCCTGTGGTATTTCACAGCATCTTTTTTGGAACTTTGACATGATTTTGGATACTGCAGAGTGACTATCCTTGATAGGCATCTGACTGTAATTTTACTTCGTTTCTGTAACTAGAAATCAAATGTCTTTTTCTCTTGGCTGCAAATTTGTTTTGTGAATGTTTTCAACAGATGATCCTGGGCCAAAAAAGTCAAGAACATGCAAGACAAAACTAAAAAATCAGGATGGGCAGCTCTTTAATGTGGAATCTCACTCAGACAAACAACTTCGGCATTTCAAATTCTTGTCAGTCTCCTTCATGTCACAACTTTTATCCTCTCAGAGCTTTGTGAAAAAGGTAATAATGGCAGATTGCTTTTAAACTGACCACATTAAGTAATTGTGYCATACTGTAATAGATGAGGTTTAATTTGCCTTTTAGTATGGCTTTATATTCAAGGGGATGAAAGAATACACTGTCCAGTGTATCTCGCTGACACCTTTATTGACACAGTTTTGAAACCTCTCAGTAATGTTAATTATTTTTTAATAAGGCTTTTCCAGATAGACTCCGTTTCTGTGATTGATGAATAGGTAACAAAGTGAAATTCTAGTCCCAGTGGATTCCCACTGGCTTTATGGAGTCTGGGATTTTACTAGCGGTCTGTATAACTCCAAGTTTGGTATGGGATTCATACTATTAACTCTGAAAAGGCAAAATAAATGTTACAAATTTTAGGCTGCGGCTCTAGCTGGAAGTAGTTCCCGGTTTTTCAACTCAACATCATACACCAGCATGAAATGTATTTGCTACTGTGACTGCATTGCCTAAGACTCTCAGATTTTCTTCTATAATGATGTCTTCGGTGCAGATTTGGGGAACTCATAATTACCATGTTAGTGGACATTTCATTCAGAACAAACAAATTTGCATAAACTGGGATATTAACTTAATGAGGGGATGCAAGTTTCACACTTAGCGTTTTCATTCTTCCTTTTTACACTAGATAGTTGAATGTGAAGAAACAGAAGAGCTGCAGAAGTTGGAACAGAGGTATGCTTTGAATCTGCTCCACTCCTATTTCTAGCTCTTACTGCAACCTAGGAATATTTTTTAAGTGTAGTCCCATTAGAGTATTTTTTCCCCCAAGTATACTTTTAATGTTGACCTTAGCAACAAGCAGTATTTATTACATGCAAGTTATTTGCGTTTTGTTTTGTTTTGTTTTTTAATACCATGTGGAATTTTTTATTTCTGAAAGATTGGTCTCCCGAATATTCGCTCTTTCTGTATTTCTGATAGTGCTTATTTACATACATGGCCGTAACTATTATGCTATTGATGATGGAGTCTCTAAAAGAATTCCAGATTTTTAGCAAAACATACTACTTCATTTGTAGGGAAAAAGAATCATTATTCACAGGTGCCCCTATATTGGTGTAAGAAAATTACCAGTAATCACAGATCACACTTGTAGTTATTGGGCTATAACAGCCAGTGATGCAAAATCGAGGGTTTCTTTTGCAGAGGCTTAACTTCTGTGTTTGTTCTAAGTGAAAAAGGGTGTAAGGATTTATTTTAAATGCTGTGTTCCTTAAATGCTCATTTTTAAACACCTATATCCTCCCAGATTCTTGTTTTAAAGCAGACTTCTTAAGTAGAACTMCTGTTGTATGTAGATGCTAATTCGGGGGTGCCAGGTAGACTTCTTTAATGTGCACATGATTGTCCTTATTGCCATAGCTTTTTGTTAATGTAGATGTGATCTGCTAGTCTCTTCATTAGGTGTTTCATTTTCTTTTATTGTGGCTGTTTTGTGAAATTTTATGCTTTCCAGTAATGAAGTCGATTTCTTTAGTGTCCTTGTTACTTATTAAAAGATGCTTCCTTTCCATCTAGGCTATTAGAAGAAGTTCTTCACTATATAAACACTGTGGCATCTTCAGTGGAAGGAAATGTGGACAAGCCAACAGCCAAATTTTGGAGGGTTCTGCTTAACAAGTCCTATGATATGCTGGATAAAGTATGTCTCATTAGCCCTCATGTTAGCAGTGGGACATTTCTGCTTTTGCTTATTAATATGATTATAACCTTTGTAGGATTTCTCGTTGGATTAGTACTAATCTTTATTGGATGGTCTGCAACCTGGTGCATCATTGTTTAAACTCACCTAACAATTACAGCTTAACAGCTTAGACAGAACAATCAGACAAAAAAAATGAGGAATGCTTATTTCCTCTAGTTAGTATTCTACTGGCTGGAAGCAGTCACTTCACTCTCTGTCTGGTGGAGAAGAATGGCTTTTGGCAGCATTTCTCACTGTTAACTCATAAAATGATTTAACTAATGCTAACGGAACTGTTGTGTATTTCTACGTGGAATCTAAATAGAGAAAAAGATCTACTTATGTTTTTCTTATCTCTTTCTGATCAGAAGTATATTTGTAGAATTGGACTGGCTATCTCATTGCATGCTGTGGAGCATACGTCTTTTCACAGCTTGGATTTTTTTTTTTTTTTTTTTTTACGTGAAACATATTCCCGTTTTCATGATGTACATGCACAGGGCACTACTGGAAGTATTGTAGGGTAAGGAGGGATAGCTCACCAGTGTAGACAAAAGGAATTGCTGAGAAAATCTCAGAGCTAGTGAATAATGGCTGGTTAGCAGCCAGTGAACATACATTAAGTACTGTAACTGTTCTGTTGCTTGCCTCAGATACAGCATTGCTAGCCTGTCCTCTCTTCTTTGATCCTGAAASCCATGTGGGAAGTTGAAGAGAGTTTGCCTGTCTTATTTGGAGGCTACTATGTCACAGTGCATGGAAGAGCATTTATGGTATTGTTTTGTTTGTGTTCTCTTGTAGGTCAATGCCTTATTGCCAACAGAAACCTTCATCCCTGTAATTAGAGGACTGATGACGAATCAGCTCCCATCTGTGAGACGTAAGGCAATGGACCTTTTGAACAATAAGGTGCAGCAGCGCACAAGGTGGCAGAAGAGCCAGGTGAGGCAAAGTGGTTAAACTCAGTTCCTTTAGCAGAAGTACCCAGAGGGAGATTGATGCAGAAGTGGTTTGCTCTATGTAAAGACGTCATGTACCAGTGCCAAGTCTGGCAGGCAGCTCTTGAGTAGCGAGACGTAGGCGACCTGCCCATAGTTACCTTGCAGGTTCTGAGTTTTAATCGTATGTCTAATGTGTGTGTGCTCTTGTCCTCTTAGATCCTGCAGCTCTTAGAGCTAGTTCCTGAGCTCATTGCTATTGTGCAGTGTAAAAGAAAGGAGGAAGAGGAGGAGCAAGCCATCAACAGGCAGACTGCTTTGTTCAGCCTCAAGCTACTCTGCAAAGGTTTTGGCACAGAAAATCCAGTGCCATTTGTACCTGTTCTGAAAACTGCCATTGATCTAATTTCTTCAGAGAAGGAGGAAAAGAACGTGATGGGAAGTGCTTTGCTCTGTATAGCTGAGGTCACCTGTACACTGAAAGCCCAAGCAATACCTCAGCTTCCAAGGTACTGTTGGGTTCTTTTTAACAGAACCAACTGCCGCAGGAATTAGTTATACTAAAATGCATTACTGAAGGAATGCTGATGAAGGCCAAGTGGCAGTCTGCCTCTGTGTGTGTTTTGTGTAGGTAAGAATAAAGGTATTCGTAGCGCTTGAAGGTGCTTCCTGGTCATAGAACTAAGCAGCTAGTGGGGAAATTTTAAGAGTTTTATAATCAGTAGAGTTCCTTATGGAGTCTGCTACTGTGAACAGAGAGGCAATCTTTATGGCTTTAGAAAAGTCAGACCATATTCTGTATTTTTACTGTAGAATAGATTGCATTTAAAAATGTGAGAACCAGTACAGTTGGAAACCTTGCATGTTACATTATTTTATTCTCCCTATTCAAGAAGGATTCAAGCATCTAACTTGTTGCTTTTAAGACTTTACATTGTCCCTTATTGTCATTAAATGTGTAAGCTAAAGATGGGGCTTTGAGCAACCTGATCTAGTGAAAGATGTCCCTGCCTATGGCAGGGGGGTTGGACTAGATGACCTTTAAAGACCTCTTCTGACCCAAACCATTCTATGATTCTGTGATTCTAAACCTAATGCCCTTCATTAGCTTYGAAAAAATAAATATAGCAGAAGAGCTCAGAATACTGAGTTTTCTCATATACACATGTAAAAATCAATGTGAAAATTGTCCCTGCAGGCTTAACAGATGGATTTATGTGATTGGAAATGTGCCTCCAAATGGTCAGTGGTTTCACCTTTCCCTGTTTGTGCTTGGTTATTCACAGGCTGATGCCGGCACTGTTGAAGACTTTAAAAAATAAGAAGGAGCTGGTCTCCAATGAGATTTACTTGCTGAGTGCCGTCACTGCTCTCCTGAAGGTTGCAGAAACATTACCACACTTCCTTAGTCCTTATCTTCTGGATTGTTTGCTGCAGGTGAGCTATCTGACTCCTACAGATACATAGAGGGGGACAGGAGCTGCCCAGTTGCTAACAGCCACAGCGATTACTTTTTTCTCTCTGAAACTGAAGTAGGAGTGTGTGCCAACTATGTGGAAGGTCATAACGTATTACTCTTCTACTCACCTTCTTATGCAGGTAACGAAGATACAGAATATAAGAGCGTCTCCTACTCCTCTCTCTGATAGGTTGTAGTTTGCCTCTTCGAAAGGGAGATGAAACCTGAAGGATCATTCTGTAATATCCATGATCTCATCAAATGTGTAGCTAACAATTCTAGTTAGGGTAATTCTGACCCCCTGCCGCTGACACACACATTTTTTCAGTGTTTGTCTTCTGAAGACAGCAAAGCTCTGTACACAGACATCTTAATGTAAGGTGCTCCAAGCGGTGCAAACAGCAAAATTCCTGTCTGACACTTGCAATAGACAACTACTGTAAAATAAGTTCCYGAGTTGTTTTAAGTATGCCTAACTTTTGTTGGATTTCCTGATAGATTGTCCGCTTGGAAAAGATTGTGGTCGAGTTTGGTCCCTCTTCCCAGATAAGCCTACGCGTAACATCATTGAAAACTATCCTAGCTACAAGGCTTGCTCCCCGAATACTCTTGCCTGCAGTTACAAAGTGTTACAGTGAAGTGGCAAATACCCGGAAGGTACGGATTTTTTCATTCTTTTGCTTTGTGATTAAAAAGAAAGAAAGAAAAGAAACAAGCAGTGCAAAATTTGGTTCAACTGTCCCGGCTGTGTCCCCTCCCAACCTTTTGCCCACTGCCAGCCTACTCACTGGGGCAGCAGAGTGAGAAATAAAGTAAGTCTTAACACTGTGCAAGCACTGTTCAGCAACAGCTAAAACACCGGTGTGTTATCAGTGTTGTTTTGGTCACAAATCTCAAACACAGCACCATATGAGCTGCTGCGAAGAAAATGAACTCTGTCCCAGCCAAACTTAGCACAGTCTTTATATTATCTCTGTTTTCTTTTGTACCGCAGCGGTGATTCAGGAAAGTTAGACCTGGGAGAAACGCACCAGTTTAATGTCCTTAGCATGTTAGATGATGAATGCTTGAGAGATCATCCCATTCATAAAGGCCTTGGTTTATCTGCTAGGAACACAAGTTTAGTCATAATTTTCATCTGGGCTTTGCTCCTGTCTCATAGGTGCAAACCTTTCAGATTTAACTGGTATCTCTAGTATTGGAGAGGGGAGACCAAACTCTTCTCGGGAATCCTACTAACTTAAGCCCCCAAAAAGTACAGGAAAAAGTTTATTTTATCAACAGTATTTTAATGAGTAAATGTGTGAAGCACAAAAATCCAATTCCTTTGTTACGTTTCTCAGTTACTGTCAATATCACAGTTGCCTCTGCATTGCTTTGCTTTTGTTTTGGCAGAACTGCYTGGTTCCCCTTATGAACATTTTGAAGGAGCACATTGTTGGGATGGAGAAGGAGCACCTGATCTCCCATCAGTCTGAGCTGACAGCATTTTTCATGAAAGCCCTGGACTTCCGAACAGAGCATGCCCAGGTGGCTTGTTTAGGGGATGAACAGCAGCAGCCTAACCTCTACACGCTAATTCTATCAGTTGTTTTRAAAAATATTAGTAGTTTCCATTGCATATGTGCTCTGAAATTCTGGGTATCCAATATTCTGTTCTGGAATTGTTCTTGGGGTAGAAAACATTATGATTAGGTATTTAGTCTGAAACAGACAAAATTAAAACATGCTTTGAAAGCTCCAATTCTTACATTTCAAACTTGGAATTATGTTTTCTAATTTTTCTAGGATGACTTAGAGGAAGTTGGTAAGACAGAGGCTTACATTATTGATTGTCTAGCAAGTATGGTTATGAAACTGTCCGAGGCTTCTTTCAGACCCCTCTTCTTCAAGGTAAGAAGTTTAAATATAATTCATTTGCATAAGCATATTTGTATTTTCCAGTGCACAGACACAGGAAAGAGCTAATCTGCCTTTCACTTTCAGCTCTTTGATTGGTCCAAAACAGAGTCTACCCTAAAAGACAGACTGCTGACATTCCACCGAATAGCAGATTGCATTGCAGACAAGCTCAAGGGTCTTTTCACCCTGTTTGCTGGTCATTTAGTGAAGCCATTTGCTGAGACACTGAACCAGGTCAACACTTCTAAAACTGGTAAGTTTTCAGTTACTAACTACAGAGAGGCATTGGCAGGCTAACTCTAATTGCTGAAAGAGGTTACTTATAACTGCTGAAAGTTTAGTCTTACAGGATTTACTTCACAGCATATACCTCTCATTTCTCTCTTTCTTCTTTCTCTCATAAATAAGGCACCTTTCTTACTCTGATGGAACCAAAAGACATGTTTCATCCATGGGCTCTGGGCTGCCAGTACAAATTTAAGACCATGTGAAAATTTTCAGTGTCGGTCCCAGTGAGTTCCATGAGAATGAAATTGTGTGGAAAGAGAGTGACTTGTTTCTGTTTGGGTTTTTTTCTTTTCTTTTTTTTTTTTTTTTTTNTTTTTTTTTTTTTTTTTTTCATTCATTCATTGACTTCTCTGCTATGCTACCTGGTCTATTCAGACTCCTCTGCTTTCTTGGCAAAAACAGGTATTACTTTTTTGTATGGGAAACTATTTGCCCATCCCATTTGCAGTGACCTGAAGAAATTCTCTATATCCACAGGTATGGCCAAGCACTTTTCCTATAGCCTGTGGCTATTCTCTTTTATCCCCAGCTGACTGTGAACGGCAGTGGCAGACCTGCTAGGGCATTAGCTAAAAGCCAGATAACATATTGCATCCACTTTATTGTTCTGAGTTATGAGTACATGATTGCTATGTAGTACATCCTTTAGCTATATTCACAAACTAACAATGTTTCTATTGTTGTGGAAGTTTTGTATTTTCTTTTTTTTTTTTTTAATGATTGTTTTTTCTTCTTGATTGATACGTAGATGAAGCTTTCTTTGACTCTGAGAATAGCACAGAAAAGAGCTGTCTACTGTTGCAGTTCACCATGGACTGTCTGCACAAGCTCTTCCTGTTTGACACCCAGAAGTTCCTGAGTAAGGAAAGAGCAGAAACCTTGATGATGCCTCTRGTCGATCAGGTATTGACAAACACAAAAAAACAATTCATAGCTGATTTTTTTTTTTTCCCCCTCATCTGAAAGATTGATAATTTTTTTTTTAACTATCAGGCCTCAATCCTCTCCCTAAACAAAAAGAGAGGAATTAATTAATTGTCTCTGGGCTACAGATAATATTAACTGCTTTGTCTAAGGCGCTGGATTACTAATTTTTTTATCCTCTTTCTAAATGTCTTCATTCCATAAGGTTCATGCATGCTGTTGAGCTCTTGCAGACCAGTGCACTCCCACTGATGCTCTTTGACGTAACTCTTGAGCCAAAGCAAAGCTAGAAGTGCTTTTGGCTGGGTTTATCTGAGCCTGGATCTGTTTAACAAGCTTTTTACTTCCACAGCTAGAAAATATGCTTGGAGGAGATGAGAAGTTCCAGGAAAGAGTGACAGCACACCTGATACCCTGCATAGCTCAGTTTTCAGTGGCGATGGCAGATGATTCTCTTTGGAAACCACTGAACTACCACATCCTGCTGAAAATGAGGCACACCTCTCCTAAGGTTGGGAGCTATCAGAATTTGAACTGGTTTTCTTTGTTCTCGTTAGAAGATGGGAACACTGCCCCAAAAACCAGAAGTGGATTAGCCAAGTCATTGCTAAAATACTAGCCTAAATTAAAATACTGATATTGTACTATACTACTCCCAAGTTCTAGAGAGATATATAGGACAGTATACAACATGGCCTTCTGCTTTTACTGGAAGCAATCAATATTCTATGTGTGGATGTCTTCCATACTGTGTGGTTTGGTAGCTGTTGGAATAAGAGCTAACCTGTTTGTGTATGAAGAAGGGGACACTTCAGAGGGGGAACTGGAAGACGGTTATTTATCAACTTTCAGACCTGTTTATTATATAGAGTTTTGTCAAGAGTCTCCTGTTTGACAGGTTATATGTATTCAGGGGGAGTACTTGGTTTTTCATTGTACTGAGCTAAGTCCTTCTGTTACAATGCCACTGTTCCACTGTATCAGGAAGTTACAGACCATTATATCAAATAACTTCCAGCAATATACCTGCTTCTTGCAGCCTGTTTTCCCTTTGATATTATCTTAACCCAGATGTTGAGATTTAAATTGGCTTAAAACTAGTTCCCTTCAGTAGGGAAAGCTCGTTTACAAACTTCTGTGGAAAGAAGGTGGGCGGAGAAAACAGGGAACTATACTATAATGTTTGTTTCCTTACGAAGATTATTGTTTTGGTTTAGGTCCGATTTGCTGCTCTGCTTGCTTTGGTAGAAGTTGCACAGAAACTGAAGGAGAACTACCTGGTCCTGCTACCGGAATCTATTCCATTCTTAGCTGAGCTCATGGAAGGTAATGTTCTAACGTGGCATTAGTGAAGGCAGACAACTGGTCTATGACCAAAAAAAGGATAAGGGCCACCTATTTCAAAGATTCAGACAGGATGATTGCTATAATTGCTATAATCTTATGAATTGGTATATGGTACCTTAAACTGTGCAGGATGCAAACTGAAGTGGATTGTATYCAACACACTCCTGAAGTTCAGTTAAATTACAGTAGTTTCTTCAGTGTTATAGCCTGTGCACATCTCCCTAGTTGCATGTTTTAGATCAGTGTTACAGTAGAAATAATTTGCCTGAGTCAGTGCCAAAATATTTTTGCAGAATTATTTCATACCTGGTGTTTGACAGTTCTAGCCTTGACAAGTGATGAAGCCTTCCTGGGGTAGCTTTGTAGTCACTATTCTACTTAATTCCTGCTTTCTTCCTTTCCCTAGATGAATGTGAAGAAGTTGAACAGCAGTGTCAGAAGACAGTTCAACAACTGGAAGTCATTTTGGGAGAACCACTGCAAAGCTACTTCTAAGTTTATATCTCCTTTGTTTTCAAATTCTGTCTGAATTGTGTTAGCTTCACACATGCAAGTGTTACAGGCAGACTGTCATACTAATTTTTATCAGAGCTAAGATCTTAACTTTTTAATAAAATATTGTAAGAATCTGGCTTTATCATTTCTGGATGGTCTGGGGACTTCTCGCATGACTTAACTGCTCTTTTCTTAACAGTGGGAAACTGGAGCAAGCTATAAGCAAATTCTGACAGCTGGGCACAAACAGAGTGACAACAGGCGAGACTCACTGAATTCCACTCTGCTTGGGGTGTGCAGTTACTGTCCCTGTGGAGGGGCTGTCATGCTACAATGTAAGCATGGTGCTCRCTGGACCCATGCGCTGCAATCCTGAGAATCTGCTTTTCTGCCATTTTTAGGGAAGTAAAGAGTAAACCCACTGAAGATACTGAAAATGAAGTTATAAGAAGCTAGGATTCGTATAGGAGCTAAAGCTGTTTTTTAGTCTTTCAGGACTGCTACTGATTAGCTTCTTATTCACCTGAAGATCAAGAATAAATTGCTTGCTATGTTAATGAATTTACCAAAAAACTCACCACCTGTTTTGCACCAGGAGGTGCTGGTTCATTACACTGCTAGTAAGAAGGGCACTTAGACTCTGTACAGTATGGTTTAAAATGCAACTAGTTAGAACTAACACCATAAAGAGGATAATCTTACATCCCATCGGGCACTGGGAATGGGCTTCTGTTCAGGGTGCAGCATGCCCTGCAGATCCCACCTGCGGAAAGGTTACCTCATCGTGGTCRTTTGTGCTCTTACAGGATTTTCTTAAAAGAAAACAACTATTAATCATGTCCGCTGTCAAACAAGGAAACTATGCCACCTTGGAGATACTGGTAAGATAATAAGCAAAACAAGACAAAATAGAGACCAAAAAGGGATCATAGCTACTTAGCTACACTTGGAGAAAAGCAGAGTTCACAAATGTTTTTATTTATGCTTTTTATACATTAAATCTGGTAATTTATCTATCTTAAACAGTCTTTTAGGGTACATGTTATTCTTAAAATTGCTTCACTCTTTTAGCAGCTGTTAAGATAAATAGGAACATCCCTCCGGCATGTMCTGACAGCCAGTAGCAACTTATTTTTAAAAAGAGTATAAAAATTAAGACTGACATTTGTAAGGAAAACTGATTGGATAGGAACACCTTGTTTCAGATGGATAGTATTTTAATACAAGACTGAAAAGGGATTAATTCTCTATTCCACTGACGAGTCTCTGAGTCGCATCTCAGCTGAAACCCTGCCTGGAGTACCTGGGTTCACACATTATTAAAAAATGAAAACCACAAACATCTACTTCAGTCCCTGAGCAATCTCAACTCAGTCAGGAGCCATTTCAGATGAAACAAGCTTTCAAAAGTTCACGCAGCTGGAACTAGCTAAATAATTCTAATTTGTTCCACTTTGGAAAACTAAAAGCTAGAAATCCTGCTGTATGTTTGATTTAAGCCACTTACAAGCAGGAGGTGACATACCCATGAGTGTCAGAGAAGGTACTACTGCAGCAGCAGACCAAGAAGTAAGATCAAATTCCTCCTTGCCTTTTGCTAGAACTTGATGGGTCAACAGTTAGCTTAATCCAGCCTCAGTAAAAAGGTTATAGTTGCTAATATAAACTAAGAAGCAGAAGACTGTTTCATAATTCTATTTTAAATTAATTAGCAATGTCCCTTTTGAGGTGGATCTTCAGATCCTATTTCAGTCTTATTTCTACTTCACAGTATTGAATGTATGCTATCAAGGAATGCCGAAATAGTAGTTTAACTTAAACATACAGAGTGCAATTGTTAGAGTATCATGCAGCATTTTCATATTGCTACATTGAGTAATACAGGAGATTTATCTGAGCGCACACTTACTTAGCTTGCCAGGATACTGTAAACTAGAGGAGGATTTAATCTTGCAGTTAGCAGTTCTGGTACTCACCTAACTCAGAGAGCCAGATGCAGAAGCCTAGATAGATAAAGGCAGGCTCAGCGCAAGTCAGCACCTGCTTGTACTTGACAAGGAGGCACTGTCATTAGAAGAGGTTTAATTCTTTTAGTACTGATTGAAAAGAACTACCAGCTCCTCACATCTAACAATTGAATATCTCCCAGGATTTCTACTACGTTGATCTTTTCAAGTTGTTTAAAACGATGCTTATACTCCAGAGTGTGAACACCATTAACAGCAACTTTGAACTGGTGGGCATCACAGAAAATGATCAGCTGAAAAGCAAGAAGAGAAACAGTTAAGTTTTAAGCTCAGGTAAGACAGGAAAAACAACCTGATGATCTAGCCTAGACTTGGGCAAGCCCTGCTTCTGTTACAAAGAATGTTTCATGCAAAAGAAACATTTTAAAAAGTGGAACTTCAATGAAATTCACAGAATCATAGAATAACTCAAGCTGGAAGGGACCTATAAGGATCATCAAGTCCAACTCAATTCAATTGAAATTCGTTCTGAAAACAGGCTGAATTCTTGTAACTATTTAAAAAGAAAACTGTCATTAAAACCAAGTCAAATCTCTGCTCCCTGTGTTCCCATTTAATCCTAAATATTCTCAAGACATTGAAATGCAGGAATGGCAGGGTTTTTTAAATCTGTGTTAGTGACATGACATTTAAGCACCACTACTAATCATTTTGGCAGAATTACCAGTTTGATGCTATGTTTCAGTTAATCTTACCTCAAAGTACATCCCTGGACTGAAAGGGAAGTTGGCAACTTCCTTTTCTTCTTCTCCCCAGCTGTCATGAAGGTATGAGTTTCTTACAAAAACTTTATTTTTCACTCGGGGATTCAGATGTAATGCAATGTCCTTTGAGTCACTTGATTTCAGATTTATCACAAAGCTGGAAGATATTTTTTAAAAGTTTACTATACCAAGGGTTTATAAGCATGATGCAGTAGTCCATGCTATTTACCAAGCCCTTAGCCAATACTCAGAACTGTTCCGGAGCCAGGGCTGTGATTCACCTGAAGAACCAAGTAGGCAGTTAACAWGCATTTGTGTCCTTCGCACAGAAACCTTTGCTGGAGGCAGCAAATGTAGGACATGACCCTGCTAGATCTGCTTCATCACTCACAGCTTTCTGTTCATGCCTCAGCAAGGAGGTATTGAGCCAAGTGGGCCAAGCACTGCTCCCCTACAGCACTTGGAAGCAGCCTTCTGACAGAAACATACAGTGCTACTTGCTCCACCATCTCTTTCTCTTAACTCAGGCAGTGGAGAGTGGGAGGCTTTGCTTTACCTAAAGACATTGTATTCTTTCTGCCAACAAACTGGTTAGACTCTGAGGAAAAGTTTGAGGATTCTCTCAGTACATTTAAGATTGGTGGGACACCATGCATACAAAGTGTTACTCTGTCAGCAGCATAGCTCTGCTCAGGCTGAATGAATACTCCGCAATCTCAGCTGTCCACAACACAGGGTTCCTAAAGGGGAGCTCTGGAGAAGAGTAATCAGAGGGAAGAGTCATCCAAATTCAAATGAATGCCTCAACCTGTGGCAAAGACCTCACTGCTTCTGAAGAAATACTCCTCCCCCCAAATTAGCTCCAGCCGTCAGGTTATTTCCCTCCTTTGAGAAGCCTAGAATTGCTTAGTCCAGATATGAAATACAGCAATGGCCACACTTCCAAGCTGTGAAGTCCTCTTTTTCACTGAGAAAAAGGAACATCTACAACTGTGAAAAGTGAAAGACATTAAATAACTTAAAAACTGTGTAAAAATCTGTATGCTTAAAAGCACAAACACAAAGAGCAGACAACCTGCAATGTTTTAACTAACACCCAAAAGCCTCCTCACGCTTATAAGCAGTACATTCAGCACTTGAAATGTGCTAATAAGCTTTTCAAGCCAAAAGAAGGAAAATAAATGCTACTATCTAAGTATTAATTATCCTGTTGAATTTAAAGTCCATTCAAACTTTGTTGATGAGATTTCTAGACCTTGGGTTCTGGTATTAACATGAACCCTGAGTGCTCTTCAGCTGCAGGGAAGATTTGTACTCTGAGGAAGCAGGAGTGCAATGCATATACACAGTGTAAAAAGCATGCTTCTCATCATTTGTACTAATTGCTTCATTTTTAGGCATGTTTCTGCAGAGCCAAAACCACCCTTCAAGCAAAGGGCATGCTGAAGCACAGACATTTCCTCAGCTCCATTTTGACCGTGTTGCACTCCCCTTTCCCCACCCCACMTCTTTAAATCATGTTGGGAAAATGTCTTCTTTGCAACCTATTGCTCTTAATTTGCTATCAAAATTATAGCTCATACTCCCTACCAGCTTTCATCACTCAGTTGTTGTCGCTTAGGCACCTTCATGCTTAAAGAGTCCCCGAGGAGGCTGTCCATGAAGTATTCCGAGAAACGTTGTAACACGCAGCATTTGAGCACACCAGCAACTCATCTAACTCACTCGTTTTGCATCTACTTCTGCCAGTTCCCTTACTCTTGGATCTCTTTAGAATAAAAGCTGCCTTTGTATGGTATGTGTGCTCACATGCCTTGCACAATGGAAACCCTGAACAGACACACAATCTTGTGAATGATGCAGATTTAGTCGGTAAGACACTCAGGTTTTACCTTCACTTTTCACAATGGAGCTGCTCTTTTAAGTCCTCTCTACAGCAGTAACCTGCAGGTTCCTGAGAAAACTGCACTGTAGTTTCAGATAATTCCAGATGCAAAGTTGCAAGTGCATAAGGATATACTGAGGCAATGGAAAAGTCTACTCACTCTCAAGAGTAGCTCAGTTAAATTGCAGAAAAATTCAGTAACACTTACCTCTTGGGGTTTTTATTCACTTCTCCTTTAATGGCAACTGTGCATCCTGGACGAAGTGCAGTATCAAGTTTCCCAACGTAAGGAACTCCCTGAAAGTACAMCACCAGTAAAATTTTTGACTGTGACTTACTTTTTTCAATATACAAGCTGAGCTTTACTATGGCAGGAAGAAATTTGGCCTACAATTGTGAATCTGCACTTATAGCTAAAGTTATTCCTACCAACATGTTCTGGGATACTAATACTACAGTGGAAAAGTTCCACGGAGATAAACATATCAATGTGTTGTTTTTTTTCTTTAGACTACCACCTTGGGTTCAAAATAAACATTATTTACAACTACTTCTGTCACAACTAATGGTGGAAGGAGGGGAAGAAGGGGGAAAAAAAAAAAAGTAAGCACGAAACTCCCTGCACTAATTTAAATTTGTACCACGTAATTATTCAGATACAGACATCCCGACCTCTCGGAAAGCTTCAGTTATGCTTCGAAGAATAAGACTCATGCTAGGTGTGTAGTCCCACAGTTGCATAAGTACTAGAAGTAGGGTCACTGAGTATTCTGTCCTCCTGGCACCAGTTCATAATGATAGATAGTGTAAGTATTTTATTTGCCTTTTTTTTGTTGTGCTAGAAGTTATTTTGATCAGGGAAAAGGAGTCAATGGAGAAGTACTTCGCCTTTAATTTTCTGTTGAAGTCCACCACTTGCAAATGACAATATTGCATGTTACTTGCTTTTGAAAAGAAGACTGAAGGCGGCAGACTATCAAGTAAAAAGGCAACTAAAATCATGGCACTCACTGCAACTTCACCTTCTCCACACATTCTGTTTGTATATATTCCTGACTTCCAATCCCTTTCCAGTTTGAGCATGGCCCTTACTCCAGCCYGGATACTGTCCACCTGTGCAGCTTTTTGCAAAAAGATGAGCACTCACTCTGTCTATGCTCCATGCTAGCTGGGTGCGAGTTCCAACCCTAAGGTGCAATGCCTGCAGCCAGCCACCTGAAGTGTATACAGGGTAAACATGGATCTGTCAGCAACAGGAAGATGTAGCCAGACACRTTCTGAGATACGCACAGTAACATAAGGCCATTTGGCATAACACAACTGCAGAATACTTTTGTTTTGCAGGTATTCCCTAAGGCGGAGAAAACTAAGTATGCTTATTTGAAAAAAGTTTTGAATGTGGTTTGGTCCTTTAAACCTTCAGGTACCTCACTTTTTATTTCTCTGTTTATGGCTGTGGATGCTGTGTTTATCTTTTGGGGTTTCTATGATTTAACAAATAGCCTCACTTTTACTAGCAGCAGCAAAGAGGATTTCTCTCTACAAAACCTCACTGATGATCATATCCCAGTAGATTCTCGATTCCCTTGTTCTGTGCATGTTTTTCCATGTTTAACTGAGATGTTTTTATTTTGATTTTTTTTACTCTTCATATTTGCCACAAGTCTACACGAGACACTTACAAATTGTGAACCATCTGGCATTTGCCCCTACAAGAGAAAACAAACAACATTAACTAGCTTATCAGACAACAGGGAGATTCATTCAACCTTTCACAAACATACGTACATTTTCTGTGTTTATCTTTGTTACTCCTACAGATGATGGCTGAGAGCCTTGTAAAGACTGCAGAAAGAGAGATATTTAGATGTCATTGCTAACATCATAAAACTTTAACATGAAGTTGGTTTAGAGCCRTATATGGATCTTTGCTACTTTGAAGGGTGAACTATTAACATGAAAATTTAGGGCTATCGTAAAGAAAAAGATAGCCAAACCCCTACAAACCAAGGAAAAGTCCTGAAGAGCAATTGCTGAAGCCAAATCAAGATTTCTGAAGACCACCTCATTGCAATTTGAATCCTTATTTAACAGTCGGAGCACTGTTAACCCCTTAGCATCTGAGGATACCCACAGAGCTTTCCCTACTGGGGCAGGAATACCAGCAGGGTAGGTCCACAAAGGGGACCTTGGGATTCTAAGCAGCCCGCTGCATCCCCGTCCTTTCCCATGGGAAGGGCATATGAGCAATATGGCCATGCAGAGATACAGTTCCAGCCTAGCCCTGTCAGACTGTATCTCCAGCTTGTCTATTTCAATACAAGCCTCCCTCTTCTTCCTCAGAAGAGTACATTAGAAGCAAAGACAAAAAGGAAACAATMGCCCTTCTCCGTTCCTTCCTTCCCCAAAGGATACAGCATCAGCAACCACAGACTAAAGCAACTCTGCTCTGTCTTGTGCTTGGGACAGAAACCAACCTACAGCACCCGCTTGCCGCCAAGCTCTTCTCAAAGTCAGTCCTCCAAAACCAGGACTCAGACAGCTGTGAAACAAGATTATTCTGGCATCATGGCCAAGTGATGGGGCCCATAAAAGCCTGTGCATAGGCTTTGCAAATGATCAGTGAGTAGAYGTATCTTTAAAGTTTAGTCCCCATTTCATTCAGGTCCAAAACTCCACCTTCCATCAGTACAGTTATTAGTCTGCTGACCTGAGTCAGACTTGATGTTTGGCAGCAAGAGACCCAAGCTTTACGCACAATGTAGTGAGGATGGGGCAGAAGAGACCCAGAATATTACACAGGAGTAGGTTGGCTGCCTTAGTGAGTGGCAGGAAGAAAGGGAAAAGGCATTCACCTTCCGTACCTCCGTGGAATTTATCACCTTCCGTTTCTGCTCTAAAAGTCTCACCCTTCCAAAGCAGAAGATCTTTCCTTCTGCATAGGGGAAAACGTTGTTCAATTCCTCCCTGTTGGTTTACTTTCTCTAGCAGAGTTGGCAGCTGAGAGGAAGCACAGCACTGCCTGCACTTTATATTCACTGCAGTTTGGTCCAAGTGCTAGTCAAGCCACAAGGTCTTCTTTGAGAAAGGACCTCTCTTTTCACCCCCCAGAAATAAACATACACTCCTACTTACCATTTCATTCATCAATTTGGTCATTTTAGCAGGAAAAACAGGGTTATGTGTACAAGCAGCTCCAGCCGTGGCTGAACTTGGCATGTATGTAGAAGCCAAGYAACAAGTTACAGCCGTGGCTGAAGTTGTCAATTAGAAGCACTGAATACTAAGAGTTCATTTTGGAGCTCCTGCAATATTTGAAAAGTTTAATCCATCCCCAGATTCAGTATCTGTCCTGTTAACTTCGTAAGCTGTAAACTTTGTCACCCTTTTCCCCCTAACCTCAAGACTAAAAAGGGAAGACATCCTCACATGAGACTCACATGCTGAACTGTGGGGAAAAAAAGTCTTGTTACTGACGTTAGACTGTGTAGCTGCTTTTCTTTACTTCCTTTTCACCATAAATCCTACGCTGTAGTTTAGCAAGACAGAGAAAAGGGATCTAACAAGTCAGCTGTCTATACAACTTACATTAGAAACAAAATCTATAGTTTTGATCTGCACTTTGCCATATATTCCAAGAGTATCTATTCTTTCAAGGCTAATTCTGTGGTTGTAGAGCAGCAAGTGCTTCTTGTTTACAGTCACCTAAAGAGATAGGAAACAAAATAGGAAAATGTATTAAACATACATCACACCAGCCACGTATCAAATTATATGCATGTATCTCTGTTTTACACTGTCTTGGTACAGAAGCAGGGAGTGTCCTAGAAATTTCAGAGCAACTAAGTTCAGCTCATCCATGATTCAGTCTCTCGCTCTATTACTATGAGGGGGATTTATTTGAGTACGCTAAAATTTGCATTTCACACCTTTTGTTTCTATCACCTGATCAATTACCAGTGTGGTATTGTCAACCTAACAGAATCTACTATTGCAGTCTGACAGAGCAAGACAAATACACCTCACATGTTTCCTCCAAGAAGACTTTCCTACACTAGTCACAAAACAGGTTTACCCTACGGTCAGCCCTTTGCACATAAGAAGGGAAGGGTGGAGTAGCCATTAGCCACGGCAGGAAGTTACTCGCCTATTCATGTAATTTAGAGGGAAGCAATACAAAATTAAAGGTCTGATTTACTTGGCACCTCTTTAAAGTAAAGCTTCTAAACTTTTCTGTAGTTAGACTATACCTAGGTAACAGAGAAACCAAGGCTTCCAACTATTTACTTTAAGTATACAAAATATCTTTATTTTATTGGCCTGACAACTGGCTATGGATAAAGAGTCAACCCAGACTCACCTGGAATTTATCCTTTAAAACCATGATGACAATYTCAAATGACTTCCCTTTCTGAAAGGGCATCTCGTAAGTGATCTCCTCCCAGCCCCATTTTTCCGTCTCCAGTGTGTTGCAAACAATGCAGCCAGACCTTTTGAAGCGGGGGTTGAAATGAAATGCCACATCAGCTCGAGGCTTTATGCTACTGCCACACTGTAAATCCACCTGAAACCTAATCATAAAAATAAGACAAACCACATTCAGCTCASACTGTCAAGAAATCACCTAAAAGTTCAATATAYTTGTGTTTTACTGTGGAGCCTCAGAACAGGCAGACACAGTGAGTGTTGTTTGATAAGAAGAAAAAACCAAACATGTATTTGTCCAACTCCTACACATTTGTGAAAGGTTCTCCCATGATTTATTGCAATGAATTAAAATATTTCAGTATTTATTTAATAGTCATCATTCATATCACGTAAGCTCCTCACTTACTGTATTCACCACCTCCCCTCCCATCATCTTCAGTAGAGTAAGCAAATAAACTTTGGGCAAAGTCAGGGAACAGACCGCCCCATACAGGGCACACGCACTAGTTCATACCTCCTTATCCCAGTTTAAGTTAATTACACTTTCAGTTATCGGTTTTGTTAGTCTCGGATAACCTCTTTAGACAAACAGGCATATGCTATGACAGGGAAAAAAAACGTTGCCAAAGCAGGCAAAGCAAAAAGAGAGAAGAGAGGATCAGCAGAAAGCAAAAAATCCGTTCATCCTCCACTTCTCATCACAAAGTTTTCATTAACCACTTAAGCCTGTATTCACTCTGACGCTATCACAAGGATTTAGATCAAGCCTTTGTGTGCCATCATAAGTAGGACCCTTGAAACATTTTATCCATTACATTCTTGTTCACAAGGTGACACTGCAAAAAGTGACACTGCAGCCACTACCTGTCTGCATCATCAGGAACAGTCCCATGTATCACAATCAGCTCTCCAGGAACAAGGCCACCAAGTATTGTCCCAACATATGGAATGATCTAGAAGAGGGGGGGAAAAAAAAGAAAAATATTCAAATGACATTTTGTGATAGAGGCAAAAAACCCCACAATAGTTTTAAGAATACTATTCTAATAATTACGTGGTGCTCTAGCACATTCAAAGGAACACAACTAGCATTTAATTTAAAAGAAACAGCAGAAAAGTACTAAATACCCACCACAATGGGAAGGAAAAACCCAGCAGATTTTCATCTGTGAAAACCAAGCTTCTCAGATAAAATAAAAACTAAAATTTCCAGCCTGTATTCCTAGCTCTCAAATGAAGACGGCAATATTTTATTACTTCACTTTTAATAGAGTATAAAGAGGATTCACTTCGAATTAGGTCATTGCCAAGGGCTGACTATTATCACAACCCTTCTAACCCCAGACTACAGCAGCTGCCTTTCTGCTTGTTCTTGCTCCATTTTGGAAAACAGTGATGGGAAAAGAGACTATGTCACAGAGTGTCTTCTTAGTAAAAAGACAACACGACAAACACAACAAAATACCTCATCCTAATGAGCTAAGAACTGCAAGGTGCATTGAAATAGCCCTGTTCAGGGGTCTCGGTCTTTATGGTATCTACGGTATGCAGTCTGGCTCAAAGCCTGCCTATTTTTTCTTCCGCATCAATAGCTGGAGAARGTAACACATGCACGTTATGCTAAACTGAAATGGCAACACGGTAGGAGTTGTCGAGCCATATGAGGGGACATGTCAGTTACAATAAAAGCCCCAAACACCCCAGCACAGGTCTCTGGCAAAGGCTCAGACATGCTCATGGAAGCCCTACCCTGGCCATCAGCTGGTGCACCCAGAATTTCAGGGAGGGCAGTGGAGCACCTTAAGAGAAAACTCTGGAAGTTCACAGGAGACTGGTCTGAAAGCAAAGCTAGAAGTCTGCGTATCATCACATGTGCTTTAGATTGAAAAAGGAAGTAAATGGTAGCAAATGTTGCATTTGCGCTGGTTAACGGACAAAAATTTCTGCCAAGGTGGTTTTTTGGTGGTTTTTTTCCCCMAAAAAAATCCCTGATCTACGGAACAGTGTAGGATTTTAAGATATCTTTGAAATGAAAYGTCAACTGCAAACAAGAGTTCCAGTATTTCAAAAAATGAACAGACTGGAAATACTACTCTTGAATGGAATACTGGACCATAAAAGGATAAGTTGAGATTTTTATTTTTTAAATATATATATATATATCTCATCATGCAAAACAGGAAGATATGAAAAGGGGATGTGTTTGCTGACACCTATTCTTGTGAATTTCTGACGAGGGAAGGGGCAATGACAGCAAAAATCATTTAAATTCAGAGTGTTCATCACTTCTGCCAGTAGATACACATCCTTTTCTGCCCTCTCTCCACTTCCCTTCTCAGCTACCCACACGTTGCGCAAAACCTAATTTGCAGTCATCTTCTACACCAGGCAAAACAGACTTAAAGAACTTGCTTCTCAAGCATAAGCTCACAAATAGTCAAGTTGTTTTAAGTTTTGTGTATTTTTACTGGCTTAAGCAGGTGCAGTAGAGGAGGACCAAAATGTGAAATTAAATGTTAAAAGTGGAAGAATAAATAGGCTGAAATCCCTTTGCTTACTGGTAGTAGCTTGGTTCCTTACTATATAAGCTGTGCACAAGCAGTTCATTTTTATTCAAAGAACAATAATAATAAATAAGAAAAAACATAACTTGATTATTTTAGTTTTAACACACTGCTCCTGAGGGGYAGTAGCTCTGAGTAATGCAGTACAGTAATCAATTACCGGTTAAGTCTCCAAAGATGAACCAGAGAAACCCCATCCAGGGATGCTGGGACTTAACCACTCTAGTGGATCAAAGTTATCTACCCCTGGAAGAGAAGCTGTAGCAAAAMCAACTTCTTTACATTCAAAAGGATGCATTTATTTAAGAGAAAAGAAGGTTGGCCCACCAACTCTTCAGAAGCTCAGACATGGAATCTGCAAGGCCATAATAGAGCATTTCCTGGGTGCAGTACTACAGACTTAATGAGGTTTTGTCATCACAGAACGTGCCTATAATTTCCTCACGTCTCAAGACGTTCCTCTACTAATTTTTCCTCATTTATTAMGAATAATGCTTGTGACATCACATGATCTACCAGCATCCTGGCTCTCTTCCAGACCTCCAAAAATTACCTCTGAAGCCAATTGGTCAATGTCAACTGAGTTTGAGAGGTCTCAAAGATYAATTTATTTCTAATATCTGCCAGTGTTCATAAAACGAGAGGCCAGATTATGGTCTTACAGAGGAAAGGACTGTGATGTCCCTCTGGCCATCCAGAGGGACCTGGACAAGCTCAAGAAGTCGGCCCAAGTGAACCTCATGAGGTTCAACAAGGCCAAGTGCAGGGTCCTGCACCCGGGTCGGGGCAACCCCCAGTATCAATACGGGCTGGGGGATGAAGGGATTGAGAGCAGCCCTGTYGAGAAGGACTTGAGGGTACTGGTGGATGAAAAGCTGGACGTGAGCAGACAATGTGCGCTCGCAGCCCAGAAGGCCAACCATATCCTGGGCTGCATCAGAAGCAGCGTGGCCAGCAGGTCGAGGGAGGTGATTCTGCCCCTCTGCTCTGCTCTGGTGAGACCCCACCTGCAGTGCTGCGTCCAGCTCTGGGGTCCTCAGCACAGAAAAGACRTGGACCTGTTSGAGCAGGTCCAGAGGAGGGCCACGAAAATGATCAGAGGAATAGAACGCTTCTCCTGTGAAGAAAGGCTGAGAGAGTTGGGGTTGTTCAGCCTGGAGAAGAGAAGGCTCCTGGAAGACCTTATTGCAGCCTTTCGGTACTTAAAGGGGGCTTATAAGAAAGATGGGGACAGACTTTTTAGCAGGGCCTGTTGTGACAGGACAAGGGCGAATGGTTTTAAACTAARAGAGGGTAGATTTAGACTAGATCTAAGGAAGACATTTTTTACGCCAAGGGTGGTGAAACACTGGAATGGGTTGCCCAGAGAGATGGTAGATGCCCCATCCCTGGGAACATTCAAGGTCAGGTTGGACAGGGCTCAGAGCAACCTGATCTAGCTGAAGATGTCCCTGCTGATTGCAGGGGGGTTGGACTAGATGACCCTTAAAGGTCCCTTCCAATCCAAACTATTCTATAATTCTGTGATAACACAGCTTTCATCCRGCTTGCTGGGTAGCGGACAGCTGCCCTATCAGATGGGGCACGACAACATTTCTTGCGAGTAAAGGGCATAAAGAGGAAAGCAGGATTTTTTGGATGATTCAGAACAGTACAGTAGTGAAGAAATAAGTCTCAGACTCAAACCTGTAATAAAGCTTTTAATTTTTGCTGMTCATGGAACAATTCACTGAAACAGTGCAATCTTCATAGCCTGCCTTCCTCCATCCCTACTAAGTTCATCTTGTGGTATCACACAGGTGATAGAATGGCAGAAGGGCTGAGGCTGGAGGACACCTCTGGTGTCAATGCCTTGATCAAAGCAAGGTCAGATAGAGCAGGTTGCACATTGCCTTGTCTGGAGGCTGTCCTGAGGTCATCAGCACAATCTTTCCCAACTCTGTCTCCATGTTCCAATCCCAAATACTCACTCTTATTCCCACCTTAGACTCTTGACCCCTAAGCCCTAGACTACCCCTTTATGTTCTCCAGCCTGGTCTTGTCACGCATCATACTCACCAGTCCCCTTGCAGCCATCCAATTTTGCTGAACTCTCTCCCTTACACAGATTATTTGTCCTAAGCACCTCCTAATACTCCTCTTCACACCTCCTCTTCCACCAAAATCCCCATCTACCAACTTTCACCCTCCCTTTTCTTTTGCAGTTCAGTCCTTCCACCTTCTAGTTAATCTCCACACAGATTTCTTTCCTCTCCCAGCTGGGTTCTTTGAAGAAGGTTGAAGCTATTCCCTGTCATCCCTAACTCTATCCACTTTGCAAGCAGGGAACATACAGTGGGACTGAACAATGGGATTCACTGAGGGCACAGGTGTGTATCAGTGCAAAGCTGCAATAGATAAGGAAGTCCTGTGCAGATCTGCGCTACTGTACGCTCCACATAGATACTCTACAGACTTTAGTATTTGTGAAGTTATGGCACAGAATGTTAAAAATACTATTTCCTGCAGGCTCAAAGGAACTACCTTTTTAAAGATACCATGAAAAGCACAGCTCCAGCCCACCTCTGTAGCCACATGCCAGTGTCAGGCTGCTGTTCCAGATCATAAGAATACTAGAGCTTTTCAGAGAAAGGCTCCAGACTCCAAGCTAGGCAAACAACATTCCATCAAATCCACTCTCTACAATGGCTGAATCGTGTTAGCTCAAGTCTTCCTTACGAAATAGGATTTATTGTAAGGTAAGATATCAATTATCGAAAAAGATTCCAAGTTTAATTGTTCAGACTGAAGTTACAAGCATGACAAAAAAAACCCAAAACATTTCACGAAGGCTGCCGGGCACCACCCGTGTTTACAGAGAATTAGGAGTGAAGATGCTGCTTATCATATTTTCACCTTTAATCCAGTACATTGAATGTCTGGCATTTTTGCACAACAAGCTGTGCATGAAAAAGGATTACCCTCCAAGGCCGACAGAACTTCCTTCCTGTTTTGGCAGTCCTGTGCATTAAGTGTCCATTTGCTTACAGCACAATTTCTAAACACCATCAGCTCCTAGTGTCACCTGTGACATTCTTCTTCAAATACCTGAGCAACGCAAAGAGTTCTCAGTAACACGCRCCACTGTGCAAAACAGTACGAGTACTAACTGTTGACATAAAACAGCAAAGTCCCATTTCCCAAGGCAGAAGTTGTTGACATGACAAGGGAGTTACCGGGTTACTGATTGTCTTCTGCGGTCCTTCCAAGGACATCATCTTCCCTCCTCCAGTTTAAGTTTGTCAGTTCTGTGTGACCACTGCTGGAGCGTATTTAAAGGACTTACTGGTCAGGCAGCCACCAAAGGAGGGATCCCTTTGAAAAACCAAAACTTTTAATTAGAAAGAAAGAAAGAAAGTGACACTACACGAAGTGAAASCCTCCAAGGTATAACTTTAAACAGCACAAGAAGTGATGCAAACATCTTTCCAACAAATTTGCTGGAGTTTTGAAATACAAAAATTAAAAGCTTGCTTAAAGAAATAAGGTGCCACCCTAACAAGGGACAGTGCACACAGGTACACAATGTCATCAGCAGCTTCCTGAGATTATGTACACTGAGGCAGAATCCCACATAAAAATCATCATTGTACAGGGGAACACTGATAACTCAGTGCCCCTCAGCTGGGCCCTAATAGCTCTCCATTTGCAGCTGAGGCCTGCCTGCAGACAGRGAAAAGATACACAGTACAAAAGCAGTTTTTCCAAGACAAATAAACAACCGTTTCTGTTTCCCTTAACACTTTCTGTGCTCTCCCGAGAWTTCCCAAGGCAGACAAGCCCTAGGGGCTGAACTTGCTTTTTCCAGCTTTATCTTACATAAAGTTARGAGATACTAGGCAAAGACATAGCAGGGAAGCAAAGGGTATTTTTTGTTTCTTTCTCCAACACATACAATCCCTGAACTCCACAAATAACTACAGGAGTTTGTAAAACTTGCATTAAATGCACAGCATTAATAAGAAATGAAACAACAGCTTGTGAGTATATCCAGCTACACTGTAATTTCTTTAGCAAATCTTCTAATGAAGTGACCAAAATTCAGGGCCCAACTGAAACTACTAAGTATTTCTTACACATTCTGGAGAAATAACTTAAGGTAGCATGCAAACTGTGTGGTGATGACAGGCAGACAGGAAAAAAGTCAAAGGTGAGGGTTCTAGCATCATTACTGTGTGACAACTGCTAGCAACATTAAAAGGAAAAAAAAAAAAGAACAACAACAACAACCCAATCATCACCAAACCAAAAACCCAACATCTGTGACCTGTTCCACAGGGCCCTGGGGTTAATCTTCTGCAATGATTCAACAATAAAGCAACATCTGGCTTATCTTGTGGGAGATTTGGGCCAGAAGGGTATTAATTCTCCTACTTAAGACCACTGTCTAAAATGCAATTCAGAGAACATGAGGTGCCTACGCTGTGTAACCCTTTGATCTTCTCATGGAATACYACCATCAATTCACAACAGGAATGTGCAAAGGCAGGCAAATTTCATTATTTTCATTTTTAAAAGGAGGAAATCAAGACTAAAGCAARCAATAATTCTGACTTTAGCATAGGAAAGTCCAATAGCAGACCCAAAAACATGAAACCCACACCTACGACCCAGTGTCCAGCTGCCTGCTAATTGAACTTCCCTGGGTGGGCAACAGCAATCTAGATCCTGCTGAAAGAGGATCCTGGAACAGGACTGACTGTCAGTCTTGGCAGACCAGGTGGTACTATGKCAAAGTGATAGGTTGAGGGGTTTTTTGTTTATTTATTAGTTTGTTATTGAAAAGGTCACAACAATAAGGGAAAGCTGCAATTCAGGCTCTGTTTGACAAAACAGGAGATGGGCTTGCAATTGCAGGGTTCTCCTGTAACCTTTTATCAGAGGAACCACTGTCAATACACGTTACACCAAATCTTAAGTCTGCAACACTGTAAGTGACGGTTTCCTGACTATACTTTTAGAACTGAAAAAGATACATAAGCTTCCCTGTTATCTCACGCATTGCAAAGCAGCTGAAAACCTCTTCAATAAAAAGACAGGAAAACGGACAGGCCAACAACCAGCTGTTACGCTGTCCCTCTATGACATGCAGAAAATACCTTTCATGAGGGTAGCTCAGGTTAGACTTTATAATCAAAGCTAGATTGTACACCCAGGCAAACAAGACTTCTGCAAAGAGAACAGGCGAGACACTTCCTGGGTATTCGCAAGCAATTAAAGTACAAAGCCCCAGTGGCGTCCCCCCGCCCCCAGCTATAAACCCAGCACTACCACACGCTAGAAGGACTCGGGACTAGTTTCACCAAGAAACCTCGGGCACTTCAGCCTTAACGCGGCCCGAGGAAGCCCCGGCTCCCCAGACTGCCTCCCTCAGCCGGGCCCGCCTCGGCCCCGCCAGGGAGCAGCCCCTCCTCCCCACAGGCAGACCCACGCGGGCCGGTGGGAAGAGGCGGCTATCGCTACTTTTACCTCCGGTTCCCCCCAACGGGAAGCTCCTGCTTCACCTGCGCAACGTACCTCCGTGACTAGCAGCGCCCGGASACCCGCTGCCTGCGGCCGGCCGCCGCTGCCATCGCCCCCGCCACCTCCCCTCGCTCCGCCCCCGGCCTGGCCCCGCCCAGCGGCTTCCGGCCTCCCCCAACGTCCGGGCGCGGGGCGGGCGCCCCAGGCTCCCCTGCCGGGCGCTGCCGCTGGGGGCCTGACGCTGTTGGCAGCCGCGGGGCGGGAGGCGGCTCCCCGCGGCCGTGCCCGGTCCCAGGTGGCCCCGGCCGAGGACAGGCGGGGCGGSCCGTGCCCTGCTACCCCGGGAGGGCGCCTGGCAGCGCGGGTGCGTTTGGCGCGRCCCGGGGCGGAGGGCTGCGCGGGAGCCGCAGCGGTTCGCGGCCTCCATCAGCTCCCCACCCACGGCCTTGTGGGGGAGCGCGGCTGGGCCCGGGCCGCGCCCTGCCGCAAGCCCCTGAGCCCCTGCGCCGGCACCTGCCCTGGGCGCTTTGACGTACAAGCGCTGAAGTGACAACTTGGTCGCGAAGTTAATTCAGGTCCTTAACGCAACCACAAGCTTCCCCTGAAACCCTTTGCTTCCTCTATGCTTTGTGTTTCCTCGGTAGGTTCCTTGTTACAGCCTAACCCCGTCTCTTCCCGGCGAGGCGCATCTCCTGTGACCAGACCCAAATGCAGTTTTCAAAGCCGACTGGGTCATTTGTCACTCCAGGACTCTGGAGTTTCTGAAACCTGGAAATCTTACACCCACGGCCCCAAGGCTGTGCTTTTATCCTCCCGTTCCCTCACAGGCTTTGCCAAGTGTGGTTTTGGCTGTTTCGGTCTAGTAAGCAGATAGGGCAATGAAGTCCCTAGTAGTTTTTCAGCTCGTGACGTRTAGCAACAAGCTGCTCAGAGAATCGCTACTTAAAGCTCCCCCTGTTCATACGCTGGGTGGGGGAAAAATAAGCACAAAAATAAAGGTTGCAATAGAAAAGGCACACAAAATTAAACCCCCATATCCCGTTCAATTACAGGCATTCAGTATTTCTCTGACTTGCAGKAAGCAGTGCACATGGCTATATAGCAAAGTTAGAATGGTATTCAGCCACTCTCATCACAAAGACCATTTCAATATCTTAGCTAGATAACATCCAGTCTTCTAGTCTACAGTTAACCAGCACAAAAAAAMCCCCATACCAAATCATATCTATTTGCTAGAGTTCTGCTATTAGTTGCAGGATTGCTGCCTTAAAAGGTACATCAGCTTAGCTGTACCAGATTTGAAGGATTAATTCACAGAAAGGTATGATAACATTTCTTTTGAGGAGAACTGCAGAAATGAGCTATTCAGATTGAAGAGCAGCAAAGCAGATCGCGTGGGGAGAGATACCTTAGAATCATGCATGGTTTTGAGAAAGGATCGAGAGCTATTGTCTGTAGTTGGGTGATAGCAAAAAGCCTGCTATTCAATTGTTCTACAAAATTCCACTGCACTTTTTTAAAAGAGAATAAAGAAAAGGTCCTAGAGCCTGAACTACCACTTAGTTTTCCTTTGAAGCTGCTGTTCCAGGCATTCTAGTTTACAGAGTAGAAAGTTTTGATAAAACCAGACTGACGGAAGTACATGAAATGACTTCACTTCTCAGTATTAGAAAGCAACCTCAAGGCAAGTTTGAAAGTTCAGGTCAAACAACAGGGACAGAAAAGATGCTGAAGGGCTGGAATAAAAAAGTAGCGATGCTGAAAGAAGGAGCAGTAAGTGGAAGTGTTTCTAGAAGAACCACAGAAAATAGAGTTTTACTACTTTACTACTACTTCGGGCTCAGAGTTGTTCTGCTTTTGGGAACAAACAATCAAAAGGAAATACAGTGATTTAAAGTATGCACCAGTTCTTTACTGAAGCAGAACAGCTGTTTGATTAACATGCTGATCACCTCTTTGAAGGCTGAGTCATAGGCAGTTTATGAAATTTGCAGGAAAATCCCTATTTCAGCTCCCAAACTTAATGCACCATTGACAATGAGTCAGCTGGGTTACAGCTTGAGTAGCCTTGCACTACACTGCAGTTGTTTTGTTCATAGACTGTCGTTTTCCTGCTGATTTCTTGTGAATGCTATTTTTAGCATCATTTACTAATGGCAGTCATGACAGCAAATAACAGTCTTCTGTTATTTCCATGGTCCAAGTCCTAATTCAGGCTTTTGCTTTTAAAGCTACAACTCGACGTGCACATAACCATTGCTGGGACACATAACCATTGCTGTTACCCTGTCAGCATAGTCTGACTTCCCATGTTCCAGCAGAATTTTGCTTGCTGGAGAAACAGAAATGCTTTGTCAAGACAGAGGCAGACAATTTCACCTGAAGCAAAGTTAGCAGCTATTCTTGGCCAAAAGGTAGCATTTGAGGGAGGACCCTGTTACCCATAAGACATTTTACCTGCCTTTCCTGCCCCAGCTACAAGAACTGGGAGAGGAATATAATCACAAGACATCAGCAGTGCAGGAGCTGCTACCATACCCAACCAGCACTACTGAGTACAGCTTTTATGAACTTCCTGCTTATTTTCAGTGATAATTAGGTGACCTCCAAATGTTACATTGGTACCAAGAACCACTTTGATTCATCTCATTAAAAACTGAAACCTCATCTTTTACAGATTTAGCTTTCCATTCCGTTCTCCCTTTCCACTTTGGAGAAGAGACAGACTTAACACTTGAGCAGCAGTGTCAGACCACAACCCACTAATTAGGACAGACTGATGGTATCTATCACCATTTTACACAGAGCTGTTGGATCTACGTGACTGAGTCTAATAGTGACAACGAATTTTTAGTTTAGATAAATATTGTGCTCACCGAGTCTGTTGTCAGCAAAACTGGATTTGATACAGTTTGTTACAATCACCTGTGTAATTGTAGCATGCTTCAGTGTAAGCTTCTGACAGCAACACAGGCCATGCTAGTAACAGTTAAAGCCCACTCAGAAATCTGGGAAAATTGAACTAAACTGATGACCAGGCACTTTTTTGAACCCCTTCTCACATATTCAGTCAGGTGGCTTAACAAACACCACTTTACTGGGTAGAAAAGGAAGAGTACAACCGCAGTAATTGGAGCCCTCCTGTGATTTCTTGGTAAAGGAGCTGCTAWGTTTGCTCCTTTCTTCCTGCAGTAAACACCTCATCTTACATCCGCACTTCTCCAAAGCAGTGAGGCAATCACAGTAGGCTACTAGTCCCCATTAAGAAACCTGCCCAGTGGAAGTTAATCTCAGCTAATCTTTTTTATATTGTTGTGTGGTACCAGAATAACTGTAATTTCTTCCCCTAGTTAATACAGTACTACAGGCCACAGGGGTAAAGCCTCTAGCACACTGTACTGTTCAGCAGAAATTTTATGTGTAAGGACTTCCTATGATCTCAAAGGCCTGATGTTGTGTCTTCCATAGCTTTAGTGGAGGTGTTTGCGCATTACAGCATTTCCTTGTAGAAATCATTCCCCTAGCTTCTTTGAAAGGCTTTAGATTCGAAGTGGACATGAGTCACCACTTCTTGGTACACTAACATTAAAATTTCAGTTGACAGCCCAGCTGGTTCAGCTGTTACTTAGTTACAAGTTAATCAGTGACCTTCCATAACTCTTTCTTGATATGTCAGTACTTAGCTCCAGTAATCACTCAGATCTTCCAGTTTTCAGTTTAAAGCCTAAATGCACAAATCTTACAAATCACAGGGAACAAAATAAAAAGTCTTTTCTTCTTTTTAATGGGCTTACCCATTCAAAAGCTTAAAATGCTACCGCTACTTCAAAAACTAGTAAGTAGTCTATTTTTTTGTTGCAATGCCTGCTTTTTAAAGCAAAAGGTTGAAGAGAAGCRTAAGAGCAAACAAGACACAGATTAGGGATGAGTGCCTGTGAGAGACTGAAAGAGTTAACGTGAAGTTGATGCCTCAAACATTGCTGTAAATGGGTCCTGCATAGCAGTGATAAGGTGAAAATGAGGAGCCGGATAACAGGACAGGCAGGGCGTGCGGAGGGTGCGCAGCTCCCTGTTCTGCCCAAGCCGGACATGTCACCATTATACAGCAAAAACTCACACAGAGTTTATCTGAGGAAGGGGCTCACGACCATCTGAAGACCACCGAGATACCCCTTGCAACCACCCCTCACTACAACAGCGCCTGCGCGATAAAATTCTAGAAACTGCGTGGCTGATGCAACCGAGGGGTAGGGGACAACTACAAAAGGACACCAGCCCAAGGAGCCGGCGCGCGCCTGCCACCGGAGGATTGCTGCACCCGTCATCGTCGTCATCGCGGGATCCAAGTGTGGTGATATCTCTCTATCTCTCTCTCCCTCTCTCTCTTCTCCCTTATTTCCTTTTCTTCTTCTAAATGCTTTACGGAACCCACATTGCCTATCACTACGCTTTTGAAGTTTGGATTTTTATTGTAACGCTTTCCCAGTTCAGCTTGCTTCTGCCTTAGATAAAAATACTTAAACCGATCGTTTGGTGTCGTTTCACCTTAATTTAGCCCGAGGGAATTTCAAAACCTTTACGACCCCCTGGTCCTATCAGGCCGGGTCGTGACAGGGCCAAAGGACAAACGAGTTACAGAGAAGTCACTGGTCCTTTTGAAAATCAATTATAGGCCATATAACCCTTAAAACATACTCCCCCCTTCTTTTTTAAAATCAGTGACACAACTCTCTAGGATTCTGAAAGTAGTCAGGATCACTTCTTCATTTGCATTGCAACAGATACCAGAGCAAACCTGTGCCTATGCCTGCCCTGTCTGCCCCTGCCAAAAGATGATCATGCCATGGTCTACACAAAGATAATGCCTCAGTCCCTACCTACCTAGGGAGGTAAAAAACAAGCAACACCACMCACCTGTGCAAAAAACTCCCACTGTGTGATGTTCTCCAAACTACAGACTGTGACCAAACCCAGGGTCCTTAGCACTACACCTTCACACCTTAGCTACACCATCATCCACACTGCAGTTGCCTTTGGATCTCCCTGTTGGGTCTCTGCAGTTACAGATGGGCTCACTTGCCCTCAGCATTGCTGCATTTTCAAGGGAGAAATGAGAGGGCTGTAGTATCACCTCTCACCACGAGATGGTAGGTGTTTTCTGATGGTTAGAGAGGAACAGGCTTTTAATAGACCTTTGAGTTGGTGAACTCCTCAGCTTCAGAGAAAGTAGAGACAAAAACTAAATTAGGACAAAAAAACCTAATAAACTATTTATGGGATTGTGAATGAACTGAAGCTTGAGAGCAGTGGGGGAAGCTCACATATAGTGGGCACAAACATGAAAAAAACCCTCAGCTTATACTCAAGATATTATTGCTAGTGTAAAAATTTGTGTGCCCCTTTCTTACGCTTATCCTGGCTCTTCCTGTTAAGAAACTTTTTAGTTGTGTAAATGTGTTTTATATCATCAACAACTTGAAACTTAGGTTATTTTTGGAGACAAAAAGCATTCCCAAACTAAATATTGGGTAATTTTGAAGCAAACTCTTAATAAAAAAAAAGTACCTTTATGTGGATACGTAAAGTTGCATATCTATCTCATGCTGTACACAGATACACAGAATACATTTATTCTCCAAGTTACTAATGGATCTGGTCTTGTTTCTGGAATTTTCTCTAAAAAGGTTGAAAGATGCAGCTGTAAATAACTAAGATTTTCAGTCAAGGAAACTACTTCTGTACATACATCAGAGAAAAGAGAAAGTTAACACCATAGGCATTACTTCTCACTAATTATTTCTGACAGAAGCTACTTCTTTCTGATCTCTTCTCCAATTTTAATCCTCATCTTCATAGCACTGTGAAGGCCAGTAAACAAAGCCTGAACAAACCCAACACACCAATACTCTCTCATGTCGGAGTTCAAAAAAGCCAAAGCCAACCTTGCTGATCCCATCCTAACAAGGCTTGCACTGCTTTATCTTTCTCACATTTAAGATTCTCATGCGACCCTCATTACCATCGTAACAAATATACATTTACCCCAGTGACCTGCCTTTGAAATCAAGAATCACCATTTTACAAAGGTAAAATACAGAGATCAAACCAACTAGTAAGTCTGCCCAGCTGTTTAACTGCCCCCCAACAAAGGGCACAGGCAAGCTTTTCCCAAGTCTGTCAACTCCTCTTTGCCATCAGTTTCTTGTAAGATGGAGTCAGTCCCAGTCCTTGGCCAAGGTACAGGCTTACAAATACTAGACTCCACCTTTCCAAATAAATTCTTCTTAGTGCTGTTTGTATTCAGCCTGTCTGACCAGTAGATCCATACCTTCCCTACCCAGCTAAGGCTAACAACTGACCATAGCCATGCAATCAGGACTAGCTGAGCTCAGGGGCAAGGAAAAGCACTTTTCTGTCAAAACAGGCAACAAGCCCAAGTCCTCATTTAATGGCGCTCTGCCCCACTGTCCAAAACTGACCCAAAACTTAAGACTTACAAGATATATTGAAATTAGTTATGAATAACTAATTGCTTTTCCTTCATGAACAGAGAACATTATATGCTGTAAAAATTACAGAAGTAGGCTGCTCTTTAAATTATTATAAATGCCATGCGCTTTCTTTGACCTTGTTTAAACAATTCTGCTGACAAATAATTTCCAACCATGTCTGGCCACAAGTCAACAGTGTTACCCTAACTTAAACCACCATAAGGCAGAATTTACTTTTTTTTCCTCTTGCTAACAGCTTGACTTGGAACTGTGGGAGGCAGTCAGTTTGAGACAGTGAAAAATATGCAGTCTCTTGCACAAACCGTTGCCCACACTGAGCTGCAGCTCTCCATTGAGTAGTGATTCAGGAAGAAGCATAGTTTACAGTTTCTGGTCAACTTACTTCCAAGCAAGCACCTGGGGCCATGCTGACTACCCTATCCTTTACGGTAGGCTTCCAAAGGACAGCCCCAAACCCATCTTGCATTCCTCTCCACAAAGGGAAGTGCATGCAGCAAGTAAGGCAACGGGATACTGTCACTGTTTTGTTGGGGATGCCCCATAGTTGACCTCACAGCAAAACTAGGGGCTCTTAGAGCACAGAACTGTACCTTTGCTGTTGAAGAACAGTTATTAGGCTCACCATATCTTAGATAAAGCTGCAGGAATGAAAGAATATAGTGGTTTGGACATCTTCATAGAAGCTAAAGTGGGTGGGAAGGGCCACTGATTATCCTGCAGGCACAGAGATGGCAGCCAAAGAACTGGAAATCCCTGAAGGGAGAGCGGGTCTCATATGGGAATAGCAGAAAGATATAATGGAACAAACCTGACAGTCTAGTAGAGACTTTTCAGTGTCTGTGTGATTCTCTAACCTTCATTATCAGATTGGTTATTAATTCAGGAAGAGTTCACCCAGTGCAGGTTTCATACCTCTCCATAGTTAGTAACTCCACTGCAAGTTTCTAGATAAACATCTTTGTTCGTCATCTTATCAAAATTAACTCATTTTTCGTCTGGAAAAGATAAAAAAATGCATCTTCCTTTCTTGAAGAGCAGTATCTGTCGTAAACATAGGTGCTTTAAGATGCCATGAATCTTGTATATAAGATGGTGGGGGTTTTTTTTTGGTTTTTTTTACACAGCACAACTAGTTGCTAGTTCAGTAGTTCCAAGGCGACTGATGAGAAGGAAAACAGCTGTTTTCCTAGCTGTAATAAAACCAAATACAATCAAGTCAAACATTGACAATCTATATTTCTTCTAAAAATAGTATACATTATAACAGAAGATATAAGAATAAACTGAACACTTAGACCCAATATCTTGTAAACAGATATAAAACTAAAAATAGTGTGTACATCTCAATTCATGCCATACAAAGAGGAAAAAATATTTCAAGTATACTAATGAGTAATCCAGTGTGTGATGAAGTTTAAGGCTAACATTTTCAACCTTCAGTGCTGAATTTATGCAGAATCCGCATATGAACTCTCAGAAGCAGCTTTATTTCCATCAGACACGTATCCTTGCAGCTGACACTGACTTTTCAAGAGCTTCAAGGGATCAGAACTCATTTCCACAAGACAGCAGTGTTTCTTCAACAGTTTACAAGTTTTAGCCAGAATCAGGAAAAGGGGTAGATTCCAGCTGAACTTCTTGATTGACAAATGCTGCTGCATCATTTCATGTTCCCATTGTGAGTCTTAGGTGAGGGCTCCAGCTCCTTGCTGGACTGGATCTACCAAAGCAGAGCATACTATAATACCACGCACATCTAGCTGTGGTATGTTATGGGAAAGAAAAGCTGTCAGCATACATGCCAGCACTCATCACTCAGAAGAACAACTTAACACACAGACACATGATCCTAAATCATGCATATAGTAGGCCCAAGGTATGGGGATTATGTTGGACAAGCTGCATTATGAGCTATTTGCACATATGCAGTGGATGCCTCTGTAGGAATTGAAAATAGCAGGCAGCCCAGCCACAGCAGTAGTCCTCAAAGCTGATTCTGGAGCTCCCAGCTAAAGACAGAAGTTTATTTGCAAAAGTTAGAACTGACAGACATCTATMGGGAAACCTCTGTTCCGAGAAGAGGAACATGAAACATTTGAACAACAAGATAAAGCAGTAGAATTTCCTCTTTGAAATATGGCTAGAAAACTTACTGTTCTAAAGAGTAGCAGCTTTTTTGAGGAATGGTAAAAAAAAAAAAAAAAAAAGTTATTAAGAACTCCAGTCTTCCACAAGCTTTTAAAAAAAGAAAAAAATTAAAACCTCAAATTTAGGTCAGTCTTTTCGCCTTGAAACTAGATCTTCAGCTTCTTGAAGTCACTAAAATAAAGCTAATTTATGTTACCCCAGAACTAGTGCCTGACATTGAAAATGTTAGTCTTTACTTCTAGCTCCTCTGTAACCATATCGCTCAGTGTCTATAGTACAGTACTACTAGAGGTCCCTTTTCATTCTCTTACAGTAAGAAACTCAGTATACAGCATTAGATTTCCCTCAGCTTTGCTACTAATTCCTAGTAATTTCTACTCAAGAAAAGTAAACAGTGCATCAGCCTGTACCCCATTCTAGTTTTGCCCCACATCTTGACATACTGTTCACCAGTGCTTTGGTATATACACCTATGTACATATTAGTATTGTCTGAGATGCTTTTAGTAAGGGTAACAACTAGAAGTATTTTTAAGTCACAACATTTTTGTGGGTGGCATTATACCTATAAGTACTTTATACATCGTATTGTATAACTGATTTTTCAGGAGTTTTTTTAAAACATTAGAACACAGGAGAATGGTAGGAAAAAGACCAATTTCTAAAATATTTAAAATGTAAACAGTGTAATTCAGAGTAGCAAAATGCTTTGAGAAACATCAGTCTAAGCCACCATAAGTGCTTTAATAACCATCCACCTGGACTGTAGATTAATTCACCTGTTAATTTCTCATTAGAGTGGCTTTAATCAATACATAAACTTGTGCTAGTTTCACGCAAGTGTGCAACTACTTTGTGTGGGACAGAAGGTAGGTCAACCCACAGGACTGTAAAGAAAACCACAGCCTGTGAAAAGGGAAATTATACTCAATACTAAGGATATACTGTGCGTGAGGCATTAGCTGTCACCTCACACTGCAAAGTGAGCGGCATTTGAGATAAACAGATAAGTGCACTCAGAGTGTATATTGTCTTCAAACTTTGGAAAGTAATTTTAAGGATAAAGCATTTTAATTGTTTTTTTGGTTCCTAGTGGTTATGGGCTGGAAAGTCTCTCTGAATCGCATGATTTCTTTTATAGCAAATATATGCCCTATGATGTAGAAGTATGGAAATAATTATTTTGTTTAACATCTACTCTTGCTTATAAAAGAGATTTAAAGCTTAATTTGCCTGAATGTGATGTTGAAACATTGAATTAATTGTAACATTCAAATCCAAACTGCTGCTTGGAACACTGAGGTGTTCCTGTGCCAAAAACAGTGTCATAAAGCTTAAAAAAAAATTTAATAAAAGGAAGAAAAAATATAACCCCTCATCTTCTACTAGGTAGAACATATTAAATTGTGGAAGGGCTGCCAGAAAGGCCAAGAGGCTTGCCTTCTAATTGTGGCTTTCCCAATAGCAACAGCACACAACTGACATGGTTCACAACTGCTGCAGTAAAACCAGTGGTCTGGCTTTTTCATTCCTCTTCTGCTTAGGAAGCCTACCAACAGCAGCAAAGAAACTGAAGGTGTTTGTAGACTCAAGAACACAACCTGCATTATTCCATCCATTTTTGGAAGGTTATCTTTGCAACCCTGAGGGCACAGAACATATATATGTGTATACAGTACATAAAGCTTACACAGTATACAAACCATCAGTACAGGCGCTCTCTCTGTTGCAAGGGAAATTTCCCATGTACCAGTGGCAGCTAGTCCCAGCGTTTAACACGTACAGACTAACAACTTCCTTTGACCTAGAAATCATTCGGGTAAGTTCTGTTCCCTCTCTTGGGCCATTCCTCCTCCACCCATTTCAGCAGCACTTTCACAACATCAATTCTCTTATAAAATTTACAGAGATCAATCAGCTGCTCCACAGTCCTGTCACTATTCCGTAGCAGGAACTCCAAGGTGGGACTTTGGGGCTTCTGTTCAAGGAAACACAATTCATCATAAGTCATCCCCCACTTGCTTGCTAAATTTCTCCAGTTTTTCACTGTTGGGTGGCAGGGATCCAGCTTTAACCTCACTGTGTACAACAAGTCCTCATCATTGAGCATGTCACTGATGGTCGGTGCACGGAATAAGCACAAGGAGCAGGTGCCATTTTCCTTGCAGGTTTTCTTGAGATCTGCAGCAAAAACCATTACATGGGGAGAAGTTAGGATCTATTGTTGCGGTTTCACCAGGAACAAAAAGTTAAAAGCACAAAGGGTTAAAGAGTATTATGTTCCTTGTGAATCGTTTCTGAAAAAGTCAGAATAGTGACATGTAATGCCTTTCGTTATGAAGTACTCATGAAATTAACTTTCTAAAACTTCTCTCTTCACTATGCTCAGTGGCTACAATCAAAAGGACAGTAATTTTGAAAGTACCATATTTATACTTTTAGAGAAAAGGCATGCAATTCAATCCAGTGTATAAGCTGGGATATTCCCCTTTTTTGTTTTGGGGAACTATGTCGCTTGCTTGAATCTGCCATAACCCCTACTTACATCACCAACAGGATTATGTGTGCGTTATGTGCATCTTGTATACATGTGTTGTAGGATGAAGGAAAAGGTTTTGCAATTCTGAGCTGCTGCCTTCATAACAACATGAAATATTTGCACCAGGAGACCCTCTGCTGACAGCTGCAAACACAACTAACATCTAGTACTTTAACACAATGAAAAAGTGGAAATGTTCCTTTGCTTTTTAAGGGCTCTTACGATAAAAGCTGTCCCTGATCTACCAAGAAAGCCTATTTTAAATGTACATTATGGAAAGGAATAAAGTGCATACTCCTCCATGTGTGAGAAGAATAAAAACACCAAGTTGCTGGACGTAGGTGGTGATATGTTCTCAAATCTGCATCAAATACCAAAAACTGCCATTTAGAGGTCTCCCACGCACAACAGTCAATATCTCCCCAGCATTGTGAACAATGTGGTGCTATCAGACTATATTAGATATTAATAACCCATAAAAGCATGTAGAAACCAGTTCTAGGCATACTTCTAGCTAAATACTCATACTAAGACCTTTAACACTGCAGTGGTGTAGGGCATTGTTTGAGCATTTTGGCTGCAGATATGACCTTAACTCTCCCTGCTCCTTTTTGAACGCAGGGAGAATTTGGTATGTCCGAAGAGCAGTAGATAATGGATGCAGCCTAGAAGCACTTTCTAAAGCTTCTGCCCYTCAGCCTCATTGCACAGCTTGAAACAGGGAAGTAACTGGTCCTACCTGGGATAAAAGTGTTCGAAAAAGGGACACTACCATAATAAAACTGATATTAATCAAGAGTGATTAAAAACAACAGAAAACAGTGACACACAATTTACAAGTGCTGGATCAGTGCTGGTCTAGAGACCTGAACTGTATCTCTGGCAAAGGGTAAATCTGGTGCTCAGTGCCACCTACTCATACAGACAACAGCATCTGTTAAGGTTTTTTTGTTTGGGTGGTGTTTTTTTTTTATTTGCAGTAATTATTATCAGATTGTGTGAAAATTCCAGAAACGCCATCAAATTGTGATTTTTTATTCTGAATATTAGTGCTCATAAAAGCAACTCAGCTGAATGCAGCTTCCGCATGCACTTAGTTTTTTGTTTTTAAGGGAAGAACAGGCTATTGTTATTTTTGTAACGTTGCTCATTGGCTTGCTTTTTTAGCAGGCCAAAGACAACTTCTGAAGCTTGCAACAAGTTAGGACGTGCAGCAACAACACTGCTGCAGACACATAACTTCATACAAATGCTCAGATTCCCTGTTAAGGCAAAACATGTTCTAGTGACATCGTTGCTCACAGGTATTCCACGGGCCTTGCAGCTGTTCTCTACAGAAATACCTATGTGAACTATTCTGTTCTTCTTGTGCACCCTAAACTCTTACTGAAGTGAGACAAAATTTGCTTGCTTCAGTCATACCGAGATTTAGTTATACAAACAAGGCAAAATGAATGTAATCCAATCAAAGTTCGGCTGAGCTCAAAGGGCAGGAGAGCACCCTATCTGAATTTCATCTTATTTTGCTCTGCAAGGATGCCAGAGTAATTTTTATCCTCCAATAGAAGCAGAAAAGAAGGGGTAAAGAAAACACAGGGCACAGTTACAGGTAAACAAAACTAAACCAACCTGCTTCTTGTGATATACCATGTGCAGACTATCAAAAGCATTAAAGAATCCTGCTTTTCTAAGATGCCCTGTGTTAGATACTGATGAGCAAATGATGACCTACCCACCTAACTGCATGATCCTAATGCTATGTGATAGGACAAGCTTCTTTACTAACAGGAAATTCTCAGTTGTTCACTGTTAGATTAACAGGGCTGTACACCATCCACACACATCCCACCCCCAGCTGACCTCATACAATTATGGGATAAGACCCCACAGCCCACTGCCAGCTTCTGCTCTCTCCAGGTAGCTGTTTACAGATTTCTTCCAAAGGTGGATGTACTAGATGTATTTGGAAAGCCCAGCTTACACATTTTGTATGGTCCGCATTATTGATCAACACCCCCTTTAGAACAAAGAGGAAGCTGTAAATGACACTGGTAATGAAACGAGCTCCACAAGTATTGAGTAGCCAGGCAGTTCTTGGTTATGACAAATAGCAGTTTTTAATAAAGTACTTTCAAAGAAAATCTAGGAGTAAAATATGTAGAAGAGCAAAGCTGACATATTACCTGAAAGTGATTCGTCACTATGGTTTTGTGTGTCTTTGTCTTCTGGCTACAAAGCAGAAAACAAATATAAATCAAAACGATGTATTTGAACACCAGAGTAACTATTTGGCTAATTTACAAGTGGCAGGAGATTACTTAGAAGAATTCTGAGCTACTTGTAAAGTCAGACAGGGAATATATTTGGTTTTGAGGAATTACTGACAATCTGCAGTCTTTTCAGGCAGCATTTTCATGCTTTGGCTCACAAAACTGCCCTGTTGGTTGTATCCACTGAACAATGTCATCTTTATTAATGATATGCTATGGGGTTACATCTGTTGAATAATTTGTTCTTAATCCCTCAACAGCTGTTCAACAATTCATATGGCTTGACTGAAAAGATTTTTTAAATGCTTTGTAAGGAAAAAGACRAGAATTTTTCCTGTAACATGCAGCAGTAAGGGATTGTTTCATTGATCTAGGAAAAGTGGAGGAGCTTTTTTTACAATTTTCTTTACATACATAGGAAGCTTTTCTAGACAACAGGTGGACTTGAACATTTCTGCTGGTTCACGACTAACCCTCCTCCTGTTTGAAGTAAACATTCCCTCAGTGGCTTTTTGCCTGCTAATTAAACATAATGAAATTACTTAGCAGCTTGAGACTGCAACACACGTCATAACATTTCAATTCTACTGTTTAGAGAGCAACATCTAAAAACTGGAAGGACAGCACCTTGATCCTAGAACTGCGGGAAACTGCAGCTGCCCTTACTTTAACTATGCGGGTGTGGAGCCAGGTGAAACAGCTTTCTTCTGTTGAGGATTTAAAGATAAAAGCAGAAGGGGATTTCCCCCTTAGATAGCTGCAATAAAGTATTGTTGATTTTTTGTATTGCACCATTCTTCCAAAACTATCACAGCAGGCTTCTTAACATTTTGCTGGCTGTGCATGCAAACACAAGTCAACTGGGTAACAATACAGTGTAATAAGATACTCTATTCCTACCTACTGCACCTTCTTTACTAAGAAATCCACTAAAAATAGAATATAGGCAGTTTCAGTTGATGTGGTGAACATGCATACATTCACAGTCCAATTAGAAATAAGGTAAACTATCTCCAAAATATTTAAAGACTTTGTTAGCAAAGGAAAAATTTGCATGCTGTTTTCAGCATTCCTTTATTCCCTGTAAACTGCAAGATCACACATGCAACATCAATTCACCCCACAAAACGTCTGCTCTCTGCTCAAGAGAGATCTAACACTGCACATGCCACTTGCAACAGAATAATCCTTGCCGTTACCTCCTAGTAGTTTACTTCTTCACTGGCACCATGTAAGCTTTCTCTGGTCAGAGCTTTTTAAACATGAACTTGGCCTTCATGGCAACACGTGAGCACCCAAAGCTTAAGAAAAATTGAATCTGGAAATTCTGATTATAGTCATTGTCTCCATTCCCACAAATTCCTTAAAAAGGTAGAACATTATTACTGAGCCCTGAGGAACAAATCCCCAGAAGGGTAACTCATTGGGAGAATGAGGAGCTGCCCATCACAGCTCAGCCTCCTCAAAGATCTGTTTCAAAAGAAACAAACAAGCAAATAAAAACAAAAGAAAAAAAAAGAAAAAAGGAAAAGTGGATACTGTTCACCTCGTTCGCAATAGCTAAGTGGCTGCCCTGAGCTTCAGTAACATTTCTGAGACTATGAATTCACAAAAGTTCAAACCGTATTGTGAAAGCTAATACCTCAATGCCTTTAAGAGGTGTCATTATACTCAAATCTTATGATAAAAAAATAACAAGAGTGGCTAGTACTGCAAAAAGTACAAAGAAAAACAGGGATACTTACCTGTGCCATACATCTGTTTTCAAAATTTGTATTTTTACTGATCAGCTATTATCCACTTTTATCAAGTCAGATGCACTCAGGTTTATTCAAGATCATATTCTTGTAATGTAATTGCAATAAGACAATGTAGTGCTACTGCCCATGAAATGAAGGTATTAAGCAAGAATATTTTTTGCCCACAATTAAAATCCAATCAAACTCTACAGGTCTAATCAAAGCCATAAACCTATGCAGAGCTTGAAGATAAGCAGAAAGTTTTTCAGCTCTGTAGAACCATTAACATCCTAATACATGGAAATATCTTTATAGTGATTCTAAGCTGGCAATAAATGCTCTCTTCTTGATGATGGGAATGAGACCATTACCTCCATCATCTGTGAAATGCATACCAAACCCATGTTTGTTTCTGATGAAATTCAGCTGGGACTCTGGCATAAGGAACTCCTTTTAATTCTTCGTCTCGCTGGAAAATGCTCATTCATTTCTCTTCTCCAAGTTTTCTGCTCAACCCAAAGAGAATCAATTTGAAATTCATCAAATAACATTCACTTGAAAGATGGTAACCATGGAGCATGGGGGTCACTCAGCATTGCCCACTCTATGGCAACGTAAGATTTCACAAACAATGGAGAGTGTTTCCACTACGGGAAGAGCAGTGTCCCAGAGTCAAAGCAGAACAGTCAAATGTCTCCCTAAGGGCRAAACACAAGGAGTCTAAAACCTAGGATTCCTTACTTCTTCACTTATTCTCTGCCCTGGCTCTATTTTCAGCATTAAAAAGAGAGAGCATGCATGACAAAGCCTTAACTCTTTGTCAGCTCTTCTTCGGAGCATCTACACGTTAATCAAAAGGTATTTAAACTACAAAGTACATGTTAATGATTAAATAACATTTCTTTTGCTCTTCTCCACAAAAGCTCACTTCATTGAACTCTTGAAAAGAGAGCCTATTTCTGGTATGCTTTACTGAGTAATTCCAGAGAATTAATGGAGATTATTCTGGAGATATAATCTGAAAATATATTTATTTGTTAACATACTTATTTAATCAATAGCAATAACTTAGTTCACATTGAGGTATCATTTTTCTTACCTGTTGGATTAGGCCAGAATCTGATGTAAGGGTCTTGATGTTCACAGATGCAATTTCCAATGTAACTTGATCTGTTAGGTATTCCTCATCTAAGACAAAGACTGTGAAACACTGGTCTTCCACCCAAATACAAATTTAAATAGTAAGACTATCAAACATAAATTATAGGTGTCTAGCATACAAAATTTAATTCCATATCATGATCAGTCACTGGGAAATGCTGGATTAAAAGCTCAAAATATTAAATTGGCAGAGACTGCAACAATCATGCAGAGCATGACTGTGCAAAGAAAAATAATCCTTGCAGAGAACAGATATTAGCGTAGCAATTGTTTTGAACAAACACCACACTATTTTTGAAGCAAGAGTCACGTTCTTCTTTCAGAAAGCTGACCAGAGAATATTAACCAAACCAAAACATCAAAGTAGGCTGAAGACGACTGTCACAAGTCAATATAATCCCTTTTTGCTTTGCTTTTCTCATCACACTTACAATGATAATTGTTGAAATATGTACTACACAAATATTTACCTTTTATTCTGCCCCTTTGTGAATTAGGCTCATCCTACTTATATGTACTACACAAGAGTTTTCTGAAGCACTGAAATAATCCGTTTCAAAGTGTGTTTATCAACTGCACTGGGAGTCCACTGGAAAGCACAACATTCTCCAGTACAGCACAAACTCTGTTTACCTTTCAAGCTTCACTTCAGCCCTCAAAATGGGGCACAAGGGATGCATAAGCCCTTTGTGAACCTTGTGCAACCAGACAAACTTCACTCTGCATGATTAATAAGGTCCTTATCATCAAACCATTTGCATAATTCCCCGGGGTCAGGTACTGACCAGCCATTAACACAAGCTTAAAAGAGGTTATATGCTACACGTTTTTACACACAAGAGCTCTCCATGGTGGTGGCTACATTTATAGTGCTGGTACGTTTCCATTTGCTGTTTGGTTAGTGGTAAGATCTCATTAAAGAACAGCTATTATCTTTATGAATCATCAGATAACAGAAAGAAGACATATTTCCTTATCTCACTCAAGAAATTGWTCCGAATCAAATAATTCATCGTTACACTTGCAAGAAAAAAAAAAAGAAAAAAAATTTTCCTCTTTTTCTGGTTTTATAAGACTGTTGAAACTTAAAGCCAAATAGTATTCCACCCCCAGCAAGGGGAAACGTTTAACAAGGATCATCTTTATTCTTTATGACTGTAGGTCCAGAGACAGCAACAACAACAAAAAAAAAAATCCAAAGAAGTCTGGCTGAAAATGCAGAGTATGGACATCAAGATTCCATYCCATTTGTGTGGAAACATGACGTGTGAAATTTGCTCTAAATCTGTGTGGAGGCAGAATTATAATCAAAACATGATGTAAACATTAAGCCTAGTCCTGCAAGATGAAAAGCTCCCTCAACTCACCTTTAATTTATAATCGGTAGAGGGTCCTAAGAACCTTAATAAGTTATGCCCCCAAAATGGTCCACTAATTAATTGACCTATAAAAGCAACACAACAGCCCCCACCCCACCCCTGGCCAATGTACTGTCTATTCAAACATTATATCTGAAGCAAACATAATTTTGTGTTACACAGAATCAGACCTGCACACTTCTTAGCTCACAGATTCGTATTTCTAAGTCTGTATTTTTATAGACATAGTTATGAAAAGTCATTCTCAGAAAAAAATTTAAATCATGGAAATGAACAGAATATTAAGAGGTATTTGTATCACTTTCAACTCCAAAGGGGAAATGTCAAGCTATATTAGTACTTACATCTTTTTACACTTAGCAAGAGGAAGCAGAAACTAAAATTAAAAATAAACCAAGTTCATTTCCTTTCTACAGAAAGTGCTGAAATTTCTACTTCCTCTCAGCTTTCCTTTTTAAATTAAACACATTTAAAACATGCAATGTCAGATTTCAAGCAACTTTGACAAATTTGATATTTAGGAATTTATCTAATTAATTTTGAGGGGGACCTGATGTCACGGGTGAAATAAAAAACAGGACATGAAAAAGAATGTTACAGAGAAATTCCTTTAGTGTTAATGAACAATTTTGAAGGAACAAACCACCTGGCTTCAAATAAACAGAAAGTAGCTTATGGTTTCAAATTAGTTTACATCCCATGTTCTCCTTCCCTACTGAGCAGCACTTCTCAGAAGATGTTCATTTCCTCTGGCTGGCTCCCTCAAGCCCCCAAAATAGTCTCTAACCTTTCTTTAGCCCCAGTGGTATATYGCTGTCATGGTTTAACCCCAGCCAGCAACTAAGCACCACCCAGCCGCTCGCTCACTCTCCCTGCAGCAGGACGGGGGAGGGAATCGGAAGAGTAAAAGTGAGAAAACTCGTGGGTTGAGATGAAGCCAGTTTAATAGGGAAAGCAAAAGTCACACGCACAAGCAAAGCAAAACAAGGAATTCATTCACTGCTTCCCATTGGCAGGCAGGTGTTCAGCCATCTCCAGGAAAGCAGGGCTCCRTCACATGTAACGGTGACTTGGGAAGACAAATGCCATCACTCTGAAYATCMCCCCCTTCCTTCTTCTTCCCCCAGCTTTATATGCTGAGCATGACGTCATAGGGCATGGAATATCCCTTTGGTCAGTTGGGGTCAGCTGTCCCGGCCGTGTCCCCTCCCARCYTCTTGTGCACCCCCAGCCTACTCGCTGGTGGGGTGGAGTGAGAAGCAGAAAAGGCCCTGACTCCGTGTAAGCACTGCTCAGCAGTAACTAAAACATCCCTGTGTTATYAACACTGTTTCCAGCAGACATCCAAAACACAGCCCCATACYAGCTACTCCGAAGAAAATTAACTCTACCCCAGCGAAAACCAGCACAATTGCTCACGAAAGTTTCCACTGTGACTAGCTTCTGCAGTTTCCTGTGTCCGTCCCCACTGCAGACCTGCTGTGCAACACAGGATGGAGAACACACTACCTGCAGAGCGCTCCTCAACTGAGCCCCTGCCAGTGCATTCCCTGGACAAAAGCCAATGGTGAAGCCTCGGATGATAAAAAAAACCCACCCCCCATGTCAAGGAAACCATAAAGGGCATATTCACACTGTGTAATCCAAGCATCTGACTTCAGTGCAATAGAGAACCTGCACTCCCTCACTCCATTTTCACTGAGGAGAGACAGGAACTTGTGCAGAGTGGACCTATACTAGGTTCCCAAGTAGATGGTATTAATACCTGCTGAAGGTAAAAGATGGCATGGGGAGTTAATTGGTTATAGGGCTGAGAATGCAGTCAGAGGCAAGAGACCTGGAAGATATTTCTGGATGATATTTCTGATAACCTGAAGGCACTGGTAGTCTCTTCAAAGCCACCTTCTAACATTATCATGTCTCTACCATCTGTTCTCTGAACACCATTTTGTGATGGCACCGCTGTATTTTCCTTCCAGATTGAGAACCAAGATCTTCTGATGATAGTTTTAGACTRACTTTTAGATCAAAACTAAACTTTGGAAAGAAATTTCAGAAGTTTATATATATATACCAAACTGACCTTAAAAATACAGAAGATGACATTACATTTAAAACATAAACATCTAGGAAAAAGTAAGAGTATTTCAATCTGTTCGATAATACCAGTGGTTTTATTGCATGTAACAACACAGACCTATGACACCTGAATAGACAGAATTCACAATACTTACCTTTAGGTACTCCTGTGTCTTGGACAGGATATTTTTCAGTCTGTCACAAAAAGACAAGAGACACAAGTGTTTGTTATTTTGAGTGTAATTGGGCTGGAGAAAGAGTATATAAAACTGCATAATTATAGCTGCATCTCTTAAATTGCTACTAGTTGATCTGTCTACAATCAAACATACTAACACTCTTCTTATGCGGGAATTGAGATGCTACWAACACTACTGATTAGCACGTGCAAAAGTAATAGAGATTGCTGCTTTGCTGCAGTATTTTCAAAGGTATTACTTTTTAGTGAAAAAGCAGACATTGGGAAAGAAATTTTGCATTTAAGTAGCAAGATAATCTACAGAAGGTAATGCATACCTGGAGGAATAGAGATTACTTCAAAAGCTCTTTTAGCAGATATAAGCTTTTACTAAAATGTTACTGTATTGAAAGAAAAAAAATATTTTTCCCTTCTGCTCTAAAATTAAAAAGCTGATTAAGATGCAATAGGAAACTATTATTACTGAGTTTAAGGGGATAGCTGCTGATTTCCAGGCATGTTATAACTTAGTATTATACCTGAAATCCACCTCCTTCCCTACGACCCCTAGCCTTATGTAAAAGTAGGTGTGGCTTTTATAGAAGCTCGTAACCAAGCAAACAGATTAAAGACATCTTAATTTAAGGGAGTGGGGGGGATAAACAAACTTTCATTCATCTCAGACATAGCAACTTTTCCACACCTTTTAAAACCTCTCCTTAGTAAAACACAGCATCTAATTTAGTCAGTCCACAGAAACAATCACAAAGTCTGTATCTTGTATTAAAACCTGCTAACACAAATGCATGTACACAGACTGCAATGGATCCCAGCGAAGGATCAGCATTTAAAGTATCAGTGAAATTTTCAGAGTTTCCTGCTGACTCCCTGTTGCAAAGCTTCAAAACGGGAAGAAAACACCAAGGCAAAGCAATAGCTTGCTCACTTGCMATCCATAAAATAAACCAATGCATTTCAATCTGTTTACGTAACTACATTAGAAAACAGTCTTCTCTGGGCTACATGGCACTGCAACTTTTCCCCAGAGTAAACAATCTATAGCAACATTAAAAAGAAAAGCTCTTAAAAGACTTCACAAAATTTCATATTACTTTTACCCGATATACTCYTGTTTCAGCATAAGACTGGTATGTTTAATATGCTAAGGCACAAAAACTTGTCATAAACAGCGTTACTCTGCCTGCAAGCACTAGAGAGCGCTGTTTGGTCTCGCCCTAGGTTCACCCATGCCTGCTGTAAGGCATCGCTGTTTGGTCTTACCTTTCCATGACTTTACCTCATCAGACAAAATAGGTACAGGAAGGAAAAATAACTCCCTACAATTGAAATTTTAAGCCCTAGGTGGGTTTTCTTATCCCTCCAACCCGTAGACAGAAGAATGTCAGCACCAATCTTTCTCAGTTGTTGGATTTTTTTAAATTAAAAAAATGGTACTGTCATAGCCTCTAGAGGCTATCCCATGGACAGCTCAGCTGATACCATTCAATTCAGCTTATGTACCTATTGGTATTTTTATTTACACTTTAACTTTCACAAGGTTGGTAAATTAAAATTTGTTTATACAATCATACAGATAAGCAAAACCCTATATATACTCACAGTTTGAGTTAACATCCTTGAATGTTTTACCTCACTTCTGAATTATATAACTGTAGAGAGCTATAATGATTTGAACTGTATTAGACCAGAAACACATACCATTGTTAAGGAAAGAGTGCTTGGATCAGTATCTTCCACCGGCTCTTTTGCTGCATGATCTGCTGGAAATAAGAAAGCTTTATCATTGCATAATCCTCAAAATATTTCTGTCYGGAAATTCATATTTTGCTTCTTTGTCTGACCAAGATAAAGCACAACTATGCAGCCATTACATGCATTATGGCAAATTACATTTCCACAAGAAAACATGACAAACTAGAAAATGTCAGAGCTACTAGCACATAGATGAGAAACTACATGCAACAATGAAATCCAACTGTAAGCTAACACAAGAGAGACAAATGAAAACTCCAAGTTATTTTTAGTAAAAAAAAAAAAAAAAATCACAAAACAATTCAGCAATAAAAAATAAAATCCAGTAAATCTGCTAAAAGCTAAGTTTTGTTCTCTGAGTGGCAGCACTCTGATTTTTCCTTAGAGCAATAATTCAAACAGTAAACATACACACTACAACAAAAGTATAATAAACAGCAGACTGTCGTACAAAACCTAATAAAAAAAGTACATTTGAGGTAAACATTAATTATTTGTATACAATAGAATCATAAACTTCAATTATATTAGCATCAAAAGGATACCAAAATAAATCTTCAAAGCACTTGCAGGTGAATCATTAAATGTCAACCCCTCTGCACCAATGGCTAAATCGACAAATAATGGTGGGGTACTGACCAAAAGTGCACAGAGAATCTGAAACAAATCTCATACAGAAGTCAGGATTCACAACACCACTCCTGTAATTTAACATCATCATGCCATTTCCTTGAAGAATCTCTTCTGTTGGTAAGTATCACGTTTTCAAAAACTGAAAACCATTTTAAATTATGTAGTAGGATTTTCACTCCATTTTTGTCACGCTCATTCTAAAAGTCTTTATACTTACTACMAGAACACATTAAATGTTTTCAACTGCAACCAGAAGGAGGTGGTTGGAATCAATATTTGGTGATTACCTTCTTCCAAATATAGAAATCAGAGTGGTTTAGAACACAACTTAGTCCCAGAAATTAATTACAAAATGCCCAGTATAAACACTGAGCCCCAAAATAGCACAGAAGTTACACAGACTGTTTTAACCAACTCAAATTTAGCATAATTGTTTATTTTGGGGTCTGCTCCTACGAATCTACTCAATACAACAGAACAACAAGCTAAAGCATAAGACAATGCAAGACAGTACAATAAAATGTTTTCAGACAGGCCTGAAAATAAAAAAGGTGGCAGCAGCAGGACAGCAGCAGCCCCAGGGCTCCAGCACAGAGCTGTTCTCCCTCCTGCTTCTGTGAGGCAGCTCCATCAGCAGCAGTTCCTGGGTGTCCGGCATGGTGCCCAGCCCCTCTCTGCAATTCCAGGTAGAGCCTTTCTCAGTGCTAGTGCCCACAGGAAGACCACACACATTCTCCAGGCAGGTGGCATATGATCAGAGGGGTCAGATCTACCAGGCTTGAGCACAGCCTTTGCACACAGACACACTGAACATTTTACAAAGGCAGACGTCTTTGAAATTTCAGACGAGCGTGTTCACGCTGCAATGCAAAGCTTAGGAAGTCATATGCAGAAGAGRAAAAAACCCCAAACCAAAACCCCATATTCTTGTCACACGTGCCCTTTTTGTTAAATATTAAATCCCTGCTCCAGAAACATGGTATTAACAGAATGTTCTGGATAAAGCCTGCCCTGATGGCAAGGGCCAGCACAAACCGCCATAAGCTTCCCAACTCAAATGCAAAGAAGGTGGGAGTCAGACTGGGATATGAGAAAATACAATAAGCTGGCATAAGACATTGCATGAGCGCAAGGCCAAAAATGGAGGATCGAAGTGGGAACTGTAGTGGAGAGCTGTGAAAAAACTGGAAAGGGAGCTGGGTCAAAGGGAGAAGGCCACCCTGTAAAGGAAAGTTGAAAAAGGAGGAGGTACTGGGAGCCAAAGAAAGGCTCCAGGAAAGAAGGCCAGCCCAGGCATCCCTAGTCTTACTGTTTCTCCACTGTCAGCAAAGACCCAATAAACCCAGTGGCAAAGCATGCAACTTATCGTCAGTTTATTCTGGACACCTTAGAGCTCCTCCTTATGGATTCTTGGCTGAGTTAAGAAAAAAAAAAAGGAAAAATCTTTTTTTTGCCCTTGTAATATAAGAGGATCCTTAAGGTGGATGAAAGCAGACCCCACAAAAGGTCTATGCCCTGGTGAACCTTGGTGGCTACTGTAGCTACGGTAAGGGCTTCATCCCCTATCTTCTGTCACATCTCCAAGATATGGCCAAGGTACATTGCAACACTGGTAATTATTTACTTTCCACAATCCAGAGGGAAGCACTGAGAAAATGGGAGAAGYTCCAAGAATATGGGCATTTGAAATAAGGATTTGACAGACCCCAGGGTGACCCTACAAGAGGTAACGGGGTACAGGGTGGTACCTTTAATTGACTCCTGCTTTCTAGGTCTCACACAGAAACAGAGTCACCATGAACCTGTGACTCTGCATCTTTCTTGCTTAGTATCCATCCTGAAAAATATTTTAAAACTGTATTTCTTTCCCTAAACCTCAATTTCTTCCCTTTTGTTTTTCTAGTTCTTTATGAAGAACAGGAATTTCCATGTTTTTTAGGTTGTAGAGCACTACTAAGTCCCAACATTTTCTATAAGTGGCATGTATGTGTATGAATGTTTGTACTAAGAATAAACACTCCACATACTGGCTGTGAATGATTCACCATGGTCTTGTTGATCACGGACAGTTGGCAGATAATTTGAAAACCACAGACTTAATATTTAATTGTGAATAATGCAATTAAAATGGCCTGTCCCCTCTYTCTTTCCCACATGTACCTCCCACAGCATTCTGCAGCTCAGCTCATACAGCTGGATGCAGGTGCACAAGACAGCAGGGAGGAAAGCTCTGTTTATCTCAAATGTAAAACATCCACAGTTTTGCATGTTGAAAGGCCAACAGGAAATACAGGTATCATCTGACTGACTACTCAGTGCAGACCGTCTGATTTCATAGTTAGTTTGACTTATAGCTTGATAACAACATTACCTAGGATCCCTCAAAAAAATCACTATCACCATACTCCCCACGGACAGCATACAGCCACTGGCCTACATTTACTTTCCCACACTTCTGCCAGGAACCACACGTGAGTTGACTCAGATGAACATAAATCAGCACATGCAAATTGACTCRGACAGACATAAGTAAGGTTTGATGGTTGCTCCCAAGGTTACTTTCTGCCGCCCAGCACCTGCACACTGACTGCTCAGTGGCTGCCATGGCTCTTCTGYGTGAGCCTGTCCAGTATAACCAGTCTGCAACAGGAGCAGCAGACTTGTACCCATCACCACCATTTCTCTCTGTTYGATACTGCTACTCTAACAGGATTGCAATGCTGTGCACTTACCAGTGTGAACAGTTTGTCAATTTTTTATATACACAGATATATATACATGTATACACATACACATTCAAACTTCTAATCCTACATCTGCTCTTTGTCCTTGCATTGGAAGGAAGTCTGAAGGTGAGTTTTGGAGACCTTGGCATTTTGACCTTTAAGCAGGAGGGGGTTCACAAAGCACCGTGTAGCAGAGATGGTATCCCTCTCTGTTACAGGTTCCTCCCTGCAACATAGGCTTGACACCACCAGTAGCGAGTGAAGCGTGTAAGGTCTACTGTAGTTACATAGTTCAACCATACACATACAAGACTTCTTTCACGCCAAGGCAGGGCATACACATTAATAGTACAACTTAGTACAACTCAAACAACGTGATCATCCTAATACTAATGTTGTTCATAGAGATGAACCCTTTGATTAAACCCAAATCAACAATACTTTGACCAGAGGGACGTGAATTTCAGATTTGAATAAGAGGAGAAAATACAGCAATATTAGAATATTGGAATATTCAGTTCTCTGAAAAATCTAAGACCATCAGCACTTGTACATTTTTGTTTACTGTTAACTACTCAAAACTTTGTCACTGTCTGAGCAGATAGGTAGGAAAAACCTGTGATGCTGGCACACCCGAGATGAGGTACCCAAAAGTCATTTGCACCATTAGCCATATAAGTTAAAGAGTGTGGGCTTCCCAACCACCCAGAGTCTGGGATTTTAAGAAAATGGCTTTTTAACGTGCTGTTAGAAAGCACAAGTTAACTTCTACGCTAAACACTGGAGCAGGCTTGACAAGACAAGTTGCACTAAAGCACATCAGCAGAGCACATGATAGATTATTACCATGCTTAATTAGCGTGTGCGAAGGGGGAAGGGAGCAACTAACAAACCCTTTTAATCTCTGCCGGGGCTAGACTCCTCACCTGGCTCCCGTGAGCCACGGCCGCGGGTCACCCCCGCCCGGGGAGGGAAGCGAGGCGGCAGGACACCGCGGGCCGCACGCCGCGCAGCGCCTGCCCTGGACCCGCGGCGGGGCCTGGGAGCAGCCGCCGCCCCTCCCGCCGCCCCGCGGGGCACCCCGCCCGCCCGGCTCCCCGCGGCGCCGTCCTCACCTGGGGGCAGCGGGTCCTGCGGGGCGGCCATAGAGCGGGCGGCGGCGGGGTCCCAGCGGCGAGGAACGAGCGGCGCCCGCCGACGTGCCCGGAACCGCCGCCCCGCCGCGCCGCCCCCTTCCTGCCACCGCCCCAGGTAGGGCCGGGCGCGGGGCCTCGCCTCGCCCTCCGCGGGGAGGGAGCTCCCGCTCCCGCCGGGGCCAAGCGGGACGGCCGCCGGGAGCCCGCGTTTCCCAGCGGGAAATACCGCTCTCCCGCCGGTACGCAGGGTCAGCTCCCCCGGGCGCGAGGTGCTCCACTGCATGAACTCTCCCCGTGTTTCATTAGCAACGCAGACATCGGGTGCGTGTCATGGCTCATCAAGTAACAYTAGTCTGGACCTAAAGTAAGCTACTTCAGCGATACAAAATCAAGTGCTCGCCCTCCTGCTCTTACAGATATTTACGCGCTTAAATAACTACCTTCAGACAGAGAAAAGTGGTCTCGATTAGGATTTAAGTTGCACCTGCAGCTGGCTCACAGTGCAGGGATAGAGTTTAAGAACCCAAGTATTGCAGAGCAACCATCATAAACTGCACTGGTTTTTCACAAATACCTAAAATTCATCCTCTTGTGCTACTTCCACTTCCAATACCATGATGATGTCAAATCTTTGCATTTAATTGCTTTGGGTCCCCATTGTCATCTCTGGTAAATTCTCTCACTTAAGGTTTCAATATACTTAAAGTAATACAGATTTCTTAAGTGGGGTCCATGCATGAAATCACTTTCTAAATAAGAAATATCATGTATTGCTATTTATTGTACAATGCAAACAAAAGAAACCAGCATAACTGAATTTGCTGTTACAAAGACCACGTTTGTGTATTAGCCACCTTACTCATTTATTAACAAGGTAACTTTACAGCCAAATTCTACTCTGCTACTGGGAGAGCTCCAATTCAGTCAACTGGCTTACACTGGAGTAACTAAAAGCAGCCTTTGGTCCATAAAGCATTAAAAATTGAGGGCTTTTCCACAGATTATTTTCCACCTCTCATGCATGTTACAATTCTAAAAAAAAAAAAAAAAAAAGTGGTAAAAATTAAATTGCTCTTATTTTCAGAATTTACATTGAATACAGTGGCTCATCCCGCTATTTGGCTTTTCATTAATATCAATAATAGTAATGATTTTCAATTATTTCAATGATCTTATTGAATTTGTGAATTCTTGTAAAAGAGCAAGTCTTTGTGAGGAGAGCTCTTATGGTATACACCTAAATCATCCTACCAGTGAGAGTACTGACATGGTATTTAGAAGATTCAGAGCACCACCCTTCTTTCACCTGGATAAATAGAGGTTTTGCCGTTGGGTTATACACATACACAAACACATACATATATCTCTATATATCTTAATCTCCAAGGTAGAGCTAACAGATCACTAACGTTTCTGTAATTCATGATGTGTAAAAACCAAAGAAGTATTTTTTTTGGCATATCATTGGAGTCCAGCTGTTCATGGTATGGGTTGACTCTGATTGCTTCCACATTAATATTGAAACTCATTCTCAAAGAACAGAGGCATTTCTTAGTTTAAAAGGGTCTACAAAAACACCAAGTCTAATTAGAAATAAAATTGCCGATTCTCTATGTTTCCCTAGATTTCCTTAGAGGCACAATGTTTTTGGTGATGGATAATCAGACTGAGAATTAGAGGGCAGAGAAAGTGTATTCTTACCAACACAGATCTGCATAAATGCTAGAGTAATAATTGGAGCCTTTCCTATAACTGTAAGGAATGACAAAGCCACAGTAGGGCTAAGAATTTTCTGGATTTTAAACCTGCCAAATTTATGCCTCAATAAAATGAATGCTGTATCTGCCCTGAGGACCTGCATGCATGTATTGCCTCTGTGTGCTGTTTGAAGACTACTGGTTTTAGAAGTAGATATAGTCAGTGGCTACAAGAACTTTGGATAAACATATATATAATCTATATAAACATGTATCCATTAACATCCTTCAAAATATTCCTAGAGTACTATTGTTACACAGGTGGCTGTAAACTGCAGAAACAAAGCATTGGTGTTGGGGGCTAAGCCAGGTTTTACCATCAATGTGGCATTTACTCTTCTGATAACTTACAACCTGAAATCTTCCTACATTAGGATTAAAAAATTATTTTGGTAAACAATAACAAAATAATTTTAGCGGAACAACACTTGTGCCAGTAGCCAAAACTGGTTAATGTTGTTAAAAATCATGTATTTTTAAAAGCATATCTGTAAATTGCATTGGCTTTTCAATTTGAAAAAGTGTGGTTTTTTTAACAAATTATTCATAAAGAACTCTTTAAAATAATGGAACTTAATAATAGAAGCCAATAGTCTAGGTAACATTACTGCCTCAAAACTTCGGAGAGTCATCATAATTTAATAGTTTTTTTCCTAGTACTGGAGGAGGAGCTGCAATTACATACAAATATCTCTAGAGCACTGTCAACAGTATAGATTGATTTGGCTGTTGCATGCCTGTTCTTGTATCATTCTTTAATGAGTGATATAGAAATCTTTGTCTGTTACTTAACTAACTGACCAGTCCAGAAAGCCAGCAATTATTTTGGCAAAACTAAATATAACTCTATCATAAAAACTAAATCCAGAATAAGATAACTTTAAGCAATGGCATTCTCTAAAACAGTGTATTAACTTTCTAATCAAATTTCTATACTTAAGTACAATCTATATCTTATCTTGCTGTAAACCTGCAAGCTGCTAAATTCACTGTAACTAATGCTAACGTGAAGAATTTCCACTCAAATACAGAATTAATATTTTCCAATAGTTTTTACAAATSAAGTCTACACATGTCTCTTCTCAGCCCTTTCCTGGCCCCATCAAAAAACAGCCATCTTTGATGAGGACAGAGACTTTTCCCAAAGATCTACAAACTGTCTGGTAATACATAGCCAGCTAGTTTATTGTTTGAAACAGCAATTAACCCACAGTCTTAAGGGGTTTCCCACCTTCTGAGCATAAGGCTGCAGATGAAACCTTTTTCCTGACATGGAAAATATATTCCTGTCCAGCAAAATATTATTATCTCCCCACTGTCGTTTCGGTTGGGACGGACAAACGACAAGACTCCTTTTGAAAGCTGGGCAAATGCCTGACTTTATTGCAAAACTTAAGCCATTATATACTGTGTTACGGCATGGGTCAGTACATGTGCAATGTGCTCATTGGTTTCTAACATCTACACACACATTACTATTGGTGAAACACAGGTGTACCTTTAGTATAAACAATAGTGGAACTTATATAATAATTTGATTAAAAATAGGCAMTCAGTAATTATGTTGACATACCAGCAGCATTAGATATAGACACTCAGTAATTAGGTTGGCATACCAGCAGCTTCAGTAACATTGTGTGAACTCCTTCTTGCTAACTTTCAAGCTGCAGCAGGTGTTCTGTGCAGCTTCAGTTTCTCATCTTTTCTCATAATTCATAAGTTCAGTAGTTAAACGTATCCATTGCTTTCTAAAAAGCTTCCCACATCCCCACAAAAAGATATAAAACCTTTTTCTAACTGATCCTCTACAGCTTTTCCCCATGGAAATAAGGAACTTCTGTTCCAGATCACAAATGCCACTAACACAGTAGAACAGGAATCTTCCCCTCCCTGACAGGGGTTGCTAATAGTCACAGTAATCACGGGCCTGCCAGTATCGCATGGCAACCTTGTTTATTTTTCCTCATTGTCTGCTTTGTACATTTCAAAAATCTTTATTTAAGGAAGTTCATATTGAGTAAAATACTTCTGTTTCACCATAAGCTCTTCACCTTTAATGTATTTCATTAGGGTTAGGAAATACGTCCCTGCATTTGCTTTCCCAGATAGATAGCTTTCAACTGTCAACAGCTGACAGTGTGTTGCTAGGCCAGTTCTTTAAAATTCTGAGACTGTTTTAGAGTACGACTAATTAACCAGCAGCTAAAAAGTTAAAACTACTTTCTTTGCCAATAATTATATTGGTTTGTTCTTTTACGTTGTACAAGAATGTCACAATTTTGACAGTCATTTGACAGAAACAACATTATATGGAGAAAATATAAGAAATGACACACACCTAGACCATCTTACGTAAGCCTGTKGATAATTTATTTGCCTTATAGGATGGCATGGTATGGGAAGGTTCCTGCCGCTCCGGGAGCTGTGCTGTGTCCAAGTCAAACACGCACCACAGAAACAGTGAAACCTTGCTTTCTCTAGATTGACATATTGAAACTGAGCCTAATAGGATTGGTTTCAGGCTGCAGCTTATCCCTTTGCAGGGGCATTAGCAAGGTCCCTCTGCCTGGCTGCTTGTTTCCCTAAAATGTATGATAATTTAGTTGAGCTCTCTACCTCACGATCGGATTTGTTGGCAGATAAGCACACGCACACAACGTGCAAGTGAATAAATCTTGGGGTTTTTTTTAAACAACATTACTTATGTTCATCTGCACCTGCTATATTCAGAAGTTTGACAGAGTTAGTAGACTCATTTCTGTGTTAGCGTTCCTTCGTCAAAAAGAATAGGTGCTACAGGAATGATAGTAAGACTTCAGAGATTACTTTAGTGCTGTACTCTTGATTCAGACGATGCAGTCATACACTACACAGTGCAGTTTGTTGACATTCAACTATAACACACACACGAAACATAGGACCGAGGATACAGCTAAGATTTGTAGTTAATTTTTCACCACCTACAAAAATTTTTTAAAAATGTACTTCCTCTTTGTACTTTGCTATTCTTTATTTTTACTACATTCTATCTTTCTTTCTCCTCTTTTTCCTCATATTCATTATGAAGATATTGCTGTATGAAACTTTTGTACTAAAAATTTTCCTTTTTTTCACTATAATGAATTTGACCTATTGTTTTGCCATTTACAGGCCACAGTCCTGACATTTCTTGTTTACCTAGACATCCATGGGTACTTTTCAAAACTTACTTGCAACAGTTGCCTCAGACTTGCGCATATGGTGTGGTTTTAAGGCAGATATCAGTAGGTGAGAACAGGATGTCAGTGAAGCATGACTTGCAAGGAAACATAATAACTTGTATCAGGCCTAACGACAGCTGGATAAAAGGGGTTTTGGGCACACGAGTTCTTCAGTTGCAGCAGGCCTGGTAGACCACAGAACTCATGTGCTCCACTCCTTGTCTGCTTTTTGTACTTACATCAGGTGGTTTACTAAAAGTTCTTACCCACAGCTTTACCTTGCTGTATCGTCAAATCTTCATAACTAGGCTACCACAAGATGTTCCATTGCTCAACAGGCACTGCACTCCCACTGCTGCTGTTTGCCAGACTTAAACAGAAGTTTGTGACGTATTTATTTACTCTGGTTTACTCTCCTAAGTTTAGAAAGGACTCGTTCAAATGTTAATTTGGAAAAATAAATAAAGGCAAAAGTTTCAAGGGCAAAAGATTTCCAGAAATCCACATTTCAGATTACTGAAATCTAGTTCATGAACTCGGCAAAGCAGCTAGGATTTACCAAGCTTCTCCTAACGTGAAATGTGAACCCACCCTGTTTTGTCTGTTCATTCACTTAAATTGGTCCGTAATAATTTCTAAGATACATTTTTACATGGTTGATGACCACAGATCATGATTTCTGTGTACAACCAGAGCACATAAGCTAAATTCTGGCAAATAAGAGCTAGCTAAAAAGCACCGATGGAGCTAATACAAGAAAAGTAGCAGGACTTTATCAGTTTCAGTTCCCACTGTGTCCTCTCTGCATGCCAGAGACAAGTTTGGTAATTGCAGCTTTGTTGTATCCACTAAAAGACCGTCTGTCATTCTCTGGTGCACCTAGATCTCTGTCTACCCTAGAGAACAACGTTGTGATGGGGAAGAGGTGACTCTGATGTCCATTATTTAACTCTTATTTACTAATACAGAATAATGTTTTTAGTTCCCATGTTCAAGGCTTTCTTTGCTTGCACATAGAAAGAAAATGTTAGAGCTTTCAAATAAAACTGTCAGCATTTTTAACAGCAATGCATATTATGAAATCACAGAAGAGATTTGTTCTTATGCCAAGCATGTACATTGTACAATGTATATTAAAAAATTAAATATATATGCCAGACTCTTTTCATGAGCCCAGGAAGTTGTGAACTATGATTATCCCTCTCTCCGTAAAGGCTTGTCCTCAGCCTTGCTAAAATACTACAACATCATGGCAAATTTATTTAAAAGAAACAGGCTTAGTAGGTACTCCCAGCTCTGTAACATGCTGCTAGGTTTCATTTGCAATTGTAAGACTATTTCTTCTGAAGCTTCTTCCTGAAATTGGTTTCAAAAAGAAATCCTATATTAGGATTTTTTACATTTTTTTTAAACATTTTTATACCACTACCAAAGTAGCATTCATAGGTTGAAATCAACACTAAAACATAAAATAAGATTGAAAATACCCTAGAGTTTAGAAAACTGTATTAAGCTAAATTCAGCTCTGGTAAAGCAGATAATACTTATATACACAAGGAATTAATTTTTTTTTTGCCTCTTAAAATTATTCATTATACATTTCTACAGCCAATTCCTTATGCTTCTAACATGGCAGTCAAAAACTAAACTGCTACTGACTTTCGGTGCAAGCAGGATAAGACTCTGTCAGAGGTGAAGAAATAAAGTACCTTCTGTAACTAACATAAAATGTTCTAAACTGACAACTTAGAAAATATGATAGTTTACATCTAATTTGCATAGTCCTTTATGCAGTGCAAGTGTGTGACAGTGCAAGTGCTTGATTCTTCCAARGTTTGAGGGCTTTTTTAAATACGCATGACAGAAAATTTGCTCCAGAACCAAAGCTATAAAATGCAAAAAAATACAACGAATTCACCTTAATCTGCTAAACAGAAACTGTTCCTTTGTGAGAAGTACAAACCACTTGTGATAAAGTATGGACTACTGATAGTGAGAGCAAACCATGGCAATGTAAACATTAGCTCTTCTGCCATTTCTTCTCAAATACCTAGCAAATTTATTGGTCCATTTGTGCTGAAAGTAGGAACAGATTCTCATTTAATCCTTCCCAAATGATAGGTCTACAGCCTGTACTCCAGAGAGGAAAGGAAGGAGCAATTACCTCATCTCTCTGAGACCAAACTATTAAACTACTGCCTACTCCATTTCATGGTCTCTGTAATTCATAGCTATCCATCCTTCATCTTTTCAAGCCATTTTCAGCAATGCAAAATCTGTGACATATTGGCACTTAAGGACAAATATGATGGAAAACTAATTTGAATTAATTTTTAAGTAAATAACAATGGCCAATCTAAAAACTTTTAAGCTCTCCAAAATAGTTTCCGCGACCTTAAAGCCTGTCTCCATACTCCAGTAAAGGAGTATTCACCTCTAACTGAAAGGGTGTAAAAAGAACCTGGGTTAGCAGATGGAGTGAAAACAAAATCCTAATCCCAGCAACCCTGAACATGAAATCAGTGCAACACTCACATTTTCCCACAGGAATATGAATTTTTGCAATTCTGGAAGTGAATTACATACATACCTTTAATTGTTGGGAGCAAAAGTTTGTTTCCGAGCTGTTGTAGTTTGGGGTTTTTTTTTGTTTTGTTCTTTTTTTTTTTTTTAAGATTTTGAAAGGAACCGAAAAGAAGCAGCAGTAACAGTCTTAGACCAGTTCCAATAGCTGTTGACAAAGCACAGCTAGACAAATTTAAATGATGTCGTACCGTAACTTTCAACCTCTCAAGTGCCAACCACTCTCCCTAAGGGGGCAATAAAAAATAAATAAATAATAAAATAAAATTAGGTGTAGCTAAACCGATCTAACAGCAAGCAGCCACTGGAAGGGATGGTCCTACCCTCTCTTCTTCCTACCAGGATATGTACCATTGCCCCTTCCCCTGGATGAGGTTGTGTGGTGAAGCAGACATACAGTGAGTCAGTTCAGTTGCTGCTCTGGCAGAAAATTACCCCTAGGGGAAAAAAAAAAAAAAAAAAAAAATCACTCAAGTAGCTGAATTGATTTAACTTTAGGACTGCTAGCTCAGATACATGGGATGGGGAACCTGAAATAGGACTGCCTCTTTCTACACAACTCAGTATTTCATCATCTTAGCTGTAGCGTGAAACCACATCTGAAAGCAGCTTCTTCCCTCTTGTAGGCTTCAATTTGCTACACAGTAGCCTGTGCCTCCACTGAAAAAAATATGTAGGGAGAGTTACAACTAAAAAAGAATTTAAAAAAAATAATCCAGTTGATGGAGAGCCTATTGCTTTTCCATTAATTTTCAGCCTTGCTCTCAGAGGGAATAGGTAAGAGAATCAGACAAGGTAAAGCCATTATTTCCTATCTCCCTGTACTTCTTGCTGTTAAAAAAACCCTACGTGTCCCCATCTTCATATAAATACAAGGAGCTGTGCTGAGAGAAAGGGGCAGGTTAACCTGAAAGAAAAAAGCCACTTCTAAACACTCAACACAATTCACCTCTAGGGCACTTGCCAGCACCAGAAGACGAGAAGTCTCTAGAAGTATTTTTTGTCTCTGTGAGACACCCGGCCGAAGGCTGGACGCAGGCGCCGGTAAACACCGGACATTTCAACTTGCCGGCGGCGGCCCCCTCCCATCCGACGGCGGGGCGAGGGAACCTGCGGCCTACGCTGTTGCCTAACACAACACGCAGCGCAGGGCTAGCGCAGCCCCGGCCCGTTACTGGCGGCCGCCGCAGGGGTGACACCCCCCGCGGGACGGCGCCGTTCGCTGCCAGCTCCCCGCTCGTGCCGCCCTCAGGCGGCCCGTGCCTCCCCTCACGCGTCGGCGCGCGGGCAGGTGCCGCCCCCCCCCCCCCCCCCGCGCACGCGCCCAGCGGCCCCTCACTCGCCGCTTGTTTTGGAGGCGCGCGTGGTCCTCTCCGATTGGGCGCCGCGCCGTGCCCCGCCCCAGCCCTGCCGCGGCGGGGGTTGCGCGCGCGCGCGGACTACAGCTCCCGGGATGCCGCGCGGCTGCCGGAGGAGCGGGGGGCTGGGCGGCCGTGCGGGCGGTGGCGGCGGTGGTGGCTGCGTGAGAGGAGCGTGTGCGCGCGTGCGGGTGCTGTGGCGGCAGCAGCGCGCGGGCAGGTTGAGGTGAGCGCGGCGCCCCCGCCCGACGGCTCCCGCCGCAGGCAGGAGCGGCCGCTCCGRGAGGAGACGCTGCCACCGCCGCCGATCCTCGGTTCGTCCGTCTCCCTCCTGTGGCGGCGGCGGCGGCGGCTGCTGCGCGACGGGGCGAGGGCCGCCCTCCCCCGTCAGCCGCGGCGGGCGGAGCGGCGGCAGCAGCAGCAGCAGCAGCAGCAGCAGCAGCAGCATGATCGGCAGCGGTGCCGTCCGGAGCACAGCGGTGAGGGCACGGCTGGCAGCGCGGCTGGTGGCGGTGCTCAGCTGCGTCCTGGCGGCGGAGGCCCAGGTAGGAACCGGCGGCGGATGGGGCGATGCGGCAGGGTCTCCTCATGGCGGGGTGGGGGGTGCGGGGTGCGTGGGGAGGGAAGAGAGCGTGGCTGGGCAGGGATGCCCCGCCGGCTGTGGGTAGGGCTGCGAAGCCCTGCCTGAGGGGAAGGAGAGCAGAGGTCCTTCCTGTTGCGGGCTGGAGGAGGCGGCGAGGGCGCTTCGGAGGGGCGTGGGGGAGAGGGCAGCTTCGGGCCGTGTCTTGTGCAGCCTCCCCGGCGGCGAACTCTGGGGATCCCTCGCTGAAGTCTGTAGCCCACGTCATTCCTATTCGATACCCTGCGGTTGCTACTTGCTGGGATCCAGCCSGGGCCCGCACGGTTGGGTGCCTCCGGTCTGTGGGGCCCGGCTGCTGCAGTGAGGGGAGAGGTTGGTTGACCTGGGAACCACTGGTAGTACCCGGTCCAGCTACACAGAGGAGTTGTTTAATCCGAGTAACACTGTTTGTTGTCTGTGGGGTGTTGTGTTGAGGAGCTTTGGGTTGGATCATACCTTTGGCTCTGGGCAGAAACTTCGGTGTCCTTATGAAGTCGATGAGAAGCCATATGTTTGAATGGTAATATCAGTGCCCCGGCTTGGCTGTGTTTAGGTCATGTCTGTTTGCCCACATAACAGAGAAGGATGAGAATGATCCTTCTTTCTGTAAACTGCCTTCACAGCTTCAGAAGGACAAGTGTCTGTAGCTGGGAGTTTGCTATTCATCAGCAGTATGACCATGACTGAAATAATAGCTGGTGTCAAGTAGGGAAGGATTTCAGCTGGGCCAAAGACATTAGAGTTTATATGGAAAGACGAAGTCCACATGGACCAAGGTTTGTCTTCTGTATCTGCTTATCGTTTTTCTTATATTTTCTAAATTTCTGCTTTGTATAACATGCTACATTGTAAGTGACCATCCAAGGCGGTGACTGGAGTAGTCTAGCGTAGGTAGCTTTTATTGCAGTCTTTTTTGTTGTAAGTTGAGGTTTTCTCAGGTTTTAAAATACCTTATTTTAGTAGCTATTTTAGCGTAACTAAATACTAATTGAATTGGGATTCTTAAAGAAGCCATTAACAAACTGGCATGGCTTTCTTATGACGCTTGGCAGAGATTGGTTGTTGCTATTTCATAAAATTGTTAGTGTATTGTATTCAGAGTTTAAATACCTAGARTTTGACTTGTGCAGGGAAAAGATAAGCTAGCCATTAGTTCTTGGAGTCGTGTTACCAATAGCTTTTCTCTCATTCTGCAGCTATGGCAAAGTGAAACATTAAGGAACAAAACAAGGTGTCCCAGGTGGTCTTCTAATTGTTGAAACAATTAAAGTATGACAACCTGATAACACTAATAAGGTTGTTTGTATGAATACACTGCTTGTTAGTGTATGCATTTATTCAGTTTTTTCTTAATGTTGAAGCTGAATAYGCTTCTCTTTCCAGATTTCATAAGGAGAAATTGACGCAACTTGACCTTGTCTTCTGAAAGGTCGATTTATCTTGGAGAAGATAAGTTAGAAGTTTAACATCTCCAGTACAGCTCTGATAYCTGTACAAGAACTAAACTAGGTTTGACAATACATGGAAATACTTTGATAAGCGTATTGGAAATATAGAAGAAATAKCAGCTATTCAATGTCAGACAACTTCTTGAACACAAATTATAGTACGTTAATGCTTTTAGAGTTTATCGTAGAGTTCAAAGGAATTAACAGATGAAAAGAAAGCTTGGTACTTGGCCATTGTAATAAAAGTTGTGATAACTTACAGTACAGTTTGGCTCTGTATTTGTGGACTAAGTTAACTAGTATAGTTCAATTAAAAAAAGGCAAAATACCTATTACATGAATAGCAAAGTAGGTCTTGCAATATGTAATTTTAACTGTGTAATACACTGTTCTTATTTTGATGTCTCCAGTTTGAAAAAGAATTCACTGAAAGATCCAGGTGTTGACAAAAATGAAACAATTTTCTGCATGTTCTTAGAGTGTTCCATCATTATGCAAGTGAGAGCACTGAAGACTACACCTGGACTAATTAACAAAACTCTAACTGGGTGCTTGAAGCCTGTGTTGGTGTTGTATTAGTGTGCTATGAACGGACTCCACTGATGTGCAGTATTGGTGTTTCATATGTGCTGTCAAACTATTTTATAAATTGTGGTTTGGTACAGATATAGCATAGTTTAATTTTAGAGCATGCCTTCCAAGGAGACATTGATTTGCTATTTTATGTATAAAGRGAGCTAACTGTTCCAGTTTTGAAAAAGTTGTGGGAAAGAAATGGAGAATTTCATCTGCTTGCTCTTGTTACTCTGAATTATTTTTTCTCTTAATAATTTCTTAGACCAGTTCTAGTTTTTAGGGAGGGTTTATTTCTGAAACTTTATAATGTTCTAAGTAAACTGTACTGCATTTTGAAAGATGTTCTTAGAATCGAGGTTTTATCAGACACATCTGGCAAAGGCATGACCTCCATTATTTTGCCATCTTAGTGGAATAAAGACTGCAGCTTTTTATTTTTCCATGGGGATTTAACACGGAGTGGAACTACTGCATGTTTATTTGGAACATTTTCCCCTGAAAAAGCATTTTCAGTTTTGCATAGATGGTAAAAATATTTTTGTAAGCAGTGGATAGCTTCATGAGGTTGTCATCAAAACAGTTTTCTACTCTTTATCTTCTAAATCCAAAGAAAATTTCTTGGATCTTTCCTACTGCTTTCAGCTTAATAAATTATTGCTCCTCACATAAGGTTTATCCTGTTTATACAGTTTAATAATATTTGAGCAAAATGTTCAGAGTTATCTTTTTGCCTTTTCATATTATAAAGAAATGTACTGCTGTTTGTTTTGTGGTATGGTGTTACCTGTAAAGACTGCAAAATTAATTTCTGCCTATGTGTGACTAATAAGAAAATTTGAAATTTTTAATGAAATCATTATAGATTAAAATGCATGGGGGGTTTATTTCTGTAAGTATCAATAATAACAAGTTTTGTCTTCTGACTTTGAAGTTGGTGGTCATGTGGGCTGTGAGCTTTCTTAGCTTTGTGAAAAACCTGTAAGAGCACATAGGCTCTTTCATAGCTGTTTGCCCAGGTTTGAAGTTAGATAACATTAACAAGGCAAGCATAACAGCATGGAAGACTTAGGGTAAAGTAACGTCCCTTAAATGAGTTTTACTTCATTGCCATATCTACACTGCAGAATTGTGACAGCCTATTTAGTGCCTCAGGAAAAGTAGGATCTACTTAAGGTGAATTTTCTACTTAAATGCTTTATTGCCATACCCCTACCTCTTTATTCTCACAGAGCGTTGGGGGAAATCCATTTTCCAGGCCTCCTTTATGCTTCATAAATGAGCAAAAGCCTACAATTTGGTTTCTAGTGACTCTTTTATATCAAGCTTGGTTATATAAGGGTATCTGTTCTGTAAAGTAGTGGAGTGATTTATCATGCATAAAACAGATTAGATGATTTCATAATCTCATCTGTGTGAAATCTGTGGAGAAAAAAAACCCCACAAAATATTTTTCTTCTCCTTTTGCACATAACCTTTTAATAGTTGGAAGTTCTTCCAAGCCCATGCAAGATGTGTGGTCTTTCCTATTTTATATGCTTTCCAGGCCATCATGTGTGTCAATGAGTTTCCTGTCCGGCTGAAGAATAGTAGTAGTAGTTAAAAGCAGTGTTTGGATCCATTCCCTTAGATATGGTCTAAAGCCTTCACACATTTGAAASGCCTTTCAAACATGTTTGTAGTTGTTTAAGAAGCTATGCTTMGAAGTAGTTTGTTTAGATTTAATGAAATTTATCATACAAAAGTTCACAGAGTCACACTTCCAGTGTTTCCGCCTTTCACTAAGACACTGTCAGGGTCTCAGCAAAAGTGTTGCCGTAGCTTAGTCTACTGAATTAGTTGGGCCTGTCCTCTCTGCTGCTTGCACAGTCCTGCCTTCCTTTCCTGTGTTGGCAGTAGTGCTTCTGCACTTGCGWGCACTCCTTTTCGTAGAGGTGGTCTTAAACTAGTGCAGTACCTTAAACCAGCTTGCTATCCTGGCACAAGAAGAGGGATGGGACCTGGAAAGTTCAGACTTAGTTTCAGAATAGATTTACAGCCTTACAATATAGGTGCCTGCACCTGGTTTTCCTAGTATTTATTTGTAGAATTTAACTGTGAAGTTAGTAACTTCTTGGGCACAAAAGTACCTATTCCTCTTTCTCCCATGCCTCTGGAGTAGCTGGAGTACTACTAGTAGCAAACACTAGCTGGAGTATTCTTCCACTTTGAGAAGAATTATAAAAATAAGATGACAATGCATGATTGTGCATTTTTTTAGGCAATTCAACTAATGAGCGTTTGGTAGGAGAATACTTGGTATAAGAGTGATRTGCTAACATACCATGTGTTCATAGTTTGGAAAATCTTGCTGCTTATTCTGCAGAAAGTTCTATATATATATGCTGAATCTGTCAACAAATTTTGGGGCTGAAAGTGCTAATCTGGCTAATGTTGATTCAGCATTGCATTTGGAGATGGACTTAAGCTCAAAAAAAGTGCTAAGGTCTGTTATTTTGTAATTCTGAGTGTGTAAGATACGTTGTGGAGTATTTTAATGATGAGAAACATTATTTGCTATGGAACTGAATTTCACTAATATTTCTCTTGACTGCCATCTTTTTCTCTTTAGAGGATTTTTCTGTATATAATGTTGCATTTCTTGATTAAAAATAAATTATTATGTTTTTTTAATAGCTCACAGGAGTCCTAGATGATTGTTTATGTGACATAGAAAGCATCGATGACTTCAATACTTTCAAGATCTTTCCCAAAATACAGAAACTGCAAGAACGTGATTACTTCAGATATTACAAGGTACAATTAGAATGGTATTTTCCTGAATAATTTAAATAGAATCCAGAAAATAGAGGGAGGATTACATATCAAATCAACCTGCCTATATTTAGTTGTCTTTTAGAAGCCCACAGCTCTTTAATTTGGTTGTAGCAGGCTTTCAGTCCCTGACAGTTATGTTGGTAATAAGTCATGTTTACTGTATTAATCCTGGAGTCAGTGACAGTAAATCATGACTGCTTGCATTCAGCTGATAAGTGGTAATTTTAAAGGTAGTATCTTTGTACTGCTGCATCTAGAAAAGGATTGCATATTAGCAACTTTCTGACAGCATGCAATATTTGTCTTCTAAGAAACGTGCGTAATTTGAAATGGTAGTATTGCAATGATGTCCTTTTCTTGTAAGTTGCTGTCTTAGTTCTGCTTTTAGTGTTTGCTATCTAGAGAACCATTATTCCTTCAAAAAATAGGTAAAAATATTCAAGTAGTGTGCAATATCACTTTTTTATGACTTTAAATATTTTTTTCTCTGTATTAGAATCTGATGAGCAAAACAAGACTTTGAAGCCTGATACTTCTGTTTTCAGATATGCTTAACTTGAAAATGAGGTTGCATTTTGACTGAGCTAATCAGATGGTTGCCTGCCACTGGAAGAAGGAGATTACACTCCTTTAGGGCAGACCATTCTGCCCCTTCCCTACTTTTAGCTCTTGGGCTTGTCTGACTGTGCATTAGGTAAATGCATCTCTTTAACCTGGTAGATTTTTAGTTTGGATATTTGGGTTTGGTTGTTGGTTTTAGTTGTTTGTTTGTTTGTTTTTCCCCCAGGATGTAGCAAGTTATGTAGCTGATCTGGGATCAGACAAGTATTAAACTCATGCAAGATGGGGTTATGAATGTGAGGAAGGAGAAAAAAGCGCTAGAATCTTCCCTTTCTAGTCTGAGCAAGCAGTAATGTGTAACTTCACTCTGAATCTCCTCCTGCTACATGATACAGTTCTAACTTCACTTTTCAGGAGAAACAAGATATATGCAACTTCAGTGATAAAACTTCACATAGTAGTGGTAATTAGATTCTCCAGAGGCAAGAGAAAGATACGAAACAAAGTATTTGAAGAAGAGGAGCAACAGGTATACAAGGTTTTATACAACAGTAATTACATCCTGCAAATTTAGAGCTGATCTTCATTTCAACAGCAGTTCTGCAGATCATACTTTAATGGTGTGTTGCAATCCTACCTCATCTTTCATACTGATATTCCTAATAGATGGGCAATTACAAGGGCCAGCGTGCAGTCCACCATCACTACACATTATTTAGTACTTCCAGTTGTGACAGGGAGGAGTTTGTGTTGAACAAGCAAACTGAATAAGTAAGTCAGAATGTTTCTCATCCTTCCCCCTCTGAAAAAGCAACATTTTTTTTTGATGTCCCTGCACAGAATCATGGAAGTGCTATTAAGCTCATAGATGGATGTGGAAATTTTGAGGGTAGGCAATGGTCATCTACGTCAACTGCAGTGTAGATAAATACTGAATAAGCATTGGGGGAGTATTCTTGTTCTGGGAGTGAAAACACTCCTACTCTAAAGTAACTTAATTTGTAATAGGAATTTGGATCATGAACTTTTATAACTACAGTCACAGTATTCCCATTGTGTTACTAGTTCAACAATCATAAAAGAACTCAAACTTTAACATGTAATACTGAATGGACTAGCTAGTTTTTATTTAAAGGCCGAGGAAAATTTTCTTTTTAAAGTCTTGCTGAAATTGTGCTAGGTGGTTTCTAGATAGTTAGTGGAACACTTCTCAATGAAAGAAATAAAGGAATAAAAAAATTTGTCTCTGTATAGTTTTATACATCAAACCACACAAACTATGGAAGCCTAATAATAAGGAATCTAACTTTTAATCTGGGTCAAGTATTGAATAATACTCTAAATGATAATAATGAAATCTAATACTTCAGACCCTGAAGAAAGTAGAAGGATGTTCTATGTAGTCAGTGCATGATTGGTATTGATTAAAGTACAATTGCTATACAACCTCAGTTTGTCTCAGAAGTGTGTGTGCGCGCACTGGTTTTTAGTGCTCTTGAATCATTCTGGGACTAGTATATCTCGATTTGCAGGTGTTCTTTCTGAATTAATCTGCAGTTTAGACAGCAGTATTCTTTTGTTTACAGTGTTCCTCTGTGTAAGAACAGCAACTGCCTAGTTACTTGTATCTTCCTAAGTGTGTTAGCATTTTTTTATTGTTAAGAGTTTACTTTGAAGAAGGCAGTAGTCTAACTATGTTAGCTGGTCTTGGTTTTGGTAGAAATTGGTGGGAGGGGCATGTTCTATATAATAGGTCTTATTGTGAAGGTGATGTAAAATGTAACACTTCTTTGTGCTTTATTTAAAAAAAGAAGATGAGTGAACAAGTACAAAAAATTCTAAAATTTTACATAATTTTTTTCTAGGGATGATGTTTGTGGATTGAATAGAGGAAATGGAGGGGAAAAGCAACCTAAAATCTCTGCTTTTAATGTATCTGTGCTAGCATGGCTTGAACCTGTAACTATAAGATAGTTGTCATCATTCCTAAAAAGTCGTACCATCTGCTTAATGTCTTGTTAGGTTTTTTTTTTGACTGAGGAATCTCTTTAACATTTTAAAGCTGAATTTATAATTCCCAGTCATGCTGAGTAAGTACATCAAAATGGAAACCTGGAAAACAGTCTTTCCTTCAGATGTTATATAGCAGTTAACTTTGTATGCATGTTTTGAAAATACAGAAAGAAATTACTTGCTGAAAGGTTTGGTAGAGGAATTTAGTATAATAAAGGGCAGTTGAGCAAGTCAAACATTAAGTTTTGCTCTTCGTGGATCTTTTGTGGTATTGACAGAACATTTGAAGAGGGAATTCTTTTGCTTTTTTGCTTTAGTTTGGGTGCTAGTGCCACAGAACAATTTATCCTTCAATCATTAAAGGTTGTTTCTTTATTTCTGGTACATAGTTTTGATTTTTCTTAGCTGTCAAAATTAAGAGAATAGACTGGGACAAGAGTAAAATCTGGCTATAATTCATCTCAGATTCTTCATATTGTGCCTGCTTTGTATCAGAGGCATATTGATCTAGTTTTCCTTATGCTTAGTATATTATGTATAATTCTGGGGAAAAAAATTTAATTTGATTAATTTTTTTTTTAGTGCTGAGGCTCTGGTTTGACAATTCAGTGAACATAGCCATTGGGCTTCTATCACTGTATTCCCCCCCAAAAACAGGCTACTTAAAGCAAATCACTGATCCAGTATAAATGTACTCTGCCAGTTAAATGTGTTCAAAGCATAAAGGTTTTTTTAGTGGAATAATTGTTCAAGACAGCTCAGTGATTTCAGTTTTTCTCCATATTAAAAGGCTGAGTAGTGTGTTGCTTTTATCATAGCAGGAACCCTTCAGGTAGCACAGGCAGTGGACTCCAAGTTCATCAGAGCATGGGATTTAGAGTTCAGTTGCCAATTCTTTGCCGAAGAGGCTGCTCTGGCACTACTGTACTAAATGTTTAAACCTTGTTTCCTGTCTATGTTTCTCTTTATGTAAAGTGAAAGTATAAGATATAAATTACATGAATTAGAAAAATGTTCTTACATCTAAGGGGAGAACATGTTTTTCTGAAGACTAAATTGATGAAGTGTTTAGTCTCAATCTTTTAACCTATTAGGTATAGCAACAATACTTTTCTTTATAGTGTATGATTATTAATTTTCTATACAGCTTGTATGTATTTTTTTCTATAAGCTAGCATAAGGATTAGCTTTCTGACTTAAGATTTATAAATTTAAATAATTTTTATAAGCACATTTATAATTCTTAAATTTTTGTGCTGAAACTGCTCTAGGGCCTGATACCATCCTTGGGATATTGGGCTTAATTTATAGTGCGTTTTATAGAAGTCTTGCTGTGTCTGACTATAGAATCAAATTCAGTATCTTCAACAGTTTCAAATAAGAAGTGATACATCAAATCATTCAAGATGTAGTTTGTTGGATATAAGTAGTGACTTCAGTTGAATATCTTCATGAATAGTATTTATCAACTGAAGAAAACTAGTACAAGCTGTGCTAAAGGAAAACAAAGTAAAAGAATACAAGTAATTTTTGTTCCATGTGGGTTTTGGTTGGTTTTTTTTTTCTTCTTTGAAAGTTTTAAAACTTTTTTATTTGGAAAATAGTGGTTGCTAATGAGGATAAATGCTTTGTATTTTATTTGTAATGTTAACTTTCAAAGATGGTGTACTTGTGCAGTGTTTCTGGTTGGTCATGCAGGAGAACCTTTAGTCTGTAGTCTTCAGTTTAGGAGTGATGAGGTCAAAGTGTTTTTTATCACTAGTGTTTGTTAGTGTGTATAAGGCTAATGTAAAGGAATTTTTTTTTTCTTCATTGACTTTCACATTGACAATCCAAGTGAAGTGTAGTGAAGTGTTTGAATCTCTTGCCATGTAGTATATACTAATATATGTGGTACTCCCTGCCTTTATTGTGCCATTGGATGACAAATAGGAGCACTAATCATAACAGGATTTGCTGGTAATGTTTCTGAAGTGGTTTCTCTTTGTTATTTGTATTTGTACTATATCGTCTCTCTAATTTGAGGCCATTATGATACTCATTCTTCCTTGACTAGCTATGATGTGTAGTAATGATTGCCTGTTTTTATTACTTGAAACCTGAAATCATCCAAGCACTTATTTGAATTAGTAAACTTGTGCACTACTCTCTCCTCCATCAAATGTATTTTCTTGATCAGTATAGTGTAAGTACAACCATTTTAGAGCTGCATATGCCTGATTTGCCTTCTTTTTAGTAGTTTATTTACTGCTTTGAAGTTATATTAGTAGTGAGAGATTTAATTTGTGCTTTAATATACTGTGTGTTTGTGTCCACTGGAGATCATTATCACTAACAATTCCACTGCAGCAAGCTTCAGCTTATATACTCAGAGGGAGAGTAATTATAAGAAACCAACCGACCCACCAAACCCCCCCAAACACCACCCCTCCCCCCCCAAACTTAAAGTACTAAATTTAACCCTTTTTCCTTGTATCCTCTCCTTTAATTTGAAAGGATTTCCTGATACTGAGAGTTCTTCCTTTTAAAGTTGCCTTATGGAAGTGTTGATTGTAAACTTTTGTTTTTGTATGTTTAGGTCAACCTGAAGAGACCATGCCCATTTTGGGCTGATGATGGCCATTGTTCTATCAAAGATTGTCATGTAGAGCCTTGTCCTGAGGTATGGATCAAATAATATAAAATAGAAAAAGGTTATTTGGTTAAAAAGTTTGCTAATTTGCAGTGACTAATACTATACTACATTTACTAATGAGAACTTAAATTTAAATAAGAGTGACAATAAAATCATTTTCCATTTCAAAAGCACAAATACAACCAAAGTATTTTAGGTTCTTAGTAATTTTCCCAATAAAACAAAGAACTTGAAGAATAAATCTCTTCTAAGCTCTAGCACTGTTTTGGATATAACATGTTGAGAAGGTAAAGTAGCGATTTAATTATTTAAAAACAAGTTTGCTTTGACCTCTGTAGAAATGATATTTAATATGTAGATTTTAATCGAGCATAATCATTTCTATGAACAGTGTAAAAACTGTGGTTTATTTTTTGTTTTTAGAGCAAAATACCTGTTGGAATTAAGGCTGGGAGCTCTAATAAAGTAAGTAGTCATTTATTTTCTAAGTTCTTTCTGATTTTTTTTTTTTTTTTAATCTTAACATTACAGTAGCTGTGTGACTTTTTATTACAAACCTTCAGTCTTGGCATAGTGATGAAATTGTTAACATAACTGATCAGTTGCTGTATGTGGCTTTACATTTTTACTTTTCTGTATAATAGTGTTTCTGACATAGCTGATACTGTCATGTCATTCTGAGTCTGTCATAGCTTGAGAGCCGACGCAGACTGAATCAATGAATGACTAGGGACAGCAGTACATGGCCACAGAATGCCTGATGCAAAATTCTTTGTTCATTTCTGAGTACAGGCCACCTTGTATAAAGCAGTAGGCTAAGATGCACAGATGCAGTAGCAGTGCAGTCTTTTATATAACCACAACCTCTAATATTAAAAGAACCTGATGATTACATGTAGTTTTGCCATGTCTAATCTTGAACAGGTCATTAGTCTAAAGACAATTTAGGTTAAAGTGGTCAGTGCAAGCTTAAGTAGTCAGTCTGTGCTGTTGGCTTTTGCTTGCTTCTCTCCAAGCCATCCTTCCTAGATCACAAAGTGATCTTAGCAAAGCCAAAAAAGTAAAGATGTCAGAGCAGAAAGACAAACAACCCTCCCCCACCCCCAAATCCCAAACACATTACCCAAGAATAAGGATTTTAGCAGTTGATGGGATAATGGTGCCCAAATGAGAGATCTTTCTGTTGAGTGCCTTGGCTGTGTTGTAGACTCATACTTACTCTTGCTTAACTATCACATCTCCCAGTACTCCCCAGTACTTTCCACCTCACTGGGCAGCCATAGTTGCTGCTTGCCTCACCAGAGTGTAGTTTACCATATCATAAATGACCATTGGCATTAGGTTTAGACTTTATGCCTTGAAAGATTACCAAAGATAGCTGAGAGGAATACTTCATTGTGAATCAATGACWCTGTGTCCTGCTGTCATGAACAGTGCAGGCAAGTCTGTCCAAGTTTTAGCTCAAGAGGAAGTCTCGTCTCCTGTTTATACCTATATTAAGCTCACTCTGAAGTAAAGTGTCCCTCTTCATTTAAAGGTTTCTGGTGATCAGAGAAGAAACATCTTTCTCACTGACATGAATTAAATGTCGGTCATTCACCTTTTCAGCACAAGCAGGAGTACTTGTTCTGGGAAGACTGGCACTATCTCTGGGCAGAAGATCTTGAGTTTTAGCTGGATAATTTGTTGCCAGGTCTCTTTTTCATTTACTCTGTTCTCTTCCAAGCTTGATTGTAGAGAAACTGACTCCTGGAATACCGTAATGCCTCCTAAAGAGGCACTTCAAGACTTCAAAGGCTGTTTTAGAAAGGATTCTTCTAGTAGTCATTTGAGCTTCCTGATTGATTAATCTTGAGAGCCATAAGTAAGATTTTAATTAGTAGCCAAAGAGTATGCTGTTCTTAAGATACTTCATGAGCATATTGAATTGGACTTCGGAAGTGAAAAATCAGCCACCTTATGCTTTCACCACAATGAAGAAACTGGTATATCTTCTTTGGGAAGCTGTCATTTGCTGGTAAATTTGCTACAGTTGTCTCCTTTGAATTGCCTTGTAGGTTGTTACAACCAGCTACAGTACTGAAAGTTGGGCAATTCTGCACCTTTAATCAGTAGCAGAACAAAGACACTAATATCTACTGCTTCTCTGTCAGAAAATGAAATATTTCTGCAGGAAAATTGTCATTAGGACTGACATAAATCTTACCTACACCATTTTCTTACTTCTTATGATTCAGTTAAAGATCTTTCTTGGAGCCTATTAAAAATTGACAGTCTCATTTAATATCCCTCTTAAGGAAACATCAAACTCATCTTAGTATGAATGTTTTGTTGCAAGGACTATGCAAGTACTGTGCTATTAGCCTGTGCTTGATCCATTTGGGAAAGTCCTGCATCTTGTGGATTACCCTTAAAGTATTGGTTAAAAAAAAAAAAAAAGGTGTTTTTCCTCTTGGGACATACATATCCAGTTTCTGTCTTTCACTTTCCTCCTGATAGCATCTGCCTTGGAAAGATGAAAACAACCAAAGGCATCTTTTTAATAATGGGAGCTATAATCTTTCGAGTAGATATACTTGGTAGATTCTGTGGAGAAGTTTTCTGTGGTCCAAGTGCTTGGCTTCTACGCAGTTTCGTATTGCCTTTCTCTTTTAATGTAGATGAGCTTGTAAACTTCTGGCTTTATTTAGACTTTTGTGGGGGATTTTTTTGTTTGTTTGCTGAACCATAGAGAGAACAGTTCTTCTTTTGAAAGCTCATCTAGCCACAAAGACCAGGGTTACGCTTCCACAGCTTCCCCATAGAAGTGCAGTTAGCAATAGAGGATCTCTTTTTAATTCTTGGCACCAACATAAGCTTTTTGAAATGGTGTTGGAGAGGCACAAAGTAGTTTCCCTTTCTATAGTCCTGTTTCATTTGAGTGGTGAACACATTTTGTGGGGCTAGACATGAAAGAACTGTCACGACAGCTGCTGTATTAATCTTTGAAGCAAGGGACAGGATGCAGCAACTCAAGGCTACAGCATTTAACTTAATATTTTACTTCCTGCCCACCTCTTTTCTGTGTTCTTCCAGAAACTGCTCTTAGGAGATCCTGCTTTGGCAGGAACAGATACTTTGTCATGATCTAGTCAGTGGTCACAGAGCACTGAGCCAATAGCTGTTGCTGTGAAACACTGGAGAATAGTGAAGCCTGGAAACATGTTTTGAGACTTGAATGTTCATTCTGTTTGAAACCTTAAATTTAGGATTATATTCTTGGCAGTATTTTTTTTCACTTCAGGGTAGGGATTGGTTTGCAACTCTAGACATGCAGAATGTTTACTTCAGCATCTCAGTGTGTTATTTCATCAGCAGTATCTGTTTCATTCTAGGTCAGATCCATTCCTTGTTCAGATTTTTCCATCTATCATCCATATGATGCTAAAGAATGAGCCACCACACCTGGCAAATCCAAGGAAGTTGAGTGAGAAGTTCCTTTTAGAGTAAATATTTGTTATGAGCAAGGCCCCTAACAAGGTTTAAATTATTTGGGTTTTTAATCTCCTTCACTTCTTTGGTCTTCAGTAGGTTCTTCTATTTTTCCTTGTATTGGTTCTGGCAAATGCATTTTTAAAGCAAGTCGTCTTGCTTACTCATCTCAGCAGTTTTAATGAAATCCTTTCATTTTTGAGAAGTATTGTGGTATGTATTGTGGTGGTACTTTGCCTCTGGCATCTTGACCACAAGTCTGTCCTCAGAAATGAACTATTCTCTTTCTTTTAAAATTTATCAAATTATTATTGTTGCTTGCTATTTCTGAAGGGTTGACCAAAGCCTTTAGCTTATGTTTTTATTTTGAGCTGGTTTTGGATAGTAATCCTTCATGTCAATATGTATATGCCCTGAGATGAAAGGAAGCCAGCAGTTTAGCTTTATATAAACTATCAGTTACTTAACATTAAATAATTTTCTGTATTTCTTAAGGACTGTGATAAGGTAGAAATCTGTGTAAACCTAAGGCTCAGTTGAAAAAAAAAAAAAAGGGGGAAAAAAAACCAAACCCAAAAACCTCACAAAAGAGGAAATTGGGTTTGTTTGTCTTTTAAGAAAGCACTGATACTGTCTATTATGTTCCAAAACTGTTAGAAAGATTTTTTTTTAGCTTTAGGCTGACAGACTTGACAAATTCCCTGCTGACATACCTATGTTGTTGTAGAATAGTGGAGTTTAATTTTTAAATCTTCAAATGTTTTCCTTAGAAGTATTCTAATAGTAAGTCTATTTTAGTGGTTTACTTTTTTAAAAATACTGTAGAATCAGAGTTCAGCTTAAATATTCCAGTTCTGGCTTTAAAATAATCAAAATTTGAGTTCAGCTTGAAAAGCCTCCCTTCCAGACCTGTGCACATCTAAAGTGTGCCAATGAATCAGATTAAATGAAACACAAGGGGAAAATGGCCAAAACTGATACATTTTCCTACTGAAATGACCAGTGAAACTTGGGGTATGATTATGCTTGCGAAATACAAGGTGTGTTTATAGGTATGACACTGCTTGTCTTCCAAGGTCCTTTTACAAGAATGTAAATAAGTATCTGAAACACTTTAGAACTCCATTTAATTTAAACAAAAAAAAATAATTAAAAAAAAACAAAACAAAACAAATTTGACATATTTAGCTGAATTTTCTGTGGTAGTTAAACTCACAGGGCGAAATTTGCCTTATGAAATGGAGTGAAGAAAAATAGAAACAAGAAATGTTCCAGAATTACTTACTGCTGCTAGAATATGAGGATTTTCCCTAATAATAGCCAATTCACTGCTAAACCTAGAAATACCTTTCACAGCACCTGTTCTCAGAGAATTTTAGGTAATTCATATGTATATTAAATATGAACTTTCTTACAGTATTCAAAAGCGGCAAATAATTCCAAAGAATTGGAAGACTGTGAGCAAGCTAACAAACTGGGAGCAGTTAACAGTACCTTAAGGTATGCTGTGATTTACAAAAATAGTAAGAAAGGAGCATTTCATTTTGTTTGTCTTGGTTTTGCAATGTGCTGTTTTTTGTTCTTCATTCTTTCCATAGCCCATTAGAAAGTAAATGTGAAATGATTCAAGAACATCTGAAGGTAAAGGTGTTAAGTGATAACTAGACTGTCTTTTTTTTTTTTTTTTTTTAAAGTACACTTGATATTATTTGAAAGAGGTATCTTACAGCATCAAGAGTCAGAGGAAACTTGCAGATAAACCCACCTTTTTTTTACTTTTTACCAGTATCAGTCTTTGTTCTTGGTGACTGTTCTGGATTAAGGGATTCTGTCCTGCTCTGTCTCTCTGTTACACCGATGTGCCTGTTTGTGATCATTTAGTGAACGAGGTCAGGGAGCTTGTGAGTTACTTTCGTTGTTGGCAAAGTTGTTTTTAGCTTGGATCAATTCCCTGATCTTGCTTATTGCATGGCACAGTCAAGGTTGGGTGGGAGGAATTCTGCGGGATGGTGTTGCCCCTGAGTAGGAAAGTGTGTGGAACTGCACTTAGAAAAACTTGCATTCTACTAGATTCCCCACTTCTAAAAAGTACAAATAGAAAAATCGGTTCTTCACTGTTGATGGAGAGGTGTGGTGTCTTTGGCCACAGATTTCAGCAGCTCTACCTGATAGAGATGTTGAAACTCTTTCCTGTCATCTGACAAAATGGGGCTGCCATGAAAAAGCAACTGCTTCTGCCTGGTGTGCGGTGTTTTAAACCAAATTGGGTAGAGCCCTTATCCAAGGTTTTTTAGGGGAAATAAGGAACTATTAACTCTCACTTCTGTAGGGCAAAAGAAGATGAGATTTAGTACACATATGGAGAGCTAAAGAGAATGCCTTTTGTGAGAGTAGGATAGACAAAGTTGGGAGAGGGCAGGTAATGGATCCTGCAAGTGCAGGAAGAGTTTGTGCTTTGTAGGCAAACCTCCATGTTCTCTACCTAGCAGTGCATCATCCTCATGGTTTTGGTTTATTTTCCTTTATCAACTGTATTTCTTGTGATTATCAAACCTTGCCTGCTAGTAATTACTGGAGAAATTCCTCACCTAATGCCAAGTATATAGTCTCCTATTGTGATTTGGCAGAAGGTTAGAAATGTATCTTGTTACAGAATTGCCTTTATAAAATTGAGCTAGTACTAATTTGATCAAATGGAATAGGTTGTTTTCATTATTTCAAGGTGCTTCATTGCACCCTGGAGCAGAGTTCCCAATCTTAACTTTGCTTACGTTTTGCTGTCAGTAGTGAGGCATCAGTAGTTCTGTGCTGCACATATGTGTGGAAGAAAGCATTCAGCTTTTGGTACTGTTTGTGTTTCATAGTGTGGAAACTTCAAAGTACTTGTCTCTCTGGTACAGTACACCTTTGAAAATGCTAGGGTGAGTGGAATACCATTATTATTTAAAAGGCTTAAGACAAATCATATTCATAGAGTAATTTAGCTTGGAAGGGGCATTTAGACATCCAGTCTCCCACTAAAAAGCAAGGCTAGCTATTGTAGATCTCATTGAAAGCCCAGGTTACGAAAATATGATGATTCCCCCCACTCCCCGAAGTGACAGCTGCTAAAGTAGTACTTTGGAAAGTGTTAAAAATGTATGCTATGAAAGTATTTTACCAAGCTCTTACTGAAGGAATTCACTGCCGCTGCACAGTTTGTTCAAATAATGATGGTGAAATCTTTCTTGCTGTCTAACATTAAGACGACTTTTTAAAGTATTGCAGTTGATGCCTGCTTGAATCTCTTTGCAGCTAACAAGCGGTAACTCCATATATTCTCGAGTTTCAGATACAGTAATCAGAATTCAGTTCCAAGTTAACTACTATATGTGGATTGTGTTTCTTTCGGTAGCTCTTATTGATGTTGTTTATTTAAAAGTTTAAAATCAAATGTATTTTTTTCCCCTCAGTAACCAAAGTAAGGAGGCTTTCATTGACTGGGCAAGATACGATGATTCACAGGATCATTTTTGTGAACTTGATGGTAAAATGTTTAAGCTTTTTCAGAGTGTATGTTTTATTTGCTGTCTCTTAAAAAACACAAAAGATTATAGTTTCTCTGCAAATAACCATTTTTAAGAAGTTTTAACTTTGTGCTAAGTGGAGATGTGACAGTTCATATCATCTTACGTGCAAAGAATGCAATTTTTTACAAGGAGCATTTGGTAGTCTACACAGTGCACATTCACTGTTACCTCCTGTTAGTATAGTGAACAGGAGACTTTTATGGAAGTAAAAAAGAAGGTAAATGGGAGGAGGTTAGCATATATTTTTTTAAAAAAGCTTCTTCTCACAAAAGATTTACATCTAGCACAAATATAAGACGAATTACTTGCAGCTGATTCCGTTTCTTACTACTGTGTTATTTTTGTTACTATTCTAACTGTCTATGCTTGGACTGAGTTTGTTCCTCTTCCAGCCTTGCTATATTTTCAAATGATCTCTGCACTAAATTCACCCTTATTTGTAAGGACTTTCTTATTGTTAAAACATTAGGATACTAGATTGTGTCTTCCCTCTGCTCCACATATGTGAGTCTTTTTATTTGCTTGTAACATTCAAAGCTTAAAGGAATGTTTTTCAGATAGACATGAGAATTGCCAAGTTCAGGAATGACTGCTAAAGGCCTTTTTAATAAATACCTTAGAAAGCTTTCTATGCTAGGAAGACTTAGGGCATAATGCAAGATGTTTTAATCTACCTTTAGGCTAGTGTTGGGTGTGACCTGAGAAAGTAGAAGCTGTAGTGGACTTAACTGTGGTTCTCTTTCAGCACTTCTGCTGCATCTTATCTGTGAAAATTTTCTGTATAAGCTGTTTCTGTAATAAATAGTCGGTGAGCGTTACTGTAGATCTGAACTGTTATGTGCAATAAGCTGCTGTTGTCTCTACTATCTTCAAGCTGCCTACTTAAATTTTTAAGAGGACTCAGTTGGGAAAGGTATCGTTTAGGAGCATTTCTTTTAGAAGTAATACTAACTTAAGTAGTTCCTGATTCTACCTCCATCTCTCCTTACTTCATGCCCTGCTGAAGGAGGATGCACTGCCCCCAGCTGTGTTCTTCCAGTGCTTTTATTGCACTGGCTCTGGTGTGCGTCTTTCTGCATGGTAAGCTGATTCAGCTTACTTGAATAGCAGGAAAGTAAGTTGATATCTCCCTCCCATCTCCCAGATTATTGTGATGAACTGGCTTGTCAGGTGAGTTTGTGAGCTGGAACAAGGAGAGGTGAGACAGAATAACTATGGGGAGTGACTGGGAGGAGGTAGAAACTCTTGTTCTTTTCCTTTCCTCTATTCCTGGTGGTGGGAAAGCTCTTAATTCACTCAACTGTAGCACAAAACCATATCATCAGTTTTACTTGTTACTAGCTTTTTGTTGGGCTTAATGATAAACTAGATAAGGGAATTGATCTAGCTGAAAAAAACTTCATAACCCAGGTCAGCTTTCCATCTTTTTGTTGCACTGCCCCACAGACTCACTCAGTTGTATGTGGACAATGAGAAGAAAAAGTGGAGACCTGAAGTGACCAGGAAGTGTAGGAACTGCTTAGATTAGCCATGCTGGCAAAGAAATAAGTAAAGCTATAATTTGACTTTGTCTCATCTGGCACTCACTGTGTTGTGCGTCTTGTGTCTGTCTCTTTTCTTTGTTTTTGCTACTACTGCTGAAGTGATGCTTAACTGCTCATGCAGAATCATCTCTTCTTTTTAGAGCAGTTTTCTTTCTCTGTTTCTGTGGCTTTTTTCGACATCTGAGGAAATACTCAGTGGCACTGCTCAGCCTATTCCTATGAATAAGTCTCTGGACTACTGACTTGTATGTGGGGTTTTTTAAGCATGAGTTGCTATGGACCTAGAATTTCAAAGAGGAGGGAATTCTTCCTGCTTTTTACTGGTTGTAGCTCGAAACTTAAGTTTCTATTCGTACAGAGTTTAAATGGAGAGAGTACTGTTTCACAATTTTCTTTGGATATGTTGCCTGAATTTGTAGTGAACTTTTGAGATGAGGGTATAACTTGTTGAAATGCTGCTTAAATAACATGTTTCTTGCCGTAACCAACAGWGTGTTCTGCAATACGCTGCAAGTTTGTTCAATTAAGCAATGTGATCCAGACTTCCTGCCAGTATACAAGGGTATCTGGGGAAAAAAGGGATTTAGCTAATAAATATATGATATGTACCAACTACAAGATGCACTTCTTTGACCTTGTCTTTATTAAGAAGCCCCTGTAGCAGTATACCCATTTCAAAAAAACAACCCCCCCAGCCAAATACTGCTGGACAAATAAACCCTGAATTTGAAGCCCATTTAAAACAAAACACTGTTTATATCTTAGCATAGGGTGAGAGAACACATTGCATGACAAGTGTTTATGGCGGAGTTGAAGAAGCCACACAGAAGGTGTTCAGACATTGTAGAAATTATGGCCACACAAGAGACTTTGAAATAATTGATATACTGTTGAGCTTTCTATTTAGTGTGTATATTGCTGTATTTTTATGTACAAGGCATTTACAATCCCAGCTGGAAGACAGAATAGTATTATATGAGACCTTTTATTTATATTTAATTCTGTGTGACTTTTTAAAAATTAAATCTTTTTTAACTGATCAATTAGAATGTGTAATAAAAGGTTTCCTATTTAGATGAGASATCTCCAGATGCACAGTATGTGGATTTGCTGCTGAATCCAGAACGTTACACTGGATACAAGGGGCCTTCTGCTTGGAGAGTGTGGAACAGCATCTATGAAGAAAACTGCTTCAAGTAATTGGGAGGGAGAGGAAGCCTATTTCTTATACTCGCGCTTCAATTTAGCTTAAACCTGATTTTTGTGTTTTCTAACTTATTTTCTAGGCCTCGATCTGTCTATCGTCCTTTAAATCCACTGGCGCCTAGTAGGGGTGGGTCTTGCCTGTTTTATTTGCTAATGCAGTTCTCCTAACATAGTGACTATTGCAGTACAAGTGATACAAATAGTAATCTTCAGTCAAGCTTTCTGCTTTTTTAATTTCCTCTGTAGAAGTAGCTGTCCATTTTCAATATTTAGACTAAGGTTTGTGAATACTTGATTACATACATGCTTAATCTTATGCATATGAATAGGCTTATTAATGTCAGGGGAGCTAACGTGAAAACTAAAGTAAGTCTCAAACTGTGTTTAGTAAGTGTTAYAGTAATTTTCCAGTGTGGATGGGAAGGAGTTAAGGTTCAAAAAAAATTTCAGCACTCTTGTATTCCCTTGGTTTTTTTTCCTAGAGCATTTAGTTGAATCACTTTAGCTCATAGTCATCCTAGTGTAATGTAGCTGTACATTTTCCATCCATAATGTTTAGTCTATTACAAATGTACAAATAATTGCATTATTTGAAGAAAGAGTGGATACTTAGGAAGGCTCAGTTATCTGCAAGAATGTTAAAAAAAAAAAAAAGTATGCCAATGACTTGGGTTCTAAGTTTTCAAATTTAAATTGAAAACTATAACCTGGTGTTCCAAATTAATCAGCTTTCCCCTGTCAATGTGTTTCATTTGCCTTAAAAAATAACTCTTAGCCAATAGATTGAGTTACAAAACATCACCACGCATTAGAAAATCAAGATAGCTTTTAGTAATTATAAATATTGAGATAATATATTGYTGGTATACACAAATAGAAAGAATTGTAAGAGCAGTTTAACTCAGGGATCAGAATTTCAGAAAGGGACACTGGTCAGATTGTTGAATAATGTGAACTGAAGAAGACAACTTCCTAACCATCTTTCTGAAGCTAAAACATAGCTTTCAAGAATATGTAAATCAGCTGCTACTAAGATTTCAAATTCTTAGTGACTTTCATTATTATAATGTGTTTAGTCTCAGTGGTCTTGAGGAGGAGGAAGAGGATGGAAAGTAGCCCATTTTTTTGTAGATTAAATAAGGTTTCTTGCACTTTTTCAGAGTAGTAGTTTCTTTTGTAGTAAAGCCTGTGTTTCATTACTGCTTTGTTGTGGAAATTATCTTTTTTAATGCTTATGGATTTTTTTTTTGTTTGTTTTTTCCCCTAAGGAGGAGATGATGGTAAGTCATCTTATTTTGCTTGACTAGCAGAAATGAAGTAAGCATTAAAGAGTTTTGGACATCTATTCACTTTATTGCTATTGCATTAGGAGGCAGGAAAGTTATGTTTTTATGCAGATGATTGATCAGAAAATGTTTTTATTGGGATAATTCTTTCATTTGGAGTAGTGGGAAGGAGTGGATAAGAGCAAAATACAGTTCAATTGTTGGTTCTTATCCTTGTAACAGAATATGACTTGCGGTAATGTTATTAGCAAGATAACTGGAGATGCATAAATTAAAGGATTCTTGGGTCTCCTCCAGAGCCCCATTGATACTGATGTCARATCCCTTAAAAAAAGAGGGACAGTTTTTTGTGTACTTTCTTGAATGTCCTTGATTTTGGGAAGGTGGGGAGAGAGTRGGGAGAAAAAGCATTTGGTCTGTCTACAGTGAGACAGACTTCAAGATTTTTCAGTCAACTGAAAGCTCTCAGGCAAAAGATCTAAGCCTACAGRAAGCCTTCAGACAGTTAGCAGTCAAGGTAAAGGCTATCAGATATAATTACACCCTTCCGTCACGTCTTTCACCACTAGTGCATATAATCAGGCTTGTGCTTCCATACACTTCTGAGTGCCCTGACCAGTAGCTTAGTCATGCTCATTCTTGTATTTCTCCTATTCTGACCCCAACAGATTTAAACTAACCTCAAAGTCCAGCCTCTTCAGTGCCTATTCTCACTTTAATAGCTAAATTATTTAGCTTTATGTCCAGATGGCAGCTAATGTTAGTATGTATAGTAATATAAAGCTACTGTAATGTTGAAAATGAATACTCTTCATTTAACTATATACTTTATATTTACAGGAGAATCTTTCTACACATGGCTAGAAGGTAAAAGTTCTTGGACAGGTTAATATAATGTTAAATTCACTAGAAGAAACACTGTAGTATTTTTTTTTATCTCCCCAAATATTTTTCGTAGTGTAGGGTTTTTAATAAACTGTGCAGAATTTCAGAGTGTCATTCAAAGAATATTTTTTTCTTGAGGGTCTTTGGAAATCTTCTCATTCACTTAGATGGTATACTCCTTAAACCTTTCAGTGTTTCATCTTTTATAAAGGGGGAGTTCACTTCAATCCCAGTTACTCTGAATTTTCTGCTCATTCTTCTCTGTCCCTGCATTTAGGTAGGGACATTATTATTAGTAACATTGCTAAGCATTTTTATTTGAAAACAGCTTTAAAATATTGATGTTTTTGATGGTTCTGTTCCCAGTACATAAACTAACAGAAGTATAATGTGTGTTCAGAAAGCAAAGCAATTTGCTTTTAATTCATATTTAAATGGAAATTATTATTAGAGTGATAGCAATCAAAATCGCATTTTGGAGGTGTGCAGAAAAGTGCATGAGTTAAATGTACTTAATTTTAAACTTAGTTCATTCTGCCTTTTATGAGCCTTTACTTGTCTAGTTGGAAATTTCTAACTGGTGCTATTGTAGGAAAGCATACAGATTTACATGCTTTTTAAAACGTGATGTCTGTAAATGAGGCCATATCTCAGTCTCACAGATAGGCTTCACCATCAGCTCTTCCTGCTTCCGTTTGTTGAGATTGGAGTGGCAGGGAAGTGAGCCAAGCGTATCTTTGAGAAAGTAACAAACTCCTAAGTACCAAGTGCAGTCTCTATCTCTGGGTCTAAGTGGTGTTATAAGTAATTTCTGCATTTAAATTATATTTTGGCCACCCAATGCCATTGTGTTTCTGTTTACGCTGTAGAAGTTTGTATCCATCAAATTAATATTTTTAAAGGTTTTGCTCTGTGCATTTAAATCTTCAGTGAGTTTACATTAGAGCTGGGAAGAAATATTTTTGCTGTTTTCCAGTGCCATAAGGTTTTCTGGGGGTTTTGATGTTTTTCTGTAAGGTCACTGCTCAAATTAAAGCTACCACTGAATTATAGTTAGGGTGTGTTACAGTATAGTTCTGGTTTCCCGACTGTCAAAATTCAAGCCTCTTTCAAATTTATTGCTCAAACAATGTAAGCATCTTATTTTTGTGTGGCAATTTATCTGTACTAATTGACCAAATACTTATTTGACTGTATTTATTAGAACACTAAAATACCAAGTAAGAAATGTCAAACTTGGTACTTCTTTATACAAAAAATAAGAGGTAAACTTTTCCTATGATGGATATAAGGGCTTATTAACAATGCTAAAGTACTGTAATTGTAACTCTTGAAAGTTAAACGAGGCAGACTTGCATCGCTGAAATGTCAAGGTATATTCATTTTAATACATTATTTCCAGTATCTAGTTTGGGGTCTGTTTGTCTTTTTTCCTGGACAGGTCTTTGCCTGGAGAAAAGAGTGTTTTATAAACTCATTTCTGGACTTCATGCTAGCATCAACTTGCATCTGTGTGCAAATTATCTTCTTGAAGGTAATTTAAGTCTAGGTAAAATTCCTAAATGGAATTCTACGATATCTGTAACATGTCTTTGTTTTTTTCTGAAAATTTTTGATGTATACTTAGTTGCTTTCTTTTTCTAAGTATGTATGTTTTACTCCCCCTGCCCTTTTTTTTTTCCTCTGTGTAGAAACCTGGGGGAAACCTCGCTGGGGACCAAATGTGAAAGAGTTCACTCGCCGCTTTGACCCTGTTGAAACAAAAGGAGAAGGACCAAGGAGGCTCAAAAATTTGTATTTTTTGTATTTGATAGAGCTGCGTGCTTTGTCAAAGGTTGCACCATACTTTGAGCGTTCAGTTGTTGACCTTTACACAGGAAATGGCCACGAGGATGCTGAATCTAAAGCTCTCTTACTAGATATCTTCAGGGATACAAAGTAAGGCATAGGATTCCTTTTTATCAATAGTTTGAAATTCTCAGTTATATTTGCGAGTGAGAATAGATGACTTCTTGATAGGATAGGACAAGAAAGAGAGTGGAATGAAGAAATAAAATTAAGTGATGGGAGAGAACAAGAGGAATTTGTACATTTGATGGGAAGAGATTAATATTTTTTGAGGTTTCAATATGCCCATTTTTGAAAAACAAAACCCCCACAAACAAMCAAAAAACAACAAAAAATCCCACTCCCACAACGCTCTGGGCTACTCCCTATTTGTTGCTTTTTCTGATTCTTCAGTATAAGATGCACATGTTTTATTTTGAAAAGGAAAATAGTACATGTAGTCTTTTAACGATCCAGTGAGTAATCCAGCTTTTATCATAGACTTAACCTCTGGGGGTTTAGCCAACCCTTCTATCCTTCTGTTTACTCTGTAAGGTTCTTTAGGTCCAGTTCCTTTGCTCACCTTCTCGCTAATTTTTGTGACTGATAATGTGCTCTGTGGCTTCATTGCTGTCCCTGATCATAATCCAGCTAGGTATTTGAGATGTGGTCAGACAACGATCAACTGAAAGGCAAACATTAAGACAATTTCAGTGTGTATTAGAAAGAAATCTTGATCAGTGGAAATGGAGTGAAGAAAATTCTCAACAAAACTGTAAATAACAGATTTCGAGTTACAGTGATTGAATAGTAAAACTGATACCATTCAGTAAATTTTTAAGCTATTCTGCAAAGACTAGGAACTCTGAAAAGTATTTTTTGCTGATGGCATCAGCTGCTCACCAAGCTTGATGGAACACTGTAGTTTATGCCAGTGTTTGGTTTTTTTGCATTTTGTCTTTATTAGGTCCTTCCATATGCACTTTGATGAAAAGTCCATGTTTGCTGGAGATAAAAAAGGAGCCAAGTCATTAAAGGTAAAGCTAGTTTTCTGAATGACATCCAAAATATCCATTTTGGAATTAAGTTGTGTTATTTTAGAAAACATCTCTACCTACCAGAAGCATAATACCGAGAGTAGAAAAGACAGGGATAAAACCTTACAGAGTTGTATCTGAGGCCCCTTAATCTACTTTGTAGTAAATGAATGCAAGGTGTTGTCCTGAGCCAAGCAGACCGAAATCTCTGGTTTAGTGCCTCCGGTCTGCCATCAGGACTGTGGTGAGGCAAATGAGCTGAACTGGTATTACCAGTAGATGCAATGGTGTTTTTTAAATAGAGTTTCTATTTCGCATAAACATCTGGAAAAAAACAAACACCAAACCCAAAACAAAACAGTGATGTTTGCTTAAAAAACAGATGCCTTATATAGTATAATATAATATAGTGTAATATAACGTAATATATTACACTTAACATTAGAAAAGCATAGTTCCTAGACATGGGAACCTAATGTGAATGCTGTTGCTGCCTAGCAACTTCTAGTGTTAACATGCTGGTGTTCAGATTGGTATGCACTACAATTCCACAGTTGGAGTGTGGCTCAGCAGTAAAGGTCTGTTTTAATACTTATTAACACTTTTAATACTTATTTCAGTAGTAATACGGAATTTCGTCAGCATTAGAAAGAATGCTGTTAGAAAGGTGCCAGTAGTTTATCAGCCCAGCTAGTGTTTTTCTGACCTTGAAATTTAATTGAGATCATCTTAATTAGTTCTGTGCTGTGCTTGCTTCCACTCTGACTGAAGCTAAAAAGCAACAACCTACCCCTAGTTTTGGACAGAAAAGGTCTTTTGTGAATTGTAACTTGTTCGCCTGCTTGTCAAAACAGTAGGTTGGTTCAAAAGGGAGCTGAATAATGGAAGAAAAATTGGGCAGGGACACAGATACGGTACTTACAGCTCAGAAAATTTTGAGCAAGTTGCTAGGAACTCAGTGTACAGAATCCAAGCGTTACCCTGCATGTCCTGTATTTTGGGTTTTTTTCCGAGGAATTAACGTTAGGAGTGACTTGGAAACAAGATTTGTGTGGACCTTTGTTATGGCCTGACCACATATGGTAGTGGTTTTGTTCAGTTTTAGTAATAGAGAATTGATATTCTGCTGGTACTAGATTAGTTGCTTACTAATAAGCAACTTACAACAACCTAAAACAACAACCTTCTGCTTTTGTAAAGCTAAGAGGTACTTTAAGTTAACATTTTTTATTTTGCTTTTAACTGATAGGAAGAATTCAGATTGCATTTCAAGAACATATCCCGCATAATGGATTGTGTTGGATGTGATAAATGCAGGCTGTGGGGCAAACTGCAGGTATGGTTTATTTTATGTGTGTGTGCGTGGCGGGGGGAGGTCAGAAGAGGACCATCTATTTCAGTTTGGCAGGATGCCTCTTACTTTAGCATTCAGACTTTCTGCACATGGTTGGTCTTTGATATCCTTCCTATACATTAAAAATAGACATATGTTTAGTTCACTGTTAAACAATTTTTTTTAAATTGTTTAAAAAATGTTTATTTTGTTTAGTCAATAGCTGTTCAGTTTACTAAAAGGTATGGTTTGTATTCTCCGAAAACAGTGTATTTAAAGCAGATGCTTCATGGCAAAGTCTTACTGGCAGTCAATATCTTATGTATATTCAGTCATCAGATGACCCTTGTAGAATCACCTGTGGGAAGCCTTCCTGGAAATACAGCACTTGCTTAATTGTTAGAAAATTCAGCATGAGATTTAACTCCATAAATTGAGGCATAAGAAAAAGAAGTAATTCAGATTTTCACAATTTATGCAGAAGGCAGCAAATAAATGCAAAGGTGCACAGTAAAGCTGGAAGCTGAAAAGCAGAATTTCAGTTTCTGGACACCTATTATTTTTTTATTTTTATTAAGAACAAGATTTTAAACCTCGAGACTAATGTTAAGTTGTTACTTTGGGGGGCCTACTGTACTCTACTGCTGTATAGCATTGAGCTTRTCAGAGTTCAGTTTTCAAAGAAATTTATAACATCAAAAATTCGGTGGTCTCTGCTGAATTTCCAGAGTTCTGCCTACCCTGTCCTAGTTAATGCTTCTGATCTATTATTGTTTTTTCCTTCTCACACAAAATTAAATAGGGCCAGATTTCCTGACCTATAAAATTCTCTTGCAGCCAGCCTCAACCACTTTCTGTCAAAATCCAGTGGTTGTTTCTGTAGCCAGATTAAAAGGGGAAATAAGAATAGCTGCTTCTGTTCTATTTCTGTATGGAAAGTAGGGGTTGAAACTGAAACTGCAATGTCTGCACTGGGACTGGAGGTGGGAAAAGCAGAACTGTTGTGATACCTTATAATAAAACCTAGTTTGACTTGGAAGGGGGGGGGCAGAAGAAAAGGGGAGATCTGATGCAACAGCTTCTGTGGCAGTGGGGCATCTGTAAGGTAAGGGGCGGGAGAGAGCTGGCAGTGTTGTAACAGGCATATTTTCATATGCGTCTGCTGTGGCTGAGAAGAAAAGAGACGGGAAGAGAAGGAGTGATCTTACTGATGTTAAAACATTGGACTTTTCTTGTAGACTCAAGGCTTAGGAACTGCTCTGAAGATCTTGTTTTCTGAGAAAGAAATACAGAGCCTTCCCGAGAATAGCCCATCAAAAGGTTTTCAACTCACACGTCAAGAAATAGTTGCTCTTGTAAATGCCTTTGGAAGGTAAGTTTTTATCATTTGTATAGTAGAAAAACAGTAAAACCTCAGTGTCAACACTCAAGGTCTGCGAAAAGATGGTATTGTACATGTAGCTGTAGCTTTTAAAGGCTGAATTATTATCAGTGATATTGATAAACTTAATGCCATCAAACTGACCATGTGGAGTGCTGATTATTAGCCTCGGTCATCATTGTGTGCTGGGATCCAATTCATCTCTTTATCTCAAATCTCATAAATTCCATCTTCTGAAAGCTGGATTTAAGTCTCAAACAGTCTTAAGCGTTAGACTTTGGGTATGTCTCCTCAGTTTTGGACACTGAGTAGAGCTGTTCTACATTTTTTTTTAATTTCTGTTTTAACTGTGTGTATGTCAAAAGTAGTGAAAGGGAAGAAAAATACTTGGAGATTTTTTTAACGCTGTCATTTAGCCCTTAGGCTTTTGTATTTTTGCGTGTGATGAGATTATTTTTGTTAAAACTTTAGTTTTGTTTAATTTTTTGAAAGCAGCAAAAATTTACCCCTTTCAAGTGATGAAATAAAACATTTCAACAGCTTTAAAAGATGTGTAGAACTTGCTTTGTTCATCATGCTAGTTCTTCAGATCTTGAATATAACAATCTGTGCCTGTTTAAAAGAATGTAATTAAAGTTTATTACCTGTGGTTAGAGATTTTTATAGATGTTTAATGAAATCAGAAAAATTTAAACTATATCTAAACTTTAATCCCTGTAATATAGTACGTAAATATAATGGAGAGTCAGTAGTTCTTTTGAGGGAAAGTAGTATCTTAGTTAATCTTTGGAACAGAATTGTGTAAAAAAAAAAAAAAAAAAAGAACAAAAAGCTCCCATGGAAGATGATGATTTGCACTTCTCTTTTGCAGTTGACTTACTAACACTTAAGGGGTTTTTGTTTTACAGGCTTTCCACAAGTATAAGAGAGTTGCAGAATTTTAAAGTTTTATTACAACAAACTAGGTAATGAAGGCCTTTGCAGAACCCATTAGTGAAGACCATTTACATGACTGCATTGAGCAGAAGGAACTGATCCTTACAGGACTCACATGAACTGATAAAAAGTAAAATCAAATACCAACTTGAATATTTATGTTTAAACTAGGAATGGTTATTAATTAGAAAATATATTTATGAATGAAATCTATAGTTTTTAAATGTGTAAATTATGCTGATCTGTTTATTTTTTAAGTGCTCTGCTCACAGTTCTCTGTTGTACTGAAACTTCATAAATTTTCTTTAATTCCTTGACTTTTTGAGACAGTTGTTTTATATGGAAACATATGTACCTCCACCCTGACTTGGCCTGTCCTGAGAGAGGTGGTTCACCTCTCGCCTCTCCCTAGTACTGAGCTTCAGTATATTCTGAGGATTGGGTATGATGATTCTGGCTGTCTAAAACTTACTTAAAAATAGGAAATTTACTGAGCAGAAAATTTTATTTCATACTGAGCTCCTTTGCATCACGCAGATATCAACATTGTTTTCCTTATGTGCTGCGTTTCAGAATTTCCTTTTTTCTTTAAAATAACTACCTTGTCTCTGGTGCAGCAAAGTTGGAAGTGACTTTTCTGCAGCCCCTTGGCTACCTGCATTTGCTTGGGGGTGGGGGTAAGGGCAGGGGGAGACGGTTAGTGGAGTGCTGCTAGCTGAAAAGCCTCTGTCAATCAAATTCGCATCTAGCCCATTTTATTTTCTAGATTGTAATCACAAGTTCAGTTTCCAGAAATTGTCTTTTTAATGTCTAAAATGTTAAAATAGCACACTTCAATCTTTGAGCCATGGAAATAGATTTGCTTTCTATGGGTTATGTTTTAGTGCTATGTTAAAAGGTCAGTGCAAAAAGTAAGAACTTGTTTTTGTAGTCACTTTTAAAAAAAGATGCTTTTTAAAATTCACAATCACACTGACATTTAATACTGCATATTCTATCTATGCAATCCCTAACTGTATCTTCTTTAAAAGGATATTCAGCATAATAAAACGGGTATGTTAATAATGTAACTTTCATAAAGTAAGAAATTACTTGTGTATCGTTCTCCACAAACGTCAATGATAACTTACCATTATACAAAACAGAATTCAGAAATAGCACTACTGATTGGTAGCAACCAGATATTGGTTTAAATTTAAAATGAAGTAATTTTTTTTTTTTTAAACCAGCATGTTTCAATGTGAAGTTAGGAGTTATGAATGTAGGAAGTGCTGGTACAGTGTAGATATATCTCTTGTTTTTAAAAATCAGTCTTCACAGAATAAAGTGCTCTTAAACATTTTTCACCCTACCAGATATTTAGCGACCTGTTTATATGATTGATTGTAACTGTATTGGCTCCCGCAATGTGGTCCTTTACAGCTGAGATTTTCTGAAAGCTGGAATATGCTCTATGTCCTTTGTTTCCAGAGTAGCCTCAAATTTCTACCTGACTGGAAATGAGACACTATCCTGCTGACACTTGCTATTATAAAAAATACCATTTCTCAAGACAGTAAACCCTCTTAAGTCAAACTGGGATAAGCTAAATGAAAGAAAGAAAAAAAAAAAAAAGGGGGGGGGGGGGGGAAGCAAACCACAAACCATCCCCACAAAATTTTGGTGGTAGTTGCACAAATTGGCAAGGAACGGGTATCCAGTTGTAAGTTCCTGTTTAAGCCAGCAGATAATTTAACGTGGTGTTAGAGAAAGCTGATGCCAGTCTGGGGATGTTATGTTCTTACCCAGCAGCCTCTCTTGCCTGTGGGCACCCATTTCTGAGCAAGTCACCACAGGCTTCTTTTTCTAGTTATTATATCTCCTTTCTAATGGAGAAGGGCAGGTGATTTCCAGGTGGATTCATCTGGCCTATTCTGAGCTCTCTATCTATGATATAYTATAGGATGCAGTGATTTGCACCCTAGAGTTTATTTTTCTCCATTAAATTGAAGTGGGAATCTAGGTAGCTAGCTGAGCAGCTGTGTTTGGTAAATGAGTTACACCCTGAGTATCTAACTCTTCTGAGTAATTGTATATATTGAAAGTGTGTGTTTTTCAGTTGGCCATTAATTCCTTGCCTTTTGGATTGACCTGCAAGGGCTAGACACTGTAGGCTCACTTGTGTGAAGAATGCTGTATAGCTGGGATTTATCTGTATTACTATATCTTATAGTAAAGGTGTTGGATTTTCTAGTTGAAAATAAATTGTGTTGTCTGTGCTGCCCCAGGAAGGACCTGAGTCTCAGAATTGTTTCTTCCCTTTTTCCTCTTGCTTTATGGGGAAAGTGAATTGCTTCCAACCTTCTTCTGGGGATGCAACTTGCTATTTTTCTTTTTTTCCACCTGTGCCTGGCTAAAATCTACGGACACTGAAGCAGTATCACGTACTAACATCGTGCACTTGCTCGTGGGATGGGTGAGAGATTCAGGCACGCAGATCCTGGACAGCTGCTCCTTGCAACCCTCATTGGCACAACACAGGCAGGGTTAATACCGTTGGGTAAGGACATAAAGAGATGGGAAGCTTTTCTTCTCTTCCTTTGTGTCATGAAAACACAGGAATGCAACTGAACAGCAAATTCTGCGTATGGGGAAGTTCTGTTGCATTTGAAGGTACATCTCGCTTGGTGATCAAATATGGAAGGCATTTCACTTCACTGTCATTGTAGAAATAGGACATAGGATTTCTCCTGTTACAAATCTCGTTGAAACTATTTTCCTGTCACCATCTTTTTTACTGTATTTGATGTACATTCTGTGACTATGCTGCCTATGAAGTTTTGCCATGTGAGTTGGGTGACTTAGTTCTTTATATGTTAAGTTAAATTTTAGAAATTTACAGATCTGTTTTTATACTAAAGAATAAAGTTAGAGACACTGTCCATGACCTGTAAACTATTTTAAATTCCAGCTCCGTGTTGGAGATTAGCTTGTCAACATTGTCTGCCATTCATTTCAGAGTAAGAGTACATTTCCTTGTACAAATGGCACAATGATTGTAATCCCAGAGGTAGTGAGAAGACAAAGACAAAAATGTTTCATTTTTCCCAAGTCATGAAGACTTACGTGAAATGGTGAAAAAGACTTGGTGCAAACTGCATAGGTAAAATGTAGAGTGCTGTTGCTGAACAACTTGCTCCTCAGTGCCTGAGGAGGAAGGTGAGAATATAGATTTAAAACAGTAAAACACAGACTTGTGTAAGCTTGAATAACAAAAGTGTTTTCCTACTTCAGCTGATGATTTGTGCTGTATGTCATTGTAGGTGCATGAAATACATCGTGCCACACTTTCCTGAGTTGTGTTTTGATGGTTGGGTTGCCTTTATCTGACCTTGCTTTGTGCTTTTCTGGGAAATGACCTGTAATATGTTGTAAATAATCTAGATGCTTATGTTTATAAAGTAGCAATCAGCAATTCATCGCTTTACAATTCCTCCATATAGCTAGCCTATTAAAATGTAATATTTATTAAAATCAAAATCAATGTTGGAACTGCTTACTGAAATCTAAACACTTCTGAATCTTTGCTATGTTTGAATCTATAAAATGCAAATTAAACTATTTTCTGCTACAACTTATTTTTGTGAATGTAATTTTTGGGTTTTCATTTCAAAATTTTTTTACTTTTCTTAAAATTTCTACCAAGTTAAAAAATAAATAAATTATTTGCATGTCAGTCATTTAAGCTTAAGATGATGAGCAGGCTTTCATTCTCACTTTAATTCCGTTCAAAAGATGAATGTAACCTGTGTAGCTGTTGCTGTACGTTGTAGCGTGTCAGCACATCAGAAAGTCACGTGGCAGAATTAAAATACGTTTCTCTATGAACATGGCCAAATTTAGCCACTGTTTAAGTCCAATTGTTTTAAGAGGCAAAAAGGCTTATTTTGAAATGAAGTTCGGTCTGTTCTGTCCCTTTCTCAGAATAGCCTATAAAATCCATTTTGTAAATATTTTTTCTGGTTGGTTTACCCAGTGGGGCTCTTCATGTGAAACTATTTCCCCTAAAGGGTTTCTGCAGCTTTCTGTTTCATTCCATGTATGCATTTTTAACAAATCATCTTACTAAAAATTTGATACACATATTTCATCCTCAGTTTAGGTGGGTAAGTAMCTCTTACACAGGTGATGATAATTATAGTGATTTAATTTAAATTTAAGATCTTACCTTTCACATTGTTGTTTAAATCTCCTGTGTTTGAGAGTATTTAATTCGTTACTATGATTGGTTATAGTCACTTGTAATTCCACTTTTTTGCATGCATACTGTGGCATAGGGATTACGTTTGTTTTAAGCGCAGAACTATCATCATTAAATTTTTGCTGTGCAGCTATATCTACTGTGAAGAAAATGTAATTCCTGCAGACTTTTCTTGCACTAGGTCTTCAGGCAGTTTTGTACAAACATGATTGTAGAATTCCAAAGGGTTTAATAAAATTTCTCTTCTTCTCCCAACCCTGTGGCACCTTTTTTAATCTCTGGCTGATAGTTTAATCGGCTTTTTTCCTTCAATGAACATTCGGGAAGAAGTGAAGAAACTGATGGAAGCTCTGGAGGGCAAACAGTTGGCAGGGTGCTTCTGCTAGAGGCCAGGCTTGTGCTTTGATTTTACCACAAAGGCCCCAAAAATCAAAGACCCTGTGGAAGACTTGGCATATGAGTGTGGCACTACTATGCTTTTGGCTTCCAAGCAGACCTGATCAGATCTACTCCCCATCCCTTCTTTTCCTGTATATCCCCTGTAAAATGTATACGAGAATTCTCTACTACTTGTACTTCCTGAAGTTGAATATGAGGAAAACATCAAGCCTGTCCACCATTTGGGGCTGCTGTAGTACACCTCAAAATGAACTACTTTTAAAGATTACTATAAGAAATATGTTTTTCTCCTAGGGAAATGTGGATTGGATTGCAGTATTTGTTTCATGGGGGGAAGGAGAAAGAGACACTGGGGGTGCAGAGTTCTTTAGAGCATACCAGTCAGTATGGGGCACAATAAAAAGACCTGAAGGAGAGTTAGGGTTCCTGCTCACCGTAGAGTAGTATTAATTATTTTTAGGCTTACTATGTGCAAATGTCATTAGAATGGTATTTATCCACCGTTTCCACCGCAAACCACCAAATTTATCCCTGAACATACATGGCTTCGCTGACCTTCTGCTAGTTATGCAGAATTTATCCTCTAGGTCCACTTGAGGTTTTTCTGCTTTACCTGTTCCTGGCTCTTGTTCTATTCCCAGATGGCACTTCCTAGGTTTTTATTAAATAAATAAGTACTGTTATATATATATCCATTTGCCTGGCTAGGTATTTGACTTACTCTTCTACATAATACACCTAGAACTGATTGACAGAGATGATCACAAAACTTTAGTTTTTCATACTTACAAATTTTCAGCCTGTTTTGCAGTTCACAGTGCTCCAGCCAGAGCTGATGCCCATCTCTACTGTTCTGAGACTGTCCCTACAGCTGCTGAGAAGATACAATTTTCTTACTTTCTTAGAAGAATGCAGTGTGTTTTGAGATCATAACTAGAGTGTAGATGGCTTTTAGCCTTCAACCATCTTGCCACATTGAATAAGCAGTGACGATCCAGAGAGTAAATGGTGCTCTGAGATTGTAGCAATAACTTGAAAAGACAGTATTTAATTGGGTTGATATTTTTCCCTTACAGGCTTCTATGTGCATGTAAGAATCACTACTGTCATGCATTTGAACAACCATTCATGTGTTTACAGTATATTCGTCATAATCATGTATTTCTAACCTAATACACAGTGTAAAAATAAAAATACTTAGAAAATAATTATGCCATTTCACTTCATGAAATTTGCTCTTTTAAAACGAGCATAAAATGATTAAATTATACCCTCTAACAACTCTATTCAAAGCCAAAAATACCATGGCTTAGAACAAGGTATTAATTAGAACAGTCTTCAAAGTTTAAATCATTAGCTTATACTTCTCCTTGAACTATGAAAAACTCGTGGCAAAGACAAGTTCTTCATTTGTCTGTGCATAGGAACACTTCTAAAAACCAAAAGGTGAAGAAAAATTGCTAAGCTTTGTTTTTGAGAACATTTGTTTTAATATTGGAATGTCCTAGAACGCTGTAGTTGATTGAAGTTATATAGGGCTTGGCCGGTCTGGGTCCAGCGCTGGATCTTGTTGGAGGGATCCTATGTACGCCATGAAGCTGTTCTGATGGCCCCAGTCGTAGTAGTCTGGAGAGAAACTTAAAAAGAAAACAGAAGAATTAGTGACTGGCAGGTTGGTTCTGTAGATACCTGGTTAGTGAATGTGGGCAAAATGCAATCACGTAGATGTAGTTCTCACACTGAAGTGCAAAAATAAAATAAAACCCCAACCAGGGGTCCAGGCTGCTATTTGTTTTTCTGATCTGTCAATTATTTTGGCCCAAGTGCTCTCAACTCACTGTTTCCTGATTCTTCTAGTTCACTAAGGACTCCCCACTTTCTGCTTCGCTAATCCAGAAGGTGTTTGAAAACCCTAGAAGCGGTGCTGCTAATCCATGCCAAGCCCTAGCACTGCAAGGGGCTGTCAGAGACAGACCTAAACCTCCTGTGTCCACACACAGGGAACCGGTACTTGGTCRGCAGCTCCGGCACGCCGGCTTTTCTCCCACGAGCAGCGTGAGTCAACGCAGGTGGCTGGTTCGTGCCTGTGTCACCGGCGTGGCTGGTGCCCTCGTGCCCCTGCGGACGGGAGGGTGCCTCCAGCTCTAGGCTGGATACCAGCCTGGCGCGCACCACCTCCAGCATCYTCAATGGGTTTAGTTACTATGTGAAAAACTAAGGCAGGGGAAGGATGACTGGTAACTGTAAATAGTGAATATCCAACTTTACTGATTCATGGTTCGGGCTCAGAGATAGTGACTACACAATCTTAGCTAAATGAGTGACAAGAACTAGATCTGGGTATGTTAGCTACGGCTAGCAAGTTAGCCTTCCTTTTAAGATGAGTGATTACACTAATCTACTACTAGCATACTGTAGATACAGGAAGAAGCAAATGAGTAACACATGACTGAGCCTCCTTTCAGGGCAGGATAGTGTCCTGGCAGTGCCTTTGCTCCTCCACATTGGGTGCTATCATTCTTGCTGTGAACTGCTCCTTTCTGGAAAGGAATCCTTACCTAAAGCTCACAGTTACACAGAGAAAACGGGCTTTTTGTGCCAGGTCTGGGTTGTGTGGGGTTTTGGCAGTTAGGTGGATTCGCATAAGCTTTCAGCAAGTGGGAAAGCAAATGTCCCCTTCATTTCAGGCAAACCCCAAGACATTTCGCCATGTTACAGGGCAACCTAAGTTGAGGGGCTTCTCGCTACCACCGTCGCAAGCTGCTGCCTGCGCTGTCGAGCTTTTCCCTGCTCTCCCTGAAGACGGGGAGACAGCTGTTTTTCTAGGTTGCCTTGCTCACATACTTAAACTAGTAAATGGCACTTCTTAGGCCACCCTTGGAAGAAACAGAGGGTGAAACATGCAACCCAAAGGTCTGACCTGAGCTTTCCAAAGAGCGGCATGCTGTTACAATTCTTAAATTATGTAACCGTTTTCATTCTTGTGTCCTTGCAGCCTCTGTGGGGCCCTTGGATTCCCACAGTCACTCGGTGCTGCCTTTCCACTTCAGCTTCCCCCTTTGCTTCCCCTCACCCCCTGGAGTTTATGCAACAGTTGGAGCTAGACCATTTACATTAGTCTTCTGCAGTGTGTGRGAGTTCCTCCTCCTCCAGTTCCTGTTACAGGAAGCAAGCGGTTCCCTTTTGTATCTCACCTGCCTTGTGCCCCCTGTGGTGCAATATTCCACGCTAGATCGTCATCACTGTCGTATCTGCGAGGGTTGTCAAAGAAATAAGATCTGGGACTGAAGCCATGGCTTGGGACCATTCCTGCATTGGCCTGAGGGAAGGGAAACCTCAGTCAGTACTTGCAACAGATATAGATAAACTGCTTGGTGCCTGACTTCCTAAAGAAGTCACTGCACACTTAACTCCTGGCTTCCAAAATAAACCAAGCAATTTTACATCTGCTGTAGACAATAGAAATTTTTTTTCACTTTCTGTTCTTCTCCACCAGCATAGTGATAGTCTCCTGATCTTAACGGCTTTTCCTTTTCCTTCCTTCTAGCTAACACATAYGACCCATTTCTGAAACCACCCTCCAGTATGCATTTAACCTGTCTGCTGAGTTCCTGTCCATCCTGGACACTTTGCGCTTTTAGCCAGCTGACTTGAGGTGAGCAGTAGGGAAGCAGCTGAGGAGCTGAAGGATATGAAACACCTGAAGAGATTTGGKTTTACCTCCCACATTTGTAACCCTCCCTCCTGGTGCGTTACATCCCTTGCCTCAGGAACTGATCRTGCTGAACCTTGGCACCCTGCTTAATGAAACCACAGCTGAAAAGCCYCTTAGGACCTCTCTGAGCAATTTCAGTATCTACCCTACAGTGCCACCAGGGCCAAATCCCAAGGAAAGGTCCTTTGACAAAACAGGGAAAGGGGTGTACGTGTAAATCCTTCATTTACAAAGCATTTTGCTTTTATTTTGCTATGAATAATAAAAACAAAAAACATACAAGATTCCAAAGGTCAGTTTGATTCTGGAAACAGTGCAGAGGGACATCTAGGACCCAGCTGAGCCTCTTCCACAGATCCACTGCTTCCATCCCCAGGGAACCGGGTTCCCTTCACACGTGGATAAGCCAGGATAACATCTTCTCCTTGGCCTTAAGCAGGAGARCAGTTTAATCTCCCCCTATTTTTTAGATGTTAAATAACTTTGACAAAGATGAACTAAAAATAGGTGAATCTCTGTCGTCTTCCCATTTCCAACCTTTGTCTGGCTGAAGGTATGGCAAGGGAAAGGACCACGCACTGCAGTTACCCTGTGTCAGCACCAGAGCAGACAGACAGCTCGTTCCAGGCTATAACCATCTCTGGAGTGGAGCTTTACRTTTGAACAGTGCTGAACGCAGGCTGCCTCTACTCAAACTTTTTGTTTCTGAAGTCCGGGRTGAAACGCAAAACCAAAGAACAAAAATTTCTTGGGATTGTTTCTTATTACAAATAAAGAACATTTTGGATTTTTACTAGATCAGAATTGTTGTTAAGATTTTTTAACTAAAAGAKGGTTTGTTTTAATTCTAACCCCATGATTTCTGTCCGAGTATTTTCAACCACTCGACCATTTGATAATAAACTGCTGTAACAGCCTACTGAACACGTTAGACTAAAGTCCTGTGGCCCTTGGTCTCCCTCTTGTGGCATACTTGCACTGAAGTTCAGTTTTGCCTTGCTACAGAGTCTCTTCATTTTTTGTTTCTTTCTAACACTGTTGTTTCCAGTTTTCCTCTTAACATGATATTGTTTAGCATAAATATTTGTGTCGTGTAGAAAAAATCCATATATGACCTACCCACTATGACAGATAATGCCTATCTTAAAAAAGGTATCCGTAAAAGAAGTGATACTGTAGATACCCCTAAAAGGTACCCCTAAAAGAAGCGATTGGCTCTTCTGAACTGTATCTTTATGAAGCTGGAGATTTAAGGCTTTCTGCAAATCMCAATGCAAAAATATAATGTTATATGTGTTACTGCAGTGCTCTTTGTGAGAAAATGCTGCCTGTTTGACTCCATTTGAGCTCTCGTTTGAGTAGGATTCCAARTCTTTATGTGATCAGCTTTTTGAAAGGAGAGATTGGACCACATCCCTTATTTTCATTCTCCTGTGAATCTCTCCCACACTATCCAAACTTGACCACCAGGCCTAGCCTTACTAAACTCACTTTAAATAAAATGAGATGTCTCTGTGGTCACCTTTTAGAAGRGCAGCACCACTGGACCGTACTTTAAAACATCTCTTCTCTTTGCAGTTGTCCTGGCTAACTCCTAAGCAGGAGTGGGGCTGAGATTTTTTTGTGATGGACACTGGGGTCCACGGCGTTTCTTAGTCTGATGTCAGGTATCACAGGTGAACAGTAAGAAGGGCTTTATACAGGTGGGGATTTGTTACTTCCTTGTTCAGCTTGGCTTTATCATTGTCTCTGAAATCTGCATGTGAGAATAAAATCCATCACCTTCTCTAAAAAGTTATTAATTCTTCTCTTACTTGCCAATTTACCATTCACATCCTTCTTGGGGAATATTAGCTTTGGTTTGGTTTGGCCTACAGAAACATACTAGTGCAGGGCTGATATTCCCCATGTGCCTGTCAATCAGCATATCCTATGCTAACCTGGAGACGCTGCCTACAGCTATAAAAAGATGCTTGTCCATCTATTAACTACCTAGATATTAAGGATACTTACAGAGAATTATCCTTACAACTCACACCTTAATCTCTCCTCTGCTGAAATAGCAAACAAAAATGTCAGCAAGTGCTTATTATGGCTATTGGTCTTTGGCATGGAAACAATTCAATGGGTACAGGGCTGAAAGAATTCAGTCTATTATTTCATACATGCCATTGAACAGTTGGCACACAACCATTTTCACTGCTATGTGATGAAAGATCCCAGTTTTGGATAACAAACTCCTTTGCTACTGACTCCAGCGAAGTACCGTATTAACCCGAAGGGAAGAAGTCCCTAAATTTAACAAGGTTCCTGATTTTTAAGGTAAACTGCCTGAGAAACACCTTGTCTTCCTTCTGGGTAAATATGACGAGTTTCTCTCATGAGGACTTAGTATAAAGAAGTGGGAAGTTTGCACTGCTTTTATTCTGCCAAGGACACATTGAAAAAGAGAAATCAAAACGTAAAGAAGCAAACCTCCCTCAAAAGCTGAGCCCTCCAGACCTGCATGGACATTACATTAACAAATACACCAACAAATTCCACTTACTAGATCTTTTGTAGGGTTTCGGACACGAAAGAAATACACAACCAAGGAAGTAGGCAAGAGCTCCCAGATGAAAAGGATCACACCGAACACTATGTAACCTGCGTCTCCCAATTGACATTTCAGATCTGCCTGTTGAAAAGTCAAAGAAAAAAGTGTTTAAAAATAAAGACGGCAGCTAATTTAAAAGGTGCAGGAGGCAACATGTCTTCTTATGAAGACCTGTATTTAAGTGGCTGAAATGCTTGACAACATGGTGAGAAATTCCATCAAGTAAAGCCAGATTAACCTGGCTAATGATTAAAGGCGTACTAAAAAAAAAATAAAAAATCAATATTCTGTCCTGTTGGGTACATGACTTCCCTTTTACCTTTCTTCCTCCCTCCTTCTCCTCCTCCTATCTTTCCTTCAGCAAAATCAAAGTTTAATGCAGGGGTCTTCCCAGTCTAAGAGCCTGGCATGCGACCATTTGATCAAGTGATCAAATCGAGGCAATGAGAAACTCATTTTCCAGTCCTTTTCCAGCTGGGAATAACACGTGAAGGAACAAGCAATGCCCAGGTCTTCAACGGCATTGCTGGCAATCTGGCTTTTAAAAATTAAGGCTTGGATCCCTTCTAATTGGTACACATTGTTAGCTTGAATAACCATGCTGTTACTCTAGCATTAGCTTTGAACTCCTCTTTAGATTTCCCCTCCACCATTCACCATAGTTGCAGAGGGCAAATCCTGTCCTCTCATGTGTTTTGTACAGAAGAGACTGACAGGTGACCTGAGACAGTACCACAGTACAAACATTGGGCTGTACTTTTAAAAGTGACTCTTGATTCCGGTACCAAATTGAGTACCTCCTCCTTAGTTCCAGGCCCTTTACATATGGCTCAAATCACTTACCCCAAAAACCAGGCAACCCTAATGTCAAGTCAGATCAGATGTTCAAAAATCACTAGTAGTGACCTAAGGCCTAAAGCATTCCACTGAGCTCCCTATGAACGACCTCTGCCTCCACAAATATTCTGGCCATAATGTTCCAGCCCCTGTTACTCCAGACTATAGGAGTCAGCACAAGAAGTCCCCCCTGCAAGTGGTCAGCAGCAGCAGCAGCAACACTCCAGGCCCCAACAACAGGAGGGAAAATGTTTGATTCAGGAGATGAATCACAACCAAGTGGCCTTCTGCCTAAAACCTGTGTCTTCTAATTACTCGGAGTGGCACCACCTAGCTGCACTCCTCCGCACCGCAGCAGGGTTAATTAGTGGTCCCTTGACAGACCCTACTCAACTAACTCGTAATGAGGTCCTCTGGGCAATCCTACCCTACTTTCTACCTACTTCTTATTTACAGTTTTATCTACTGCTCAACAGAAAATTGTTAATGGCTCCACGTTTGCTTGGCCACCCTGGCAATACAAGGCCCTTGCGTGGCTGGGAAGGCTGGTTTTGCTCTGCAGGTGCTTGCTGAGAGGGTAGGGAGACGTCGCGTGTCTGGGATTTTGAGGCCAAACAAAATACACTCATGGGCCTGCCATTTTGCCTATCCTTGACAGAGCTGGAAAACTGCTGGGACCTAACTACGTGCTTCAAAGCAGGGAAAGGAGATGGATGCCCAAATTTCATAATATTCTACGCAGAATCCCCTGCTATTTCCTTTAGTGTTTTTATCACTGTTAGTTTTCAATCTGAATTGTCACTAGCAATTAAAGGTTGGGAAGAATCATAGTCTTATCCTCAAACTACAGAAGGTATCACACCAATGACAGAATTCAGGTAAATAACTCCACAGCCCTGGATGGCAATGGCAGATTTGATTATGACTTCAGAACTGAGCATTTCAGTGGAATCAAGTACTGTTTTTCTGCTTCTCCAAGTACAGTACGTTCTTTCTAATGGACAAAACACTTGYCTTTTTTAATAAATTTTTTTTTTGTAACAATATAATCAAGGTAAATAAACGATTGATTTTTTTAAAATTATTTGGCTAGTGATTACTTCTTTCTTTTAGCACTGGGCTTTTTTTTTCCTCCTTATGGTGAAATTACCAGAAATTTGTATTCCTGGAGCAAAACAATCATAGTGCATTGAATAAAAGAAAAAAATAATAGGATTTTAATATATTAATTCCCCTTGTCATAGCATTTAGGACATCAGCCATCACAKACAGAATGAGTTTTTCTCATTAGCAGATATTTTCATACTTGCCTGATCTGATACGTTGTACCAATCGTAATCAAAAGAATTGACTTTCTTGGTTTGGGAAAACGATAAGATGAACAAGTTGTAACAGGCTCGTGAGGTATAAAGTAGTATAACGGTCACTCCTATACTTGTCACCTGACAGACAGATGAGCCCTGGAAGAGATTTAAACACAGGTTATTATTCATAAGGGCAGTTGACAAGAACATTGCTTTGTACGGACTTCGAGGGTTGTCATGCTACTCTGCCTAATGCGGCTGACTTTTTCTCTTTGCTTCTTTGATCAGTATATCCTACACCATCTGTATTGCTGTATTTTATCAGTGCAGTGGTTTCCAGGCAATGGTAGCAGTTCCAGCCCTTACCAAGATGGGCTATGACTAATTCCTACAACTTATTGTACAAGTGCTATTTTCRGAGCAATGAAAGCACATAAGAACTACACTTGGTATCAGATGGAGCAAGAGAATTCAGCCTTCAGCTGTGCATTAGCTATAGAGCATCCTGCATCAGATGCTGGCTAGCTAGCATGATGCAACCTTGCATCTTTTTACAACTGCTTGCTGTGCATCTATTTCCTGAGTACAGAGCAGATCCTAACAGTCAGCAGTTAAACACAGCACAGACAGGAACAGAACATCCTGCCTTACCCAATGTCAACACAGAGGAGACAAAGTGGAAGCACGGCTTAAGGGCAGAGTGACCATGGCATGGCAGTCTGTGAGTGGGAGCTTGGGCACAAAGGGAGGAATGAGACTGCAAAGTGTGAAATCAGAACAGTTCCTAAGCCTGAGAGAGAAAAATGGACAGAGCAGGGGAAAGAGCCTAATCCAGCGTAAGGAGTGAGACGCCCGACCACTGCGTCAGGTGGGGAGGGTCACTGTGGGGGGCTGAGATTCCAGCACAGGAGTTGTTGTAGCAGCAAGAAAGGAAGGAGTCCAGGAGCCATAGCTACAGGGATCAGTGTGAGTCTGATCACGAAGGCAGGCAGATGTACGAAAATGGGACTGGCTTTGAAGGAAGAAGCTCAAAGTAAATTCTGTGCAGTTGGCTCTGGAACAGTGCTTTGCACAGTCACAGGAGGAAAGATGGGTTAAAGCGCTGTGTGCTTTTAGGGGAGCAAAATACCTTGCAATCCTTTGCTTCATGAGCCCTGCCCTCTCCCTCTCCTGGCAGAGACCCACACCATGAGGATAGGCTCCTCTCATCTGTGTGAGGGAGAGAGAGACCAAGAGGGAAGTTGCTCCTCCCCTCACAGGACCTTTTATGCCAGTGCAGGAGGCAGGAAGGTCTCGCCCTATTCCCGGCACTTACACACTCTGCGTCCAGGTTTGCAGCCAAGGAGCAGAGGTCCAAAGTGCTGCAGCAGGTAGAGCACAGACATAACAGAATGGCTATCAGGGAAGRTCACCAAGTCACCATGTCCTGAATCCGTAGCCTTCAGGAGGCTACCAGGGCCCCTCTGCTGCTCACCCACRCTGGTGGCTATTGTCCCTGTGGCTCTGCCAGCCAAGCTCCTCAACCTGGGTGTTCCCTGACGAGTGCCAGTAAAGAGGAGCTCAGGAAGTAGTCAGAAAAGCTCGCAGAAAACTAGCTTGCCTGCTTTCCCTGCAAAATAACATTGATTCAGGGAACAGTCAGGCTCAGGAGTATTACAAAATCCCCAGTGCAGTCAACCTCCCTGACTGACTTCCTGCTGAAAACACGCTGGAACCACCACTGCCCACTGGGCCATAACTTGCAGCCACGCCAGGAGTGAGCCAAGAGCCTGCTGCTATGTGGGAATTGAAGCCAGATATGTAGCAGGCAGCGGTGAAAGCTGTGGCAGGACCAGCAAGCAGGAAATGCCACAAAGAGGAAATGTTTGCTAGGCACTTCGCTATTCTCCTTCAGTACTAGCAAGTCAGTGATGCTGTCATGGAAACCGAGGGTGAGAGAGCAGAGAGAAGCTGCTGACTGGCACATACCACATATCCCAGCTCAGTGGCATTTACAGACTGGGCATAGCAGAAGTGAAGAGCAGAATGGGGTCAGTTATTTCCCTATATAGGTTTCCCTACATAGTTGTCATTCTTTAATAGTTAAATATGCTAGAGATTTAACAAACTTCAATCCCACCAAATGTAAAAAAAGGGGTAAAAGTGTCCTGGTTTTGCTGCCAGTTGAATATACTTAGTGACTTGGGAAAGGGAGAGTGCAGCAGTAAAAGTAAAGCCAGAGGAAACCTTTTTCAGTCACAGGCCCCTACAGAAAAGAAGAGGAGCCCCGAGTTTGTAGCATGTCCCACTGCATGATGCTTCTGGCCAGCACAGAACTGGCCCAAGTCGGCACCTAAGGGCAGGGCTCTGCACCTCCTTGTGCTGTCGTGGCCTTGGTGCAGAGACCCAGGCCGGTCCCCCACCCCAGGGCATGGCGGTGAATGCGTTTTCACACGTGGTCTGAAGATATGTGCCAGCAGATGGGGGATGCAAATAAGAGGCTGCCAGGACCGATGCCTACCTACATGCACCGCAGAGCACGCATTATCTGCAACTCTACTTCTATCATATCGCTGCAGAGAATGGATTTTTCTTCTTTAGCTAGTCTTTTCAGCACAACAGTAGCAAATTAAACCAGGATGTTTTTTCACTGTCAGCTCCAGCCATCTGTATCCCTAAGTACGCGCAGTCAAATCCTACTGGAAGTCCCCAGAGGAACTCCCTTTTCAGGTCAGCAGAAAGGAGCAAAGCACTCTTTAATTCCATTTCCACATTGAAACTTTCATCAGCTGAGAGTTTTGTCCTTTCCTGTCTGCAATAATGTTAGAGTTTGTTTGTTTTTTGTGAAATAGCTTGAAGTAAAGAAGATCAAGTTTCCTGCAGGAGGAGGAAACGGAACAAAGTAATCTACTAAAGCCTCCCTTGGGTTAACACTGCTTTGTTACAGAGATTTACGCTTCTGTGATTTGCAGCAGCAGAAACACTTTTCTTACTAGCAAAAAATAATCCATTGCCCATGCCCTTTGGTCAGCAAGTGACAGGCTTGAAAGAAACAAAACAAACTAAGCTGTGTTTTTAAATCTTCTATTCAGCCCTGAACTTTCAGTTGTTGTGCAGTATGGCCAGATTTGACAAAACAGGAAAACTACCCCTTTCATCTGATTAAATAAATGGAGAGAATAATTTTATTATTAGATTTTCTAAATAGTAGCTGAAACTTACATTTTTGAAAGACTTGTTGTGGTAAAAGTAATGTGCTATTGGYTAAACTAATAATTTATTTTAAGATTTAACTATCTACTGCAAACACAAGGACCTTTGAAAGCCCTGTTTCATTATTTGTAGGTACAAACCACCTTCATTGATTTTATAATAAACACTGCAGGTTTACGTGATGCCACCCAGCACCTTAACCACTGAATGTGTCCAAAGCTGTAAACCTAACAATATTTCTTTAAAGAACATTTTGTAGAGTAATATGAGAGACTTTTTTCCCCTTCTCCCCACTTGGCTGAATTTATAATGCATTAAGTCATTTAAAACACATTCTCATTATCTATAGGACAGTATAAAGGGAGATTCACATTCCTCTATCTGGCTTATCTTCAGCTTGCTGCTACCTTAAACATTTAACTTAATTAGTCAACCTGACAAGCTAAAGGATCCCAAAGTATAGGCCACTTCTATGTAGCAGTACTGAAATGAAGTGGTCTTCAGACACAGATCTGAAGAAAGCAGTATCCACTTGAAAAACAGCTGTGAGAAACTCCAGCCAATAAGTTGTGTAAACTCTGCCTCAAAAATACATATTTTGGTGTCACTAGTGTTGGCAAAAAGTACCCTTGCTAGCATTTAGTATTTACTTCATATATTGAGCAGGATGGGCAGCCAAGCGCAAGCTGCGAAGTTTAAGGCCTCCCGCTCTCAGGGGATCTAAAGAACTGTGTGGCTTTGCCTCGCACTGCCCTTGTCTCTCAGAAGGTACTTGAAAAGAACCGAAAATGTACCTTACCTTGGACTCCAAGTAAATGTTGGCTAAAGACATCTTGGAAATCTTATACAGGCAGATGGAGAGTGAAACAGCGCACAGCACAAACAACGTGTCATTAATTGCCACCCGGACAGAGACAATGACTTTTCTCTCTGAATTCTGTGTCCTCACCAATACTGCACATGTTAAATTCACCAAGAGGAAGAGGAGACTTATGAAAAGAGAAGCCAGGTAGAGGGGCAACCTGGGAGAGTGAGGAGAAAACAGTTTTAGCGACATTGTTCAGCAAATGTCAGTCATGAGATGGAAGTTGCACTCTGAGCAATGAAAGCTGCACATGTTGGGCTGTCACAGCTGACAGAGTGACCAGCCGCCTGAGCCCAAATCAAAGTGCTCCAGATTGCTGGAGAGATTAATTTAGCTTATTTCAAACTTGTTTTTACATTTACACAATAAGCTGTAAGTAAAGAAACTAATGTCAAGCAGCAAAACATGGAAAAGTGTTTGCAGCAGAAATACAATAGCACAGTTCTTAAAAACTACTTAAAAGACACATGTTCTTTCTTAGAGTGTGTACTTCATATACAGCACAAACCCTCTGACTACTCACTGAGAGGAGAAACCTTGCAAAAGGTTGAGTTGCCTGGAATGGACTGGTTTTGATCTTGGTGTTACTACACCACCACTGCCATGAGAAGCATCACTGACTACTGATGTTTGCTGTCAGGTTTCATATGCCCCATCCTTGGAAGTGTTAAAGGCCAGGTTGGATGGAGCTTTGAGCAACCTGGTCTAGTGGAAGATGTCCCTGCCCATGGCAGGGGGGTTGGAAC